>BPLT01000255.1:0-375000 GCA_019656295.1 Rhododendron mucronatum var. ripense
ACGAGGGTGATGCCCCACCCCCCAGAAGAGCGTGGGTTCAAAGGCTGACACATACATGTCATCCATCCATCATTCTGCCTTGGGGCTTCATACTCCTCCTCCTGACTCCCGAGTGAGGAGGCGTCAACGCTCAACAGCGAGACTCGCTCTTCTCTCCCCGCTGTCCTCTTCTCCGCTCCAGATCAGTGTGTGTCAGAAGACTCTCTCAGGGCAAAGCTAGCCAGCCTGTTTTCCATCTTCGTTCCCCATTCCTTTTTAATTTCTTCATTCATTACCAAAAAAAGAAAAAAAAAGAAGAAGAAAAGGGAATTGATTTTGGCACTCCCCAACTCTTCTTAGAGGAGTGCTAAAATCAATTCCAAAACCAAAATCAGCATCCTTGAAAATAATAAAACAATATGGAAAACTAGTAACTTTCATGTTTAAGGATTTTGGATTCTAATCATTATTCTATTTTTCTCCAATCATTACTTTTATTTTTCTCTCTATCTCTGTCCAATCATTACTCATATTTTCAATCATTACTCTATTTCTCTCTACACTCATTACCTACAAATCCAAATCCAAAATACCTAAACGAACGGGGTCTAAGGGTAAGCATGTTTTGCACTTTAAATACAGCACAAGACATAGTGTTAAAATTACCAAAATATCAATATGTCCATACAACTGAAATTACTAAGGACTCATTTCCGAACACATTCTTAAAAAATAAATACTTATTTCACATTTTTAAACTTAAAAATAATGTAAATGAAAAATAATTTTTTTGATTTATTTTGCACCGTATAAATATCTCATCGAAATCTTTCAAACAAGATTCATATTGCATATTTTTAGATTTCATTAAGCTCATTATTTTTTAGCTTGAAATTGTCTTCTTAAAAAATAAGTACTTATAACCCGTTCTGGAACGGGGCCTAATGATTTAGTAACTCAAAACTATAAACTCAAATATTTGACTATCATCGTCTGTAAAAGAAATAAAATAAAAAAACTTTTAAAAGTCCCTTGGCCTTGTTCCAAATTCACCGTAAAAATTCAATTCACTTACTACTCTTACTTTAAGATACACCAATAGACGTCAAATTTGAGCTATAAATGCTAGCGAACAGTACACATTTTACTATCCATTATTTTCAATACTGCACCAATACTATGCATTTTACCTAAAATAATTTAAAAGGCTTCTTACCTATGCCGGCGTACATGCCCTTAGATCATGTTAGATAGCTCCTACTTATTTGCTAGTAGTAGTATTTTGGTATTTCTAAATCTTCCTCCTCAAATGAACAAGAGAAATAAACCGGCCCAAAATACTCAACCGTCACTCAAATCAAAAGGACAAGTATATACTTTATTAAATACTACTACTCCTAAAAGTAAATAAAGACAACTGACTTTGTCACTCCCCCTGTTTACTAACGCCACTCCCCTTCTTTGTTTTTATTAGGTGAAAATTTACTAAAACACCTTTGCCTTTTATTACGTGAATTTACTAAAACACTATTGCAATACCATTGCACTTTATTTGGCATGCATCTTAAAGTGCAAAGGTTGTTCAGTAAATTCACCTAATAAAAACAAGAAAAAGAGTGATGTTAACAAATAGAAGAACGACAAATTTAGCTGCCAAAATAGAATGTCCTAAAAAATTCAACACAAGATAAGAGAATTCAACCGGCCCTACGCCATAGCTCACTCATCTCCAAAGGGACCACATGACACGGACCTAGCATGTGGAAAAAACCAAAAACGTCTGAGGAATTTCATTACCACTTTTCTTCTCTTCTGTTTTGAAACCTTCTCTTACCCTTTCCCTTTCCCTTTCCCTTTCCCTTTCCCTTTCCAATTTGAGCTCAAATTTATGCTTAATCTTGGTACACTGATATTTCGTTAAAATTTGGTGCACTATTTTTGTTTGTGCCAAAACTCTCTAGTGTTTGAAAGCATAGTACACCTTGTGTAATACATGAGTTTTATGTACTACGGATTTAGCACAAACAAAAACAGTTGACATTACCAATACCCTTCGGAGGGAAAACAAGGGAATTGATTTCTACACTTTATTTTTTGACATGCACACTTCTTTTTGTCTTTTAGCAAAAAAAAATACATACACTTTCAAGACCAAAATCCAAAAAAGGAAGTGTGGTTATAAAAAAAGGGAGTGTGGAAACAATTAAAACAAAATCCAAATACCAAAACGAACAAGCCCTAAATGTGAAACAAATAACTTTGCCGTTTCTTGTGGAATTTAGCCAAGTCTTCTTTTAAGTCATTTTTTAAGGCTTGTAAGATATACTCCTTTTGTCACATTTTGTTTGTGAATTACTATTTCTTTTGTCTCTTTTATGTTTATTATATAAATCTTTCAATCTATAATATTTTATAGAATTTCGACAACTTTGTATCATAAAATAAATTAAAATCTATCAAATAAAATTCATATTATATATTTTTAAAGATTCATATTAAAAGATATAAGCAATAAACAAAAAAATACTCTCTTCGTCCCAATTTAATAGTCACCCGTTCTATTCTAATCAGATAAAAAACTAGTTAATATATCTTAAAATTGATAATTAATTTTATATCCAATATAAATACTGGATAATAGATCTCAATTAGTTCTATAATATAATGTATTTAAAATAACATAAAATATTATTTACAAGATATAATCAATTGAAAAATGAAACGAACTCCAAAAAAGACTATTAAATTAAAACAGAGAGAATAATGGGCAAACAAAATGTGACGGAGAAAGTATCAATTTTCACCGATATATCACCTCACATTGGAAACGCTCCTATAATTCGAACAAAAAGTCAATCATAAGAACTAAACAAAAACAAAAATCAACAAAAGCCAAAAGCAAGGGCTTCGTAATTTCGAACTATATTCATTTAAAAATGATTAAATAAATTAAGATGGGAAAAAATACCCAGCTAAATCCACCAAACAGTCAATTCCAATAAGCTCATGGAACTCCAACCCTCCCAAATAAAAAACAATTCCATCCCAACAACCCACCTGTAAAAATAAAAATAAAAATAAAAAACCTAAAAATTATTACACAATTGTTTTAAAATCAGACTAAAAAAAAAAAAAAGGGACAAAAAAAAACCCACTTACGTACGCAAAGCGCGCAATTTAGAAACGGCCCACACAAATCTCTCCTAAGGCGTAACGGAACGGGGCGGGGTCCTCGACTCCTGCGGCGGCGTATGGCCGTCCGATCCCTTCGACGGCTCATCCGACGACTGTCGCAGCCCGTCATCCGTCGTCTCTCCCCGATTAATCTCCTCCATCATACGCACCACCTCCGGCATGTCCGGCCTCTGATCCGGCACGGTCGACACGCAAGCCATCGCGATCTGAAGGAGCTGAACCATCTCCTCCTCGATGTTGTGGTACCTCATCAACTCGACGTCGAAGACCTCAGCCGTCCATTCCTCCCGCACCACCGACTGGACCCACCGCGGTAAATCGATCCCTTCCTCGCCCAGAGAGGCCTGGTTGGGCGATTTCCCGGTGAGGAGCTCTAGTAGGAGGACGCCGAAGCTGTACACGTCGGACTTGTACGTGGCCTTTCGGGTCTCGAGGACTTCGGGCGCGCGGTAGCCGGCTATGCGGTTGGGCGGCGTGGTGGCGCCGAAGAGAGGGGTGAGGCCGAAGTCGGAGACGCAGCCGTCGTGGTCGTGGCGGAGGAGGACGTTGGAGGCCTTGATGTTGCCGTGGATTATTTTCCCGGACACGTGGAGGTGGGAGAGGCCTCGGGCTGTGCTGAGGGCGATTTTCATCCGGTTGTCCCAGTCTAGTGGGGTCCGACCCGACCCTCTGCTGCCTGCAAAATTATAACCCGTTGTTCAGGTCACCGGTCTTCAAAAAACAAAACAAAAAAAGAATAGAATTGCTGTGGAAAAAAACACAATTATGCTTAAAGGGCTTTTTGGGCTTTTTTGGTTTTTTTCTAGTTTTGTTTTTATTTAATTTTTTTTGCATTTGTTTTTTTGCTATTAACTTTTATAAATTGTTGATTCGTCTCGTCTGGAAGAATAAAAAAATAAAAAAATTATTTTTAAATATTTTTTAAAATATCTAAGATAAAGCAAAAAAAATTAATTTTTCGGGCTTTATCTTGAATATTTTAAAAAAAATTGAATAAAAGTAATAATTTTTTGTTTTTCAGATTCATTTTGACGTGGCGAATCAATAATTTATAAAAAAAATTAAACACAAACCTAACAAAGTTGGAAAAATTTTAAATAAAAACAAAACAAGAAAATACCCAAAAAAATTTAGCGAAACTTTAGCCTTAAGTACATACAAAAGTTAGTAAGTTGTCCACTTCACTACCGGTTAGCGGTTACTTTAATTTGTCCACCTTGAGAAAAAAATATTACGAAAATTGATGCCATTTTCCGAAAGGAGAATCTTCTAGTATTTTTTTAATCATCCAAGGAGGAATTAGATAGTCGTAACGAAAATCAATTAACAATTATAAAGTCGTAATACATCGCAATTAAGAAGTAAAGTATAATTTGATGGTTACAATTGCTATGGCAAAACTCAATAAAAAAAAATGTTTTCCCTATTCTATTTCCACTCTAAGGAAAAAATAATACAATTGAATTTTCCAAGATCATGGAAAATATACCTAGCTAAGAAAAATTTGTCAAAAAAGATGGCTATAAATTACGGAGAACAAAGGGAGCTATAATTAATGGTCAGTAAAATTTGTCAAAAAAGATGGCTGGTGATTTTGCCACTCCTTTTTTTGTTAACGCCACCCGCCTGCAAATGTATTTTTGAAAATACCCAAAAATACACCTGCAGGGGAGTGGCGTTCACAAAAAAGAAAGTGACGAAATCGTTTCCCAAAAAGATTAGTGAAAATTAAGTTGAAAGGTCAAGAGTACCCCTTGAGATAAATTGGAAAAGCAGGCTATTGCAACTATCAATAAATATTCGAAGTAAATGTGTGACCCAACTAATCTCGCCACCACACATTGTTGTGGTTCCCACTATAAAGTGTCGAGTCCACACAAAATCTCTTTTGTTCCGTGCATCAACGGGTACAACGCTAGTGCAAACGAGGAAAATGTTATCCTGCCTGGGTAGTTTAGGGAACAAGGATCTTGCTGGGGTGGCATGGGTAATAAAGAAAGATTATTGCCAAAATGGATTTTGGCCTTTTTCTTTTTTAGACTCCACCATCATTGAAAAGGGACCGCAGCATGTCGCTAGTGAATCATGGTGGTCTCGTCTCGGGTCTGTTTTCAATGGCACACACTGCATATAATACATGATACACCCAAAAACTACATTGAAAAAGGTTTTTTCCGTAATTGGATATCCGGATCAGCTTTCGCCTCCAACAACTAAGTTATGTCAACCCGACATTAAAATCATGCTATAACTAACTCATGCTCAATATAGAAAAATTCTCGATATAGAATAAGTGAATTACAGTACTAAAAATATCTTCAATAACAAATATCTCAAGAAATAAGCATATAGCCCCGGGAAAAAACCAACAAACAATCAAATAATGCATATATAGAAGATGAAGATCAATAGTCCATAATAAAACAACCTCTATGATCAATTCTAATTTCGAGCAAGATTTTCCTATTGTCTAAACATACTAACGGCTAAAGCCCATAAAAACTCGGATATCGAGAGTTGCTTTCTATATACATCAACTGAAGTACACTGCGAACAACTAGTCTAAAGTCTATTAAGAGGAATCAACTTGTCTAAAGTCCTTACAAACAAACTTTTTAGGAAAACAGCTTGTCTAATATAGTAGTACTATCTTAACTCCTCATTAAACTATGTAACTTCTTATTAAATGAGTACAAGACTGACTAATAACTATGCTAATCCTAAATGCTCCTTATACAACTTCAATAACAAAGAAAATCTTCCTTCCAACTGAGAATGTCACTGCAAACAGGCGCATTCTGCGCTGTTCACGTATTGTATGATTTTCGTGTCTCACCAAACCAACAGTATAGAAAAAATCAGTGTTCCAAAAATCAGCGATTAATCGCTGGCAGGACCTATTTGACTAGATCCGACTAGTTGCTATGCATCAATTACTAGACTTCGAAGCTCAAAGGTGGTCAACTACCCAACTAACGCCTAACGACTTTTACAACGTCGGAAAAAAACAAAGACTTGACTCTGTTTCACACCTCTTATTCATTTGGACAAAATAAGGGTGAGAAGAGTAAAAGGGTGATTTTGTAATTTAACACAATAAAGGCCAAAATGCCACTTGAGTTCCGTACGAAATAAGGCCAAAATCATTTCTAGTATGCTGAAGAATATGCCAATCAAAAATTAACCTAAGAAAAAAGGCATAATTTCCTTCCATAGCAGTAAAGGTTTGTTTAACAGCTTGAGCTTCATCTCCAGCAAAATTCACAAACAATCCTAAGAAATGTAGCAAGAATTTTGGCAACACAAACATCAAGAGAGAGAGAGAGAGAGGGAGGAGAGAGAGTAACATACCGTGAAGAAGAGCAGAGAGGCTACCAGCAGGCATGAAATCATAAACAAGCAATTTCTCATCCTTGGAGAAATAATAAGCCCTGAGCGGCACCACATTCTCGTGCTTGACCCTCCCCAGCCCTTCCATGACAACTTCAAACTCCCGTTTGCTCACCGCCACGTCCTTCAGCCGCTTCACCACCACGGTCGTCCCTTCCTCCAACACCGCCTTGTAAGACGTCCCCACGCTCCCCTTCCCCAGCACCTCCGCCGACGCCCTCAGCAGGTCCTCCAGATCGAAGCTGTAAACCCCGCCGTCGAAAAACACCAGCTTGTTCCTCTCCCCACCCGCCCCTTCCATCAACCCGGTCACGTCGTCTTTCGAGGACGACGTCCCTGGGTCCCCTCCCGCGGCGGCCCCGACCGACCGTACGCCGGGCGGCGGGGGCTTCTGGGTCTTACTCTGCCGCCGCTGCCTCCGGCGGCAGCAGAAGAGGAGGAGTAAAAGAAGCAGAATCAGAAACACTGCCGATCCGACCGCGATGGCGACAATGGCGGCGGTGGAAAGCTTCTTCTTGGACTTCTTCACGGGCGGGGTTTGCGGCAATCCGGACGGGGACGGGGAAGGGGAGGGAAAGAACGGGAAGCAGGGCGGGAGGGGCCCGCCGCAGAGATTCAAGTTCCCGGCGAATGCCGACGAAGGGAACCTCGATAAAGACGACGGGATCGAACCGTTGAGGTTGTTGTCGGAGACATTAAAATCGACCAAACCCGATTGGCTCAGGCTCGGGAGGAGCCCACTGAACCCGTTCTTCTCCAGAAAGAGCCCGGTTAATTTGGTCAGGTTGTTGAGGGAGAACGGAATAGGACCGGTGAAGTTGTTGGTGGACAGATCTACGCGAGTCAGGCGCGGCAGCGAGGGGATGCCGGACGGGAAGGAGCCGGAGAGGTTGTTGTTCTGCAAGTAGAGGGAGCGGAGGAGGGTGAGTTTGGAGAAATCGGAGGGGAGGGAGCCGGAGAGGCGGTTGGAGCGGAGGGAGAGGACGCGGAGCTGGGCGAGTTGGCCGAGGGTGTTGTCCGGGATCGGGCCGACGAGGCCGACGCCGGGGAGGCGGAGGGAGTAGACGGAGGCGTTGTCGGCGTCGCACTCGACGCCGACCCAGGTGCAGGCGGAGTTATTTGGATTCCACTGGAGGCGGCTGGCGTGGGGGACCTGGGAGATGAAGGCGAGGAGGGCCTGCTTGTCCTGGGTCGGCTCCGAGTCGACTCGGCGACTTAGAACGACTATCACCATTGCCGCCATAAGAAAAACCCAATTAAGCCAATTTCTTGGGAATACTGCCATTGATTTTTTTAGTTGGTTTTGAAGAGGAAAGGGAAATCAGACCATTGAGTTGGTGGTGGGTTATTTGTGGACGGGCCGGCGACGGGCCATGGAGGAGAGAGGGGGAAGCTTTTAGAGAGGGAGGGGTGAGGAGAGAGGGGTCAGGGTGGAAGAGAGAGAGAGAGGGTTTTGTACAGGGCATATCACGGGGCACAAAAGATGTGAGGGAAAAAAGGGGTAGAGTGAACAGAATCGATTGTGCTGGCAGTAGAAGACTAGTGGAGTATGTTTTCCCCAAAAAAAGAAGACCAGTGTACTACTAGTACTGAAACGTTTAATGTTTTTCGGTTTTTAATGTTGGGTGTAATTATTATCGTAGGTTGTAATTGTAAGTAATTCTTGTTCGAGAAAAACTTTTTATAGAGCCTCCTGTGATGTGATAAAATTTATAAAGGTCAATTTTGGCCATTCAAAAGATAAAATAACTGTTAGTAAATATATCTCAATTGTAGATTTTCGAAACAGACGAATGAAATTACGCCGAGCCGTGAATAAGCCGCCATGAATAAATTTCTCTCTTCTTGTACTCCAAATTTTTTATTGCTCTCACCATTTTGTTTTGTACACGTTGAAAATAATTTCCATGTCCTATTACGTGCGTCTTTATTGGGTGTTTGTCTTACTAGTATTAAATTGCTTATATTGTATATTGACCACCCATTGGACAGACAAACATAAAAAGAAAAATATAAAAAAAAATGTTCAATTAAAAATATATTAAGTAGTTTTTGTAATTTTAAAATGAAATAAGATACAAATAAATTGAAAAAAGAAATATACTAATGTAATGTAGTTTCGTAAAGTATATTGATTTTCACACCCTTTTTTTCAATTTATATTCTTTTTACTTTTATTCACTTGAATTTATTATCTTACCCTTGAATCAATACATTTACTCACCCATGCAAGGATAATATTATAAATTTAAATGACTAAAAACAAAAACAAAAAAATGAATAACTAAAAAGGGGATGTGAAAATTATTTTCCTTTCGTAAATAAACTTAAAAGTAGAAAGTCAAAAAATTCTCGTGCTCACTCAAGGCGCGTGGGTGAAGTCAGAAGCATTGGGTCCCAGCTATCGAGTGTAAAGCTTAAAGTGAAAGCTGGTGTTGTACGTAAGTTAGTTTAAGGACAAACCCACGCTCATTGACGCGCGTAGATTACACTCGTAGAGTCCAAAACGATTACGCAGTGAGTGAGCTTTTTTCCTCCTCCGGAATCGGTACACGTGCTTTTATGTGGCTCCGTTTGGCTTTACTTTAGTTTTGTGTACAGCGTGATGTACCAAATCAATAACAATAATGCTCCGTTCACAACGGTTGTGTAACAAGTTGTGGCACAACTCAAGAGTGCTACATACACAATTGTTGTGTAAAACGCGACACATAATTAATCTCTGTCCTTTTATTGTTGTAAGGGAAAATTTCAAAATAGCACCTGACCTTTCACACAAATCACACACAGTCACCTGACCTTTTAAAATTATCAAAAAAACACCTAACCTATTTAAAAACCCATCAATTTTACACCCGCCGTTAACTTTCCATCCAAAACAGATGGAAATGCTGAAAATGTGCATTTTGGCATGAATATTGGTAAAACAGATTAAAGCTCATTTTGGCAAAACACAATATTATACTCATAAACAAGATTAAGACTCGATTTGGCTTTAAAAGTCAATTAAAAACTTAATTTTTGTCTTTATTCAAAAGAAAAAAAGCGCATTTGTTAGTTTTGCGTCAAGATGAATCAATAAGTCACAAAAATTACTTAACTTTTTAATCCAAATCCACCCTAAATAAGGAATCAAGCTTAATTTAGTAATTAAATACTCATAACTATGTAACCAAATAAGATTACTCTGTATTAAACAAAGGAAAATGCAAAAACAAAAAAACATATAATAGTCATGAGTAGGTGTGAAAAGTGCCAAGTCATGGGTCAGCTCAGGGGGCCTGCTCTCCCCCTTGGGGGAGCAGCGTCCTGCTGCCCCCATTTTTCCGGCCCGTCCCGATCTCGCTCCGATGATCCGAATCGTTCACTTTGTAGAGCTCGTCAAGTAGAACGACTATGCAAAAAATCAGCTTAATTGGATATCATTAAGTGCTTGATCGGAGCCTTTTTACTTTGAAAAGAATGGATCCGAAACACTGGATCAAATCCATTATTCCCAATGGACCAAGAGTTATATAGGCTCCGATCAGGTACTTAATGATATCCAATTAAGCTAATTTTTTGCATAGTCGTTCTACTCGACGAGCTCTACAAAGTGAACGATTCGGATCATCGGAGCGAGATCGGGACGGACCCGAAAAACGGGGGCAGCAGGACGCTGCTCCCCCAAGGGGGAGAGCAGGCCCCCTGAGTCCGTCATGGGTATTTAATTACTAAATTAAGCTTGACTATTCTATATTTTTTGTTTTTGCCTTTTCCTTTGTTTTAATACGGAGTAATCTTATTTGGCTGCATAGTTATGGGTATTTAATTACTAAATTAAGCTTGATTCCTTATTTAGGGTGGGTTTGGATTGAAAAGTTAAGTAATTTTTGTGACTTATTGATTCGTATTGACGCAAAACTAACAAATGCGTTTTTTTTTCTTTTGAATGAAGAAAAAAATTAAGTTTTTAATCGACTTTTAAAGCCAAATCGAGCCTTAATCTTATTTATGAGTATAATATTGTGTTTTGCCAAAATGAGCTTTAATCTTGTTTTGCCAATATTCGTGCCAAAATGCACATTTTCAGCATTTCCGTTTGTTCTGGATGGAAAGTTAACGGTGGGTGTAAAATTGATGAGATTTTTAATAGGTCAGGTGTTTTTTTGATAATTTTAAAAGGTCAGGTGCCCGTGTGTGATTTGTGTGAAAGGTCGGGTGCTATTTTAAAATTTTCCCTTGTTGTAATACATGGTTGGGATTCGCTCAAACTTTTTCCTGTAAGAGTTTTTTTTAAAAATAGACCATCCAAACACACCTGAATGGCCAGAATTAGGCGCTCAATCAACACAACGGTTGTGCGCGTAACATTTTTGATCTTTGTGTATGTAGCATTCTTGCATCCTACCCTAGTCCTAGTAGAAATAATTCAGTGCACCTTGGACACCACATGGTGCCCTAAAGTATTTTTCACTGAACATTCGTATGAGTTCCATATAGTTTATGGTAGGGACCAAAAAATGAGCTGTGGAGAAAGTATTTGGGGCACCCTGTGAGCGGACTCAAGGATGGTGCTGGGCACGGTACTGTCCCTCAAGCGCTTCATCCGGACCGTCTTTCTCTGCAATCAATGATCCAGATTTTTAAAAGAGCGCTTTCAGTGAGAAGACTCTTTCCTAGAAACATTCTTTTAAAATCTTTCTTCCCTCAAAACGTTCTTTTAAAATCTAGATCTTCCAAAATACTTTTAGACGATAAAGATTAAGCACAGCACCTTCTGGCAAACACCATCCCCAAATCCCCCAAAAGAGCATTGAATATTTTTTTTTTTCTAGTGCTCGCTACCATATGCAAAGAGTGAGTGGGCGATTACTTTACATATCATCTCTGCGCTCTTTATAATGTGTGCACCCGGGTCCTTTTGCTTGATCTCAGTAGGTTTTGTCGAATTTTTTTGGAAACTCAACAGATGCAGATTAGTAGTATATTTTACAGTTTACGCCACCATCTTCATTCGTTGCCGTTTTTTATTTTTCGTCGACAAGAATTCATTCGTTGCCATCTTTTATTTTTCGTCGACAAGAAACAATGGTATCTATCACCCGCGGACCAAATCAAGTTGCCGGAATCGAACAGCTACACAATAATTTGAGCTACACAGCTGACTCTTTTTTTTGTTGTCGTTAGACCAAATGTACCACACTACCACTGCTAGTAAAACATTAATTGGTACTACCATAAATGTGCCAAGGACATTAAACAACTTTCCTACCGGCCATGCTCATCTCTTTGTTTTTGGAAGGTGATTTATTAGGGCGCAGCTCTTGTTCGGTGAATTACCTCCAGTCTCATCCAGTTTCGCCTATTTGTGGGTCTGGACCAATAATAATAAGGGACTACGGGTGATTTTGGTTTGGGTTTGGGGGTAAAAGTTTCGAAGACCGATTTGGTTTGGGGTTAATATTTTCAAGACCGATCCCGACCGGAGTTCAATTCTGTTCGATTTGGGCTGGGGTCGGTACAGTCAGGGACTTCGGCCTGCTCGAAATGAGCCTTAGTTGGGCCAAATATAAAACTTAGACATTGGGCCAAATGGCCCAAACCTATCAATTTTCAAGAAATTTTTGAACCACATTTCTTAGTTGGGCCTTAGGGTTTGTGGTTTAGGAGAGATAGACGGTTCAGATTAAAAACAAATTGATGAACGAACCTGTGGGCTCCCCGTACCAGCGCGCGCCCAAAAGAGAGTCGCCACCCGGATTTTTGAGATGGATGATCCGAGAAACCGAGAGTTCGTTTTGAAAAGAAGGAAAGGCTTTCGGCCTAACGAAAACGTTGAAATTTTAGGTTCGGGAGCCACGTTACGAACGGGGAAGGTTTTGTTGGAAAAGCACCCCGCTCGCCCGGCAAAACCGGTCTCTACTAAACCTTTCAAAAGAGGGGATTTAGAATATCTTTTGGGAAAATCAAACTCTTAAATAAGCAAGCAAAGGGAAAAGGGACAAGGATAATAAATCCCGTTGGCATGCGCGTGGTGTTAACTGTACAGTGATGATAAAGATGATACAAAATGAAAGGAACTTTCGGCAGAAACTGTCTAGATCACAGTACCCTTGTACGTGGCATTTTGTAATACCGCGCACGGTTTTACAGAATGCCTTGCGGGGTTTCTCTGTATTGTCAGGTTTTCACAAAGTTTCAGAACGCCGCCCGGCATCTTGGGTAGCACGCGCGGGATTTTAAGCCAACATCAAACAGTGTTTTCATTACCAGATGACTCTGGAAAACACCATTCTTCCAAGCCATGAACGAAAAAGAAGTTTTAGAACTCCTGATCTTTCTGAATAGCCCAAAAAATGCTCCATTTTCTTGAAAAAGGAAGAAAAACTATACATGGCTTGTAGATATGGTCTATTTTCGAGAAGTATCTATGCCTGACGTTTTAATAAAAGACCTGACAGAGGATAGCAGTGATCCAGATGGTTTGAGCAGAGAAAACAGTAAACTTAAAACGCCGTGCGTTTAAGTCAGCTACGTCGCGCGACGCATCAAAACGCCGCGCGGTATAGCCTTCTTGGCACAGAGGCTTGCTTTTATTCTGAAAATGGTTTCTAAGTCAGGATCTGACCCAAAGGGGGCCGATCCTGACCACAGCGAGGTTCCCTCAGGGAATAGACGAGGCCTATCCCAAGGAAACAAGTTTATACCTTTGATCTTTGAGCTTGGATGGAATGGATGGCTTCGGATGAACACGAATAAAGGCGATCGAGGAGAAATGGTGGGGGTGATTTGGTAAAGAAGATCTTTGGGAAGTAGGAAGTCTTGAAGTGAGCAAGAGGGCTTATTTCAATGGTGAGGATGAAAATGGAGGATTTTGAGGAAGAAAGGGCCTTGAGAATGTTTTTAGGAGCACTTTCTCTAAGCTTTGGAGTGAGGAATGAGTATGAAAGTATGATGAGAGAGAAAGGGAGTTCAGGGCCCTTTTCTCTTGAGTGGAGGGTTGTATTTATAGGCAAAAGCCAAGGATTTTGAATTTCAAATGGTGGAGGTGTTTTCTAGGCTGGCCAGAAGTGCCTTTTCGGCTGAGCTAGCTTGTAGCAGTGGCTCAAGTGGGCATGGCCGACAGCTAGCTGAGCCAGTCAGAACTTTATCCAAAATGCCGTGCGGTTGACCTCATGACCTCGTGTGGTGTAATGAACTCTGTTATGCCGTGCAATGCAGAGGTGTGCCATGCGGTACTAAAGGTCTAGTCCTGGGCCTTTGGGTTTGCTCTGGGCTTTCGGCTCTGGGCCTTTGGGTTTTGCTCTGGGCTTTTTGGGTTTATTTTGGGAGAGTCCTATTTCCAAGCTCTCGGAGGTATTCATTTCTTTTGTTTCATCATCGGGATGTTTAAAGCACTTTCGAGGCTCGGATTGGAGTGTCTACAGAACCAGATTAATGTAAAATATATAAAAACCCTCTGTTTATATAGTCGGTTCGGTTCAATCCTAGTCAATCCATTTAATTTTGGTTCATTTTGGTTCACTTTAAATTCCATCCACCTGAGACTGAACCCAAAATTAACTTTATTCTTGTTCAAGACTGAAACTCGGGGTAAAAACTGGGGTCCGATGTTTTTTTTAACACTCCAAATCAAAACTGTTCACTTTTTAGAGTTCATAGAGAACATTGTTCATGTGAAAGATCACATTAATCGGATATCGTTCGATATAGTTTCAAAATGTAAGCTCACATAAAATGTGCTAAATGGGTTGCACACCTTTTTCTTTTTTTTTTTTTTTTTTAACAAGATCGATCCATTTCGAAATTATACAAACGATATCCGATCAATGTGATTTTTGACTTGGCCAATTTTTCCAATGAGTTCTAAAAAATGAACGGTTCCGATCATTGTTGTGGACCCAACAAAGGCCCACAGATGAGCAAAACTTGACAGGACTGGACGCATTAACACTGGATAGGAGCTGCTTGCATGGACTAATATAAAAGAGGGAGCTAGCCAGCTAGGAGGTTAGAATTTAAAGGACAGCTCTTTTTACGTGGTGCTCAGAGCCATTTGACGTGATCTATATACTCCCAACGATATGTGAAAGAGCTGACAATTGGTAGATCATTTGATGTACGCCAAATGTATACTGAATTACGTGAGATTCATCTCAAAATTTTATAATAATTATTGGAGCCATTAAATTTTTTAAAACATTTTTAAGAATGTTCGTGAAAAATCAGGTCTATCGGATATCGACAATGGTTTGATTTACTGCTTCGTTCAATTTTTTCATCAGAAAATTAAACGAAGGGTTTGATCAAACCCTTGGCCATATACTACATATCTAGCTAATTGAGCTAATCCTATTTCAAGGATCCTTAAAAAATATTTAAACAAATTGAATCTCTCCGACCATTTGTGTCATTGTATGAGATCCCGAAGTACATCCCACACAACTCAATGTACACCAAATGGCGTACAAGCTTAGAAAGAGCCCACAAATATAAGTAATATGAACATCATAGGGACCAGCAACCGTAGGGTACTTGCTTTCTATATATTACTCCTACAAATTTTGCTCTCGATGTCAACAGCTATAAATATTAACAACACATTATTAAACTGCCAGAGTAAAATAATTAGCTAACAGATCGAGGCCGACTATTCTACAGGTGGCATTATTGCAGATATGGTTGGGAAGGCGAGGGTACATAGCTGGCAAGATTAGTGAAATTTTTTGATATCTGAACGTAATGGCTAACTTGCACGCATCTCGAATAATTTCGGAGTTCTGAAGCTAACGACCGGATGGACCCTCCATTGAAACCCCAAAACCAAGTCCCACATCAAGAAGTTCGGGAAATGTTGAAAGATTTATAAGTGATTCCGACTAGTTACTGTATAACTCGATGTTAACCTTTTGAGTCACGTGTTTAGGCGAAGGGTCAACCAGGTCAATTGGCTTGGGTAGTTACAGTCCTGAGTTTAGAATGTTTAGTATTGATCTGTGAGATTTAAACATGCAATTTCGCGAAGGATAAACCACTTAGTATTTGTTTTCACATGTCTATGTGGCCAAACCGTTTGAGTTTTAGAATAGTGAGATTTTAAATTAGTGTTGTTATTGTTGTATCCAGTGAAGACTAATCTGGAGAGACCTTTTAGTCCAATTTAATCTTTAATTAGTTATTTTTCTAATCTGTTATTTTATTTATTATTATAGCTGAGTAGTTTTATATTCAGCTAGTATATATTTTAAGTCGCTTGGTAGAAGAATCTTTGTCGATTTTATTCTCATATCCCTTTTGTCTCAATTGTTTTATCCAATAAAATAGAGAAAAAAAAATCATCTGGAGAAAGAAATTTAATTTATGCTTCTTTCCTCCTAGTTCCCTCCTTGCCTCACGGTTACAAAATGAGTCAAACGGAGATGAGTTTTGAAGTGTTTAAACGTGGCTTAATTACTGTGCAAAATTATAAATTCACTCTCATTTAGCAAAATGAGTCAAACGGATAAAAATAATGTTAGTATTGTAGAAAAGCAAGACCGGCACAAGCCACGCAACTGAGGGAAATCGGGTGTGCGTGACAGCATTTGCTCCTTCAAAATCCGATTCATCTAGGACCATCCATATAATATAATCCACTCAATATACTGATATCGGCAAACATAGCAATCAATGAGCATATCTGTAAAAAAAAAAAATTCACATACTGAGCATACGGTAATTGTATGATTGCGAAACATTTATCGTAAAAAGATTCAGCAGGCAACAGTCTTATCTAACAATCATTTTGTTGTTCATTTTTAAAACAAATGTTAACATTCCATAAAGGTAATTTTTTCATTGAGATGGTATGTTTGACAAACCATTAAATTGAACAGTTCGAATCACATCACGAATCTAATTTTCCATTTAAACGTCTTAGCAGCTTGTCTTGATCAAGCCTGGGATCGAACCACATCAAAAGCGCGCAAAATTACTGGAAACAAAGCAGAATATAGAATTTGAAAAAAAAAAACAAATTCAACCTCAAGAAAAGTCGAAGACATGTAATGACAGGAACGTGCCTTCAATTTGTGGATATGTCAAAAGCAGTTGAGCTAAAAATGCACAAAAAGTCAGATCCGGGATGCTGCCGAGCGGGTGCAAAGCAGCCGATTCTGGCCGTTCATCTTGGCACGAACGTGTGGCACACAAATCTGAACTGTTCATTGCTCGGTTAAGATTCCAACCGTTGACTACTGAGATGAGCAGCCAGATCGACCGCTGTGCACTGCTCTACAACATCTCCCATTCCCATAAAGTCAGAGGAAAAGAAAGAAAAGTACCTTAAAATTGTTTGTTTTAGGAAATGGCTTGTCTGCAGTCTAGGTTTGGACTGCAGAAGTGCAGTCCAGATGATCACAACCGTCGGTTATTGATTTCAATAGTCTAGATTTGTTTTGATATTTTTACCAATAAGAATATTATTCAATAAATTTTAACCATTAATTGTCAATATGAACAATCCAAATTAAACTATACATGTTTCTTCACAGAGACGCCGAATCCTTGTTTTACAATTCAAATAGCCAAACCGTTTTTCATGGGAATTCAAATAACAAACTTTGACTTGATAAGCCATAACTTTGTCAATTCTCTATCATTAGAATAAGTCCACTTGATTAAACGTTTTCTTACAAAATTTATGCTTTGATAATTATGCAGCGTCTAGAAAAGTTTGTTGACGGCAAAAAATTCACACTTCATATATTGTCACAAGGATGATGATAAATTCACTAAAATCTCAAGTAGTAACAATATCATAAAAAAACCGGCCTACTATGTTAGCTTGTGTTTGAATCTTTCGCTTGAATATTGCAACCAATAGTGTGATATGAGCAATTAAATTTGGGCATTGATAACGACTCCGACTGAGCAAGTCAAAACCTTTTTATTTGATCTTCACATGATAAAAATAGAGCCCGTTAAAGTCATATTTTCAAAGATCATTTGAATAAAGTTGGTTTGCAAATTACATATGCAAAAATTTAAGTAGATCGAAATTAGGTAGGAGTTTCTATTGTTTAGTTGGACAAATTTTTTGGAAGAGGGAGAATACTAAAGACGAGAGTGGAGAAGGAAAACTTTTTTTTGGGCTAGGTACAAAATGACAGAGCCCATCCTATTTATACTACTTCATGGGAAATTTCAGCACGAAGATTTTTCATACAAGATAAACTTTGAGATAATTCTAGAATTACATGTGACTAATTCTCATAAAAAACTCTAAATATTTTATAAGGATATTCTAGAGCTAGATATTTTAGAGTTTCTAAAAATTAGATATTTCTATCTTCTTCAATCATCTTTCAACTTTGGATTTTGTCAATTCGATTTGTTCAGACTTAACTTTCTTGTGCCAAAATACTAAATTTAGTTTATGCTTTTTTTTTTTTGATCCGCTCGAAAGTCAATTTCAATTAAAAAATGCCATACGGCATCTACAGATTTCAATCAAATCACGAAAGGGTACTACAGGAATAACCCAAAGGACCAATTGAAGCCTGAGAACAAGGACATCTTCACACCGCCACATACTCAAAGGCAGGGTCGGGACCCGTGGAGTATGCATCCAGACAAACAATTCCCTTCGAGAAACAAAATCCTAATCGCAGTAATCAAAGCAGCACAGAGAAATCTGTCTTTCCCAATTCAGTAATCCAAAGCCAAAACACCGGCGAACCGCAAAACAAAAACACAAAGTGCTTTTCCTTCGCCAGTGAGGACGCCACTCCAAAGAGCAAACTACCACTAGCACGCGGAGTTCTGGCCACGGAAGGGCAACCGTTGACAGTCCAACGCAGCTCCGAAGCCACGACGAGCAGTCCACTGATCAGAGGCAACAACCAAACCAAACCAGACACAGAAAAACTAGACACAAAGTTATTAGCCCACCACCGCACCCTTCGGATCTAGGGAAAACCTAGACCGGAAAACCAAAACCGGACTGAAAAACAACCGGAGAAAAACAGCTAGAAAAGCAGAAAACAAAACATTCCAAACCTAACCGCACACCTTCTTACTGATCACCGCCGCCCCCCGAGAACTTTAGATCTGGGAACTCCAGCTGAGAAGACGAACAGAGGAGCCCCAAAATGCCGCCAAGGCCAGCGTTAAAACAGCTCCTCGCCGGCTACTACAACCACCGCCCCAAACTAGGGATCTCAAAAAGAGAACGAACGGGATAGAGAGGAGAGGCGAGGAGGGAGGAGGAGGCGTGGCGGCGCCCCCCCCCCCCCCCCCCCCCCCCAAAAAAAAAAAAAAAAAAAAAAAAAAACAACCAGGCACTAAAAGAAAACCAGGGGCGAGAGAAAGTTAGAGAGAGAAGGTCTGAACCAGCTCATATTCGTATTTAGTTTATGCTTCAACAATCATAATTAATAAACAATTAAAAAGTAGATACACCTAATAACATCAACAAACTATGCTTACATTTAAAAAAAAGTTTTTAAAATACAAAATTTCAAGTCTTTCAACTGGGGCTTAATACATTAAGGTTTTATGTTTCCTTTATTAGGGAAAGTGAAGTTAGGCAAAACATAATCGAAGTATAGTTTTTTCTTCTATACAATCCCTACATTGAGGTTGAATTTCTATTAAATGGTTTAAAAGATGTCATAATTAGATCAACCGGCTTAGATAAATGCATTTGAGGTTCCATTAGCTTCTTGAAATAAGGTTGAACTTTTTCCCAATAAGTAATAGTACGATACGCAACGAATTAGGATATGCAAAAAAGATACAAAGTAGGATACGTATCGTTAGACGAAGGAGATGATACAAATCGTAAGATACATGTCATGTATCATAGGTTTTTAACAACTACGAATCGAACATCGAGGGTTTCAACAAATCAAAATTGTCCCAACAGAAATGAGCATTGAGAATTGTGAAAGTCGATTTGAGTTTAGGCAGTTCATTTCTATAAGTTCTCTTCAAACAAATATGATACTGGACACATTACTCTATATGATTAATCTGATTTTTTAGACAAAGGATCTACATATTGAATCTAAAACATGAAAGCTCGGATTTTAAAAATGGGACCGGGTTTGTTTCAATTCTCTTTATGTTCACAAGCTTGTTCGTTTTGAATTTTGAAGGAGGTTTAAGTGGAGAGAGATAGATAGAAAAAATGTATTGGAGACCGTACGCAGGGGTTTTAAAGCCCTCAAACGAACAAGCTCAAAATCATTGCAAAAGATAATTTTTTCAAAGAACACTTTCTACATATTGTTCAAAAAAAGTTAAAATATAGCCAAACAGTTTCTCTTGCCAAATCTAAAATATAACATGGCCATAAAATACTCAGACGATTTGAATTTTTAAGAAAATCTTCTACCTGTTTATTCCTTCCAAAACAACCATACTCTTCGTAGTAGCTCATAAACCTTTCACTTTCGGACAAGCATAAGTTGTGTTCACTTGTAGTGGGGGTGCACTACATGGTGTAGTGCGTCATTTCGGTCGTCTATCTCGGCAATGATTGGTCCAGATCTCAGCTAGACAATGTGCAACTCAAATTTGTAGGAATCGAGATAAAATTTGAACCATTGATTGCCGAATGGATGACTCGGATGCCACACTTCTACACCCTATATATAGTGCACCCCTTGCACTACAGGGCTTCGAATCCCCAACATTGTCTACATCAGTGGAGGGTTAAACGACAATAAGTGTGTAAACCATGAAAGGAAGTTCGACACCTTTTCATGGACTCAAACCCAAATTTCTCCCTTGAAAAACAGTACCCACACATTCAAAATGCCGAAATTAGATTGGGACTCGACCAAAAAAAAAAATCCCTGAATTGTAATTATATGTCATCAAAATTTAGTACATCGTACTCATGTGATTGGTTGATTTTCCTATAACTATCATCATGGTTGAACACATGGGGCGGTGACAGTGGTGTCCTTCGGTTTCATCATGGTAAGTGCAAAAAACATCCTAGATACTTTGATGAACCGAGGAACAAACGAGTCGGGACGATCGACTCTCCAAAAATTTAATAAAATTTCTTTCGAAGTATTTGTAGTAGTATTTTTTTTTCTTTGGTACTATCGATCTTGCAAATGCTATTACGCGCATTTTGTAGCCGTTTCAACTCTACGACCGTCCGAAGTTCTGTTTTTTAATCTATTACCTGCACGGCTGAGAATTTTTTGAAAAATTGACGACTCTCTCCTAAGATTGTATGTATCTATGAAAAAAAAATCTAATGCTATATTCTATATGTTGCATTATTTTTAACATGACATATATAACACTGACATTCGTCGCTAATCCTTTATTAGATGAGTTAGAAGTGTAAATAATTCTCAATCTTACTAGGCTGACCCAAACATGATCCCATTCAATCTTCGTCTTACAAGTGAGGTGTAAGCGAGGGGAGATTTAGGGCGTTCGAGCTTGGCTCATTTCAAAATTTAGGCTCGATTCAAACACTAATATTCGAGCTGATCGAGCTAAATTCGAGTACTGAACCCTTACAAGGACTCCGCAAGGGTGTCGGTGATGCACCGTAGAAACGTGCAAAAGAAGAGGATCTCCCGTCACGTACGAAGAGAACTCTTGTGCAAGTCTGTTGAATCTAAGTATTACTACAATCATAGAAAAACAAGCATGCTCTCTCCAAAGAACATATACACTTTTTTACCCATAATTGCTGGGGGTGGGGGAGAAGGAGTATTATTTTAAAGAAAAATAGGAATATTCTGAGTAGAGTATGTATGAACATCAATGGTGAGAGAGAGAGAATAATTCAGAAAAGCTAAAGGGACAGATGGTTCCCATACCGACAGGGTACCGATGGCTACACGGGGCAAAAATGTGAAAATTGGATCGAACACCTAGGTTTACACATATCCGGATTGAGTTGATTTTACTTGATACTCACTCGATCTTTTTAATAGCTCGAATTTTTCGTGCGAAATTCATAGTAGGTCCATGTGACCGTCAGTACCTAAAACACACCACAGAATAATTCACAAAGATGACCATAATGTGGGAGTGGGAAGGTGGTAAGGTTGGTGTGCAATTATTAGAAGGCAAGGGGTACTGACATTGATGTGTGTCTCTTCAAAGGGAAGAAACTTCTTTATAGACATAGAGTTTTCATTTCAACTATATAAAAGGCCCCAGGGAGACCTTTTTTAAAGAGATACCTCTTTTCTTTTTCTTTTTTAATTTTTAATAAATTACGTACTATATATATGTTTTCCTCAATCTGTCGGACCGCTTTTTTATTATCTCTTCTAAAATAAATTGGTGTTAACGAGGGCTTTAATTGTCTTTTATGACATTCGACATCGCACCCGCAAGTCTGTTTTTAGAACAGTCGCAAGGAGTGACATTGAATAACCAAATCCATGGGGGCACTCCGGGCCCAACAATTCCTCCCTCAAGATGACGCTCCCACGACTCGAACTCATGACTTCTTGACCCTGATACTACTTGTCGGACCGCTTTCCTCCATCTCTCCTAAAACCAATTGGTATTAATGAGAGCTTTAATTGAGACTTTTACGACATTCGACATCATACCCACAAGTGTTTTTAGAACGGTTGCAAGAAGTGATATTATGTAACCAAATCCATGGGACACTCCAAGTCCAACACAATCCAATGTCTTTGCATATTATTGTTTTTTCTATTTAAATTTCTCCTTATTTATTACTATATGATTTGTTTTAGATTTTTTTGGATAAGCATGATTTGTTTTAGATTGGGGAAGGCCAAATGTCCATTTCCATTCCTTGCTATTGGGTTTGGATTGTAAATTTACACCGCGATTCATGGAAGACTATGAAAGCGTAACAGAAACTGTACGAAAACAAATAACTAAAAATTAAGAAAGCTAAACCATCATATTTCACATATCAAAAGACTTGTTAATTAATAAGACTCATATTCTTATCATTCGCCCATCCCTTTCCACTGAATGAAACTCGCAAAGAGAAACATTTGTGACATTAATCCAGACGGTCTATCAAAATTTCCCTTTCTCGGCGATACTAAATTGATGTTTTTTGGATTCGCGAAATTAATGTTGCCCAAAAAAAACTCGGCTTTTAGAAATTTTCATTTCAAATTGAAACACCTACCATTTTGAATTTAAAAAATGTGTCAGCTATACATCTTGGTACTTTTATAGTCTTTTTCATGAAGAGATTTTTAGGAATTGGATCATTTCCGGTCCTTAATCTGAATTGGACAGAACAATCCAAATTTTGGATCTTCCATTGTAGCAATTAACGGTTTGAATTCACTTAGATACTCTTACCGGTGACCAAATCCTAACCGAACCCACATTTCTATATCACTTTGTAAAACGAAAATGTAAATGGTCCTCTCACAGGTCTCAACCTTGACACACGCTCAGGGGGGCCAGTGGTTCAGGCGTATATCCTGGCTTTGAAAATACTCCAATATTTCTCAAGGTTTGGGGTTTGATTTCCTACCAGGTGAGCACCCTGAAGTAAGTGATGAGCTGTAATTGATGTGGCCACACTAACTCCCCGGAAGTTTAGGTTGCATAGTCGAATCTGTTTAGTGGCCTAACTATAGTGCTGAACCTCCATTGTAAAAAAAACAAAAGGTCTCAACCTTGACATGACAACGAATGTGCAGCCCAATCCCATGGTGAAGGAACCTAAGCCAATCTCGCAAACTTCACATATGATAGCCCAGGCCCTAGCTGCAAATGGGATGTTGGTATACAAGTCACTATGACAATGTCAAGCTAACAGAAGAAGCTAGAAACTGGGGAGACAAAAGAAGTTGATTAAAACACAAGCCTGTAAAATGACACCAGCCTGAGAAATGTTTGGCTGTTTATATTCAGAAGTATTAGGATGAGTGTCAAAAACCCAGATGAGAGGGAAACACAGATGCAAAGTTGAGGACACGGACATACCCGGGCCTGGGTCATGGAAGGTGGAGTAAGGTTTGAGTACGGTATTATATCATGTGACTCTCGTAAGACGCAAAGGGGACCCAACCCGGTAGAGAATAAATTTTACACGTACCCTCGGCGTATAAGGGAGGGTCCCCCTAACCAATTAAAACAAGACAACTTAGCTTTTGAGCAGGGATACAATTGGCAATTTTTTTTAAAAAATTTAAGATCCTATGAAGCAGAAACTTAATTAAAGAGTTTTAGAGAGAAAATTTAACTATGACATTTTAAAATAATATAATCAAAATAACAAGATCTTCGCACCGGTTCAAATGGATTGAAAATTGGAACATTTAACTTTTTAACCATATTTTTGATATATATAAATAGTCTACAAAAATTAAGGACTCCAATTTTTAATACATTTGAATCGGTACAAAGATCTTATTATTCTGATCATATTATTCTAACGGATCATAATTAATTTTTATTTCTAGGGCTCTAATAATTAAGTATATTCTATTTTGTCTGGAACTCTATGAAGCAGAAATTTGATTATGAGAGCCCTAAAGACAACAATTAATTATGATGCTTTAGAATAATATGATCAGAATAATAAGATTTTCGCACTGGTTTAAACGGATTAAAATTTTGAGGGCTTAATTTTTTTAGATTGTATTATATATTAAAAATATAATTAAAAAGTTAGGCGCTCCAATTTTCAATCCATTTAAACCGGTGCGAAGATCTTGTAATTTTGATCATATTATTCTAAATTGTCATAATTAAATTTTGTCTCTAAAGCTCTCATAATCAAGTTTCTGCTCCATAGGATCCTAAATTTAAAAACAAATTGCCTATTGTCCCTGCTCAAAGCTAAGCAAAAGCTGAGCTGTCTTGTTTTAATTGGTTGGGCGGACCCTCCCTTATACACGGATGGTCCGTGTAAAATTTATTCTCAACCCAGTAATGTTGATGATATAAGTCGTTCATTATGAAGACCTCGTCTATCTGTAAATCCTCCATGCATGACAACAATGATCAGACACCATAAAGCCAGATTGTATCAATTTTATCTTAAGAAAAATGGACAGTTAAAGTTTGACCGTATAATTTAATTAAGAGAAATTGTGATTCGTTCGAATCGCTAACGTTCAATCTCCGAAATTAAGATGATATTTCAATGAGTGATCTGCGACATATAGCAACCAACAAAATGAATGGCTCAAATAATCACCATGAGACCGTGGTAAGTCTAATTTTCCGTCACTTGCAAAATCACATGAGGGATCATTACGTATGAGAATCTTGATTGGGCTAGGTGACTATCACATAAACTCCAGAGACACGACCATTATCCAATAGTATATAGATGATAACAATTTAGAAGTAAGTGGGGGGCTATGATTGGGCCCATCGGACTATGTACTAGCATTCCGATACCTGATAACAATTTGGAGCAGTGACTTATGACGCCTCTGGCCGCAAAGAGCCAAATAGCAACAAGTTCTCTGGGGGATGGAGCGATAGAAGTATTGAGTGGTGTAAGTGCCTCTGGTTGCAAAGAGCCAAATATTAATAGGTTCTCTAGAAATGGAGCGATAGAAGTATTGAGAGGCATAAGTCACCACTTTGAATTGTAATTAGGTATCGAAATGCTAGTACATGGTCTGATGGTTTGGTGAGCAAATCCTAACCATCGACTATACCAGTGGTCTATATTTGGACTGTGCTGTCAAGTCCAAAAATATTGGAGAAAATCCGAACCCAAATTTCTTAATGACTTTGTAAAACGAAAATGTAAATGGTCCTTTCAAGTCTCAACCTTGACACGCACCCAGGGGTTGCCCCAATGATTCGGGCGGATATCCAGGCTTTGGGAGTACTCTTCAAGGTTTGGGGTTCGATTCCCTACCGAGTAAGTACCCTGAAGTAAGTGGGGGGGGGGGGGGGGGGGGGGGGGGGGGGGGCTGTGATTGGTGTGGCCATGCCATCTCCCCGTTTGTGTTTGTGCAGTTGAATCCGTTTAGTGGCCTGGCTATAGGGCTGTTCTTTTGTTACCAAAAAATAAAAAATAAAAAATTCTCAACCTTATACATGAAAATGAATGTGCAGCCCAATCCCATGGTGAAGGAACCTAAGCCAATCTTGCAAACTTCACATATGATAGCCTAGGCCCTAGCTGCAAATGGGATATTGGTATACAGGTCACTATAACAATGTCAAGTTAACAGAAGAAGCTAGAATCTAGGGAGACAAAAGAAGTTGATTACAGCAAGCTTGAAAAAGCACACCAGCCTGAGAAATGTTTGGCAGTTTATATTCAGAAGTATTAGGATGAGTTTCCAAAATTCAGATGAAAGGGAAAGACAGATGAAAAGCTAAGGATAGGGACAGACTTGGGCCTGGGTGTGGTGGGTGGAGTAAGGTTTGAGTACGGTACGTAATACCTAATGTGACAATCCCTCCTGTGACTCTCGTAAGACGCAAAGGGGATCCATCCCGGTAATGTTGATGATATGAGTACGTTATCATTATGAAGACCTCTATCTGTAAATCATCCATGACAACAATCAGGTTGATCAGACATCGTAAAGTCTAATCGTATCAATTTTATCTAAAGAGAAATGGACGGTTAAAGTTTGACCGTATAATTCACTTAAGAAAAATTGTGGTTCGTTTGAATAGCTAATGTTCGATCTCCGATTAAGCTGATATTTCAATGATTGATTTGCAATATATCGCAACCTACAAATGAATGGCTCAAATCACCATGAGACCATGGTAGGTCCAATTTTCCGTCACTTGCAAAATCACATGAGGGATCATTACGTATGAGAATATTGATTGGGCTAGGTGACTATCACCTTAAACTCCAGAGAAACGACTATTATCCAATAGTATATAGATGGATTCACTCAATAGTACCTCTATCGCTCCATCCCCTAGAGAACCTGTTGCTATTTGGGCACATCAGACTATGTACTAGCATTCTGATACTTGATTATAATTCAGAGTGGCGACTTACGGAGCCTTTGGTTGCAAAGAGCCAAACAACAACAGGTTCTCTAGGGGATGGAGCGACAGAAGTATTGGGCTCCGTTCTCAAAGAGCCAAACAGCAACAGGTTCTTTAGGGTATGGAGCTATAGAAGTATTGAGAGGCGTAAGTCACCACTCTGAATTGTAATCAGGTATCGAAATGCTAGTACATGGTCTGATGGTTGGACATGCAGATAAATCCAATGAGCTTAGAGGCCCCCATATCAAAAGAAAGCACCAGATGGTACACATAAACTTGTCCATACATATCATACATGTCTAACGTTCCAATCCATCAAATCAAGAGACTCATTCTGAGGATGTCTGCATTCTCCATTGATGATCAGTTTTGCCATTGTAGGCTTGTAAGACAACGAAAAAAAGTTAAATAGCCAAACAGTTTCTCTTGCTAAATCTAAAATATAACATGGCCATAAAATACTCGATGATTTGAATTTTAAAGAAATCTTCTACCTGTTTATTCCTTCCAAAACAACCAGACTCTTCGTAGTGGCTCATAAACCTTTCCCTTTGGACAAGTATAAGTCGTGTTCACTTGCAGTCGGGGTGCACTACATGGTGTAGTGCGCTATTTCGGTCGTATGCATGTCTCGACCATGATTGGTCTCGATCTTAGCTCGGCTATAGGCGGCTCAGATTTGCAGGGGCCGAGATGAAATTTGGACCATTAATTGCCGAATGGACGGTTCATATGCCGCACTACACCCTGTAGTAGTAGTGCACCCCTTGCACTGTAGGGTTTCCAATCACCAACATTATCTTACATCAGTAGAGGGTTGGACGAGAATTAGTTTGTTAACCACCAAAAGGAGTTCGACACCTTTTCATGAACTCGAATCCAGACTTCTCCCTTGAAAAACAGTACCCACACATTCAAAATGCCAAAATTAGATACGGACTCTACCCAAAAAAAAAAAAAAATTCCTTGAATTGTAATTATATGTCATCAAAATTTAGTACATCTTCCTCATGTGATTGGTTGATTTTCCTATAACTATCATCATGGTTCGAGACATGGGGCGGTGACAGTGGTGTCGTTCCATTTCACCCTGGTAAGTGCAAAAAAAATCCTAGATACTTTGATGGACCGAGGAACAAACGAGTCGGGGCGATTTCCTGTCCAAAAATTTAATAAAATTTCTTTCGAAGTATTTGTAGTAGATTTTTTTTTCTTCGGAACTATCGATGTTGCAAATGCTATTCGCGCATTCGGCAGCCGTTTCAACTCTACGACCGTCCGAAGTTCTGTTTTTTAATCTATTACCTGCACGTCCAAGAATTTCTTGAAAAATTAATGACTCTCTCCAAAGAATATTGTATGCATCTATAAAAAATCTAACCCTTTATTCTATATGTTGCATTCTTTTTACATGACATAACACTGACATTCGTCACTAATCCTTTATCAGATGGGTTAGAAGCGTAAACAATTCTCATCTTACTATAGGCTGACCCAAACATGATCCCATTCAATATTCGTCGTACAAAGTGGGGTGTAAGCGAGCGGAGATTTAGGGTGTTTGAGCTCGACTCATTTCAAAATTCAGGATTGATTTGAGTACTGAACCATTACTAGGACTCCATAAGCGAGTCGCGCGGTGATCCCGCGTAGAAACGTGCATGCAAAAGAAGAGGATCTCCCGTCACGTACGAAGAGAACTCTTGTGCAAGTCTGTTGAATCTAAGTATTACTACAATCATAGCAAAACAATCATGCTCTCTCTAAAGAATTTTTTTTTAACCCATACTTATTAGTTGCTCGGGGAGAAGGTGTATTATTTTAAAGAAAAATAGGAATATTTTGAGTAGAGTATATATATACTCCGTAATATATATGAACGTCAATGGAGGGAGGGAGAGAATAATTCAAAAAAGCTAAAGGAACCGACGGTTCCCATACTGACAGGGTACCGACGGCCACACGGAGCAAAAATGGAAAGATCAGATCGAACACCTGCACTTATTCAGATTGAATAGATTTCATGCGATACCCACCCGATTTTTTTAACGGCTCGAATTTCTCGTGTAAAACCCCTAGTAGGCCCCGTGTGAATGTGAGTACCTGTAGCACACCGCAGAATAATTCACAAAGATGGCCATAATGTGGGAGTGGGAAGGTGGTAAGGTTGGTGTGCAATTATTAAAAGGCAAGGGGTACTGATACTGATGTTGTCTCTTCAAAG
Organism: Rhododendron mucronatum var. ripense; assembly: GCA_019656295.1. Classification (NCBI taxonomy): domain Eukaryota; kingdom Viridiplantae; phylum Streptophyta; class Magnoliopsida; order Ericales; family Ericaceae; genus Rhododendron; species Rhododendron mucronatum. The sequence continues at coordinate 28,727 of BPLT01000255.1, forward strand.
GGAAGAAACTTCTTTATAGACAGTTTTCATTTCAACTCTATAGAAGGCCCTAGTGAGACTTTTTTAAAGGGATATTATTATTATTATTATTTTTTTTTCTCAATCGATCCAATGTCTTTGCATATTGCAGTATTGTTTTTTCTATTTAAATATCTCCTTATTTATTATATGATTTGTTTTAGATTGGGGAAGGCCAAATGTCCATTTCCATTCCTTGCTATTGGGTTTGGATTGTAAATTTACACCGCGGTTCATGGAAGACAATGAAAGCGTAACAGAAACTGTACGAAAACAAATGACTAAAAATTAAGAAAGCTAAACCATCATATTTCACATATCAAAAGACTTGTAGTACATGTTAATCAAAAGACTCATATTCTTATCATTCGCCCATTTCCACTTAATGAAACACGTAAAGAGAAACGTTTTGTGACATTAATCCAGACGGTCTATCAAAATTTCCCTTTCTCGACAATACTAAATTGATGTTTTTCGGATTCACGAAATTAATGTTGCCCAAAAAAAAAAAAACTAGCTTTTAGAAGTTTTCATTTTAAATTGAAACACCTATCATTTTGAATTTAAAAAATGTGTCAGCTATACATCTTGGTACTTTTGTAGTTTTTTTCATGAAGAGATTTTTAGGAATTGGATCATTTCCGGTCCTTAATCTGAATTGGATAGAACAATCCAAATTTTGGATCTTCCATTGTAGCAATTAATAGTTTGAATTCGCTCAGATCCTCTTACTGGTGAGCAAATCCTAACCATCGACTATACCAGTGGTCTAGATTTGGACTGTGCCGTCAAGTCCAAAACTATTAGAGAGAATCTGAACCCACATTTCTAAATCAATTTGTAAAACGAAAATGTAAATGGTCCTCTCAAGTCTTAACCTTCACACACACCCAGGGGTTGCCCCAGTGGTTCGGGCGGACATCAAGGATTTGGGAGTACTCTTCAAGTTCTGGAGTTCGATTCCCTACCGCCTGAGTACCCTGAAGTAAGTAGGGGGCCGTGATTGGTGTGGCCACGCCAGCTCCCCCAAAGGTTTGTGTTTGCGCAATCGGATTCGTTTGCTGGTCTGTCTATTGTGCTGTTCTGTTGTTACCAAAAAATAAATTTAAAAAAAATTCTCAACCGTGACATGACAATGAATATGCAGCCCAATCCCATGGTGAACGAACCTAAGCCAATCTTGCAAACTTCACACATGATAGCCTAGGCCCTCGCTGCAAATGGGATATTAGTAATTTAGTATACAAGTCACTATAACAATGTCAAGTTAACAGAAGAAGCTGGAATCTGGGGAGACAAAAGAAGTTGATTAAAACACAAGCCTGAAAAAGGACACCAGCCTGAGAAATGTTTGGCAGTTTATATTCAGAAGTATTAGGATGAGTTTCAAAAACTCGGATGAATGGGAAAGACAGATGAACAGCTGATCGAGGACACGGACAGACCTGGGCCTGGGTGTGGTGGGTAGAGTAAGGTTTGAGTACGGTATTAATCTCATGTGACAATCCCTCATGTGACTCTTGTAAGACGCAAAGGGGATCCAACCTGGTAATGTTGATGATATGAGTCGTTCATTATGAAGACCTCTATCTGTAAATCATCCATGACAACAATCAAGTTGATCAGACACCGTAAAGCCTAATCGTATCAATTTTATCTAAAGGGAAAGGGACGGTTAAAGTTTGACGGTGTAATTCACGTAAGAAAAATCGTGATTTGTTCGAGTAGCTGATGTTTGATCTCTGATTATGCTGATATTTCAATGAGTGATTTGCAACACATCGCAACCTACAAAATGAACGGCTCAAATCACCATGAGACCATGGTAGGTCCAATTTTCCGTCACTTGCAAAATCACAAGAGGGATCATTACGTTTGAGAATCTTGATTGGGCTAGGTGACTATCACCCTAAACTCCAGAGAAACGACTATTATATATCCAATAGTATATAGATGGACTCACTCAATAGTACTTCTATCGCTCCATCCCCTAGAGAACCTGTTACTGTTTTGGCACATCAAACTATGTACTAGCATTCTGATACCTGATTACAATTCAGAGTGGCGACTTACGGAGCCTCTGGTCGCAAAGAGCCAAATAGCAACGTGTTCTCTAGGGGATCGATGGAGCGATAGAAGTATTGGGCTCCGTTCGCAAAGAGCCAAACAGCAACAAGTTCTCTGGGGGATGGAGCTATAGAAGTATTAAGAGGTGTAAGTCACCACTCTGAATTGTAATCAAGTATCGGAATGCTAGAACATGGTCTGATGGTTGGACGTGCAGATAAATCCAATGAGCTTAAAGGCCCCCATCTCAAACGAAAGCACCAGATGGTACACATAAACTTGTCCATACATATCATACACGTCTAATGTTCCAACCTATCAAATCAAGAGACACATTTTGAGGTTGTCTACATTCTCCATTGATGATCAGTTTTGCCATTGTAGGCTTGTAAGACAACGAAAAAGAGAGGCATATATCACATGTCCTAGTTCCCTTGCAATATGCCCCCGAAACACCAAATATAGACGGATTTTACCAAAATTCCAAATTAATATATGCTCTTATTTGTATACATTGCCTGCGTGCCTTGTTCGTATCGAACCATGCTGAGTTTGAGGAGAATTTTCCAATTAGATAACACCTATTGTGGTAGACAATTAGAGCCAAGAACTTCCAGTTGAGTCATTGCGGTACCGACGGAAGACTGACTCGAATCAGGATCCGATTTGGTTGTGTTGGAATGGTTCTAATTCCCGAGTTGTTTCCTTTGGAATGCTATCTTGGACCTTGGTACTCGCCACACATGCTCGAGACTTTCAATATTCCTCATGGAACATTGTATGTAATGTTATTTAAGTGTGTGTGTGGTACGGCTAAAGAGAGCAAGAGAGGAGGAAAACTTGTTTGTAAAAACGGTGTGCAAGTGTTAAGCAAAGCTTGGGTGATCAGAGTGTGTTCTTGTACGAGCGAGCGTATAAGGAGCTGGATATTGGTTTTTCAAAACTAATTAAAGTGTACCTGTACAAATTACTCTCCTAGATGGTGAAAGAACGAGATTCTCTTTATGGAGTAGACACGTAATTGCCGAACCACGTAGTAAATCTTATTTTCTCTCTCTATTTTGTTTTTCATTGTACTTTTATTGGTTGAGATTGTGGTTGTGTTTGAATCTCAGTGCTCGAGGGCTTCCACATTTCATCCCAATAGGGTCTATTTACTGAAATCTCGAGCACATGTTATTTCACATGAGGTCCAAGCTGCAAAAGGCATACAAGTCACTATGCAATGTCTAATTAAGGAGTAAAATTTATCAGTGCCGAGAAAAATAGCAGAAGGCTGAACCAGTAAAAGGCAAATCGCGCGGTCGGAAGCAACGTATTCAGAACAAGTGAGGGTAGTATTAGTCACAAGGATTCTTAAAAAATGTCCTGCACTTGTGCTATCGATTCTCGCTCTTGCGAATTTAAGTAGCTTGAGACGTGTTTCAAAAACGCTTTCACGCTCGCACTCCTGCTCATGTGAGAAAATTATGTGACTTGTAGTACTACTACATATAGTTTGGTTGCAGGCATGAGCAGCCCAACAACGAGGCAGTTGATGCCACCACCTTAGGCCCTCGAGGTCTTCAATTTCTATGATCAGTCTTGAGGTTCTAAACACATTAACCATATCCAAAAGACCTAGGCGGCAAAAGAACAATTGCATTGTTGAAACAACAAAAGCAGGCCCAGAAGGCCTTAGTTTGCAATTTTTACTTGGGCCTATGATGGGCCTAAACCCTTACTTTAGCCATTTGTCTTATAAAAGTCTATGAATTAGTACAAATATTTTTTATTGAGATCCAACCCCAATTTTTCTCTTCGTAGCGGCCCAGGGATTATGTGTTGGAGGCCCAGGGAGGTAAGGGCGGATGAGGAGAATTGTGTAGGGCTGCCATTGATGTAAAGGAAATACATTTATCATCTTTATGATAAATTTATCATATTTTCTTATAATTTTCACGTATGTTATTAAAATAGATTTAGTTATTAACTAAAACGGGGCTTGTTTATCCGAACGATGCTATGGGTGGTCTGAACTAGAGATGGTGGAGCTGTTGGAACGTCTTAGAGTTGCTTTTCTGGACCACCGTATTCTTAGTCCGAACTAGCTAGACATGTTGGTTGCTTGGTTTTGCTTTGTTGAGTGCTGGTTTGGACCAGACTTTAGGTAGTTTGGACCAAGCATATGTCGCAAAGGTGATTTTTGCTCCATTTGCCTCTTCTCGCGCATCGGTTTCTCCTCTTTGCTCTCCCACGTCTCTAACATCCTCCAATTGACATGTTTTTAAGCTCATTGAGTCCCAAGGCCTACTAATACCAAAACTAACAAAAAAAACACATCAAATAACCACGCTAAGAAACACCCAAAGCATAAATAAAATGGATTAGATGAGTGATTTTTTAGTACTTATCATATTCTCTTCTCACAATTGTCAAATTTTTTGCGGCTAACATTCCCCTTATTTCCCTAATTTCGTAACAAATCTTCTTTTTTTCTCCGTTCTTTTTTTTGTAACCATTGGCAGCATAATCAATATACATTTGCTTTTTGGAAGTATTTTTTTATTAATGTACTTATAGTTTTTTTTGTTAATATTGTCAAAAGGGTGGGAGGGGACAACCAGCGTAGCAACTCTCGTTGGGCGTGACCATAGAGGCTTCCTATCCGGCAATGAAATGTCCGGTTTGAGCCATAGCTATCATCCGGGAGAACGAGCCGTGACCACGGCACCACTTTAATGCACAACTAGTGAAAAGCCCCCCTTATAGTTCAAAGACGGATTTCGAGCACTTGCCGAAACTCGAACCTCCGTCTTCGTTAAAGGAACTAGTGGTCCTCACAAACTAGGCTACCACCTCGGTGGTCTAATGTACTTGCGGTTGACCTTGTACTTTCAGTGAAATTGAATAGATTCTCCCAAAAAAAATAAAAAAACAAAGAGAGAAGAAATCGAACAGGATAGAATCACTCCTCATTTAATCTCAAATTGATTATCCATCTTTAATTGTGCTAACGACGAGCGAGTAACGACACAGCAGAAAACCCCACTTTTATTTATGAGAATCTGCAAAGATGTTAGTTTTCTTCAAATCTTGAAAAACATTTGGATTGGCCTCTGGTGACTGTGTGGTTCATCGGTTTCCACGACCACCTCAAATATCCCAATTGCATGTCTATCTCAATTCTCCTAGCTTTGACCCTTTCACTCTCTCTCCTCTCTCAGACACAGGCAAACCCATACGAACCCATGTTCCAATTTGAGTGAATTGAGCTCCCTTTGTCTTCTCCTTTTGTTCACCCTCTAGTTACACTCTCCAATGGCGTCTATGTCTCGATTTATTGCCAAAGATTGTAGATTGCAGCCTTGTGATGCTGTTTACAGACCAAGTAGTTGCTTATCTTCAAGGAGGCTTCAAACCCAATTGGGTATATATCTATCTTGAATTGTCTCACTCTTTTGGCTTGTGGATATTGCTTATTACTTTGTTTTGGCACATGGGTTCTTTTCATTTTGCCTTCTTATGTTTAGTTGATGTACATTTAGTTGAATTATTTCACTCTTTTCGCTTGTGGGTATTGCTTATATGCTTGTTTTCATAGGTTGGTTCTTTTCATTTTGCCTTCGAAATGCTCTAATTAACGTACTTTTGCTATTTAAGTTGGTATGATTCTGGTTAAGGCTTCTTTCTTCTCTCATGCTGATGTGCTACAGGTACAGCAACCCACGTACAGCAGCCGCGTACAGATCTATTTTGCGCTCGTCTCGGATCTCACAAAATGATCGGAGCAGCTCATTTTGTTCAAAATATATTGTTTAGGGCCTCTGTAAAAAATCATCTCAATCCGATACCGGCTAGGGCGTTTACGAATCATCCAACTTTGCTTCAGAAATGCAGGCCAAATTATGAAGCAAAATTGTATGATTCATAAACACTTTTACCAATATCGGATTGAGATGATTTTTTACAGAGACCCTAAACAATAAATTTTGAACAAAATGAGTGACTCTGATCATTTTTGTGAGACCCAAGACAGGTACAAAATGGGTCTGTGCGCGGCTGCTGTACGGGATTTGTTGTACCCCTAGAACTGGTGTGGATGTCAACTTTCAGATTTTAGAGGTAGATTTGGTTTGCCTGAAAATGGAAAGGGTTGTTTGGCAATTCACACAAAACCAAGGAATTCGATTGTTGCTCTTTCGGCTTCTACTTCAATGCTCCAACCTTCAAGGTATGTTTTGCTACAACGTTCTTGTCTAGAGGACGCTCAGGCAGATATGTTTGTGGACATGAATATATAAACTCTCCGGTAATAAATGGAAAACACATGCCTTATTAGTTTACTGTCTTCCACATTGTCATAAAAAAGAAACTTGGTTGAAAGATTGTCATTATTTCTAGCAGCACCATTATATACATAGATGACAGCAGGGTAACTCTTAGTGTGCATATATGTAACTCTTGGTGTGGAGTTGAATTAGGGAAGTGCATCTCTTGTTCCAAATCCGTCTGCTCATACTTCTAAAAACATCTGCAATTATCGAGGGGAAAGCTTCTTTCTTTGTCCATCAACACTCAAACATTCGGCTCAAATGAGTCCCTTTCCCTATGAAGCCCCTTCAGAGTGCTGCGTGGAATTGGAAATTTTAGTGCTTGGTTGTTTGGGCAATGTACTATCATATGATATTTTAATGATTATCTGTCGTGTAGAAATTAACTTGGGGTTTGAGTCGTAGAAAAGTAGTTTATTTTGCTTTTTTTTTTTGAGAGCTGCGTAATCCTGTGTGTTCATATGTGGTATCTTTGAGATTTTTGTGTAATGCATTTTCTTTTTCTTTATAAATAATGGGTTCTTTAAGTCAAATTTTGGCTTGCAACAATTGTTTTGTTTCTGTTCGAAACGATTACTCAATCCATTTCCACATCGCTCATGATATATTGCTATTGGGATAACCACGAGAAATTGCCGATTGTTTGTGATTAGGCATTCTCAAGTTGTATGCAAGGCGGCAACAAATGCGTCTGGAGATATTCCAGGTAGGAGCGCTCCAACTGGAATGACCCAATATGAGAGAATAATTGAGTTGCTGACAACTCTTTTTCCTGTGTGGGTATGCATTGCTTCAATTTTGTGCGGTATTTTGTCCATCTTTTATGTTTCTATCCTGCATACTTTAGTTTCCATTCGGATAATACTCACTGAGGGAGAGGTTGACCTTTTCAAATCTTCCTCATTTTGCAGGTCATATTGGGTACCATCATTGGCATCTATAAACCTTCTGCGGTAGCTTTATCTGTCTTTTTGCTGTTATTTGATGGGTGGGAAATCCATGATTGCCTTAAAGTGCTTGACGTCTGGGTCTTTCTTACAGGTAACGTGGTTGCAAACAGATCTTTTCACTGTTGGCTTGGGTTTCCTTATGCTTTCAATGGGACTGACCTTGACTTTTGAGGATTTCAGACGATGCCTACGAAACCCATGGACTGTAAGGACAAGAATTAACTGAAAAGATTGCTTATGTATCAGGAGACTTTGTGGTTAAACCGTTTTAAGATTGTTATTTTCCTTATCAAATATGCAGGTGGGTGTAGGATTTCTTGCGCAATATTTGATAAAACCAATGTTAGGTTTCTTTATTGCACTGGTATGTTTTCAAACACTTGTTCTGTGTATTGTTGGAGTTGTTATCTATTCTTGCGTCTGTATGGTGTTTTGTCACATTTTCTGTCTGCTATCTGGACATGGGTAATGATATGGTGCAACCAAATCAAAGGCATAGATTTTTAATTAGAGAGAAACTTTCCAAAAGGGACAAAGAGCCTAGCCCTCAAGTGTTCCACTCCCGATATAGTGCTTACAATCAAATGAGGACTACATTTAAGTTTGGGGAGTTGAACAGGAGAATTCTACCCTACCAAGTCATTCATTTTAAAAACTACTCATAACTCCTGTACTCTGCAGTGATTCCATAACTTGCATCAGTTACCTCTATTTCTTACTAGCACATAACCCTCATTCCTCTCCTTATCATGTGCTTAGTGTGTGACGCATTTCTGGTTCTATGTTACTGAAACTATCATCATAAGCCTGCATGCACTCACACACAACTTTAAGGGCTAGGGAGAAGCAAAGGACTATATGAGAACATGCTGAAAGTTGTCGAGTAGGTTTGCTTATGAGATTTGAACAAACGGCATTATTTTGAATTAAAAGAACTACAAATTAACACTGTGTTTGGAACTTGAGGACAAACCTACTGTACTCATGAATATCCAGAGTTTACTTGTCTTTGAAGATTCTGTTAAAGACAAAAACCTACATCAGGAAAATTATTTCATGTTTCCCATGACTTATTTTCTTTTTTCTTTTTTTGTGTTTGTGTCAATACTGTTTTCATTTATTTGTAAACAAAAGGAGATCCATCGTGCATTGATTGACTTGGATGATGTTGATCCTCTTTCCTTATCTCTTCACCTGGTTACATCATATGTGCAACTAATTTTTTTTTCTCCCAGTGGGTCTGCCTTTGGTGACCTTAATGGAGAATGGGTGGAAAAGCTTCCTGTCTGTTAGCTCACCATCCAAGGAAATTAACTTGAGTTGACGCTTTAAGATGCTACTTATTTATCTATTATTGCATTAGTAAACCATCCATAGGCAGCATTTTATTGCATTTTAGTTTTTATTTCCTCGGCACCCATAGTACTTGTTTGTATATTTGCATACATTGTGTTGTCAGGCTTTAAAGGGAAATGAATTGTTATTGGTAAGATGGTCTATATCCTCGAATAAAATTGCTCACTCTTAATGCTGGTTTGCAGACGTTAAAACTCTCTGCACCTCTTGCAACTGGTCTTATTTTGGTTTCTTGCTGCCCTGGAGGCCAGGCATCAAATGTTGCTACGTATATTTCAAAGGGAAATGTAGCTCTCTCTGTTCTTATGACAACGTAAGCTCAATTACAACATTGTTACACGATAATTTGTCTAATGGATATGGAACAGGCTCTACACATCTGTGTTGCGCTTTGAATTGTCACATTCTACATCTGAAATGTTTCTGCAATAGTGTTGCTTATGAAGAACTTCGTTTTCTTGAAAAATGTATAGCCACTGCACACTTTGAAATATTCGGCAACTGTACTTCTGCTTTTACATTTTGCTTCATAACGAGTTCTGCATGAACTTTTGTTTTTGGGCTTATTTTTTTCTCAGTTATTCATAGTCGGGAAATGGCAATTTTATAGTAGCATTTACTAGTGTCGCTTTCATACAATAAGACTCCATTGGATTGACCATCCATTGAGGTAGTGCTAATTGCCCATACTCAAATACAATTTGTTAAGCGACGATGAATTTTAGTGAGACTGTTTGTGATTAATGCTAATGGAGAATCTGACTCATAGTGCTATGTGGATCCCTTGTTTAGGTGTTCAACTATCGGGGCTATTATTATGACACCACTGCTCACTAAGCTTCTTGCGGGTCAGCTTGTTCCAGTTGATGCTGCAGTAAGAAATGACATGCTTGATTATTTTACTCCTCAATGTGATGTTATTCTCCTTGGCACTTGCAACCTTGAAGAAATTTTGTGCACTTTGTTCATGGACATCTATGTAAAACGAAAACCCCAACGATTTTTTACAGGGTAAAATAAACTCTCTATAGTAGGCTAACTCCCTCGTCGAGCTTTTATTCAATTTAGTTGTTTAGGCAGTTGATAGACCCCAGTGGTGTTTCTTGTCCATAAACAAACCTGTTGAGATGGCATAGGCTTGCATATATCTGATAGCTTCAGTCTTTTCGTTAGGCATCATTGTTAACTCCTAGATGGATGTTTGGACGTCCCGATACATCCTACTATTTTGCAAAATTTTCTTGACTTGAATATACTTCATGGACTTTGAGAACACCTCACAACATGGTAGTTAACTTAGGACTCAGTGATCAAAGACCCAGTATACAATGGCCCTCATATCCTGTTGAGCTCAGATTTATTGTCATGTTTTCCATTTTACGTGGAACCAAATAAGAATTCTTGGGCTGCATTTTCCATCTACCGGGGGTGGCAACAATCTTCTCTTTGCGATCATGCATTCCTGCTTATTGATGGTTTAACTTTTCATGTTATTTAACTTTTCAGGGCCTGGCTATAAGCACTTTTCAGGTGGTTTTGTTGCCAACAATAGTAGGAGGTAATTTAACGGTGTTCAAATCGAACTTCTGTTTCTCTAGTTCAGATCATAGTATTTATATCTTTGCTTCATCCATGCAGTGCTGGCTAATGAATTCTTCCCCAAATTCACTGGAAAGATAATCACTGTAACGCCTTTAATTGGAGTTATCCTCACCACCCTACTTTGTGCAAGTCCAGTAAGTTAGACAGCTTATGCAATCATGTCAATAACTTGTAAAGGTCGATTTTTATGGTAATTACTTGGAGTGGTTCTTTTCTGAAGATTGGACAAGTTGCAGATGTGTTGAAAACTCAGGGAGCACAGTTGTTACTTCCTGTGGCCCTCCTACATGCTGCGGCTTTCGCTCTTGGGTACTGGATTTCAAAATTATCATTTGGTGAATCAACTTCTCGTACGATCTCCATAGAATGTGGAATGCAGGTAATTATGTGTCTTCTCAGTAGATACTAGATACATATTCCCTTTTCCAAAATCTTGTCTGGTCTAGTTATAATCAATTCCTTGTTTTGTATATACCATGTAGGAATTAGTAAATAACTGCCAAGCTCTGCACTTATTGTTTGTTCTCATTAATCTTTTTCTGCAGAGCTCTGCACTTGGATTTCTACTTGCACAAAAGCATTTCACCAATCCTTTAGTGGCTGTCCCTTCTGCTGTAAGCGTGGTTTGCATGGCGGTAAGACTCTTGCTTGCATGCGCTTGAATCTTTTCTGGTTTCTATGCTGTATGGTTGCAGTTTCCAAATCCTTTCTGCAAAACCCTGTTTCGAAAACAAAAGCATTCCTCATTGTCATCTCTTATTCATTTTTAGTTGGATGGTTTTCGAGAAAATTGAAACATTGTTTCTATATTTTGTAAAGAGTGGGCTCTCTTTCAAAAGATTTCCGGAAAGCAAGTTCAAAAAACAGGCAACTTTTCAAGTTTTCTTTGGTTGTGGTAAAATGAATCCAAAAAACAGATTCTCAAAACAAATTGTCTTACATTTTCATCTTCATTGCAGCTTGGTGGGAGTGCTCTTGCTGTATGCTGGAGGAACATGCCAATCCCTGCCGGTGACAAGGATGACTTCAAGGAATGAAAACAAAGTCTAAGGCTCCGTTTGTTTGGACGTAAAATATTTTACCTATTTTCCGGTGTTTGGTTGTGTAAAAAATAAGAAAAATATTTTACATGTAAAACATTTTCAATCAATTTGATGAAAATGACTTACCCTTAAATCTTCTGTAAGTTATTTTCTAAAATGAACCCGTTGCCTTCTACTGCAATTCTCACTGCTCAGTTTTCTCGATCATCAATCCTGACCCACGTTCAATTCCAATAATCTCATATCTCTCCACCGTTTAAGCTCCCCATCTCTCTCTACGCTATTTTGTTGATTTCTGAAAATATTTTCAAGTGCCAACCAAACACCGAAAATAAAAGTTTGAAGTTTGTTTTTTGAAAAAACATAATACATCGAACAAACGGAGCCTAAATCTTTCCTGTTTTCTGGTAGTATCGTTTTCTCTAACCTGTTGCTAGTTTCGGTGATGGATTTTCCGTCATTTCGCTAGCTTGGAAAAAATACTTATCATGCACAATCTTCACCTATTTTGCCTCCAGTGCAGAAGGGTATTTTTGGGTCTAGGTATTTGATTAAAAATTTACAAGTGAGCCATAGAGCATTGCAGATACGTTGGAGAATTCAGCGCTGTTTGAAATTTGAGAAATAAAATAAAATTATAGTGACCGAGTCGCCTGTTTGTATTGTCTTGCAATATATTTTTTCGAACTAAATGGTTGTGTTTATATTTTGATCAAGGATTTGTAAAGGGATTCATCTTCAATTGGATATCTTGTGATAGTTTTTCTTATTTATGTGTCCCCCATTGAATCCTTCACCGCGCAAGGGCGTTAGATTGGATTGTTATTCACGAAGACCGCATTTGAATGCAACAATTAGTGAAGAGATTACCCTTCCGTTGGACTACGAATCCACAAAATCAATAAGTCTAGAAATACTCCTACCAATCACATAATACCTACGGTCCTGCTGAATGAAACAAACATGAGTCTTTCCTATTAGCGTGGGGGTAACTCTAGCTATTGAAATCCATATTCTTATGTCCCAAGGGAAGCCTATGTCCCCTTAACTTTTTGATATTTGAGTTTTTTTGTCAGCCTGTGTTTGAAGGCATGCCAACAGTCCCACACTGATCAACAAATTTTCACAAAAAAAAAAATTGACTTTTAATTTTGGTTCACGAGGAAGTGTTTGAAAGTCTTTTGCTTCGCGGGGCGGGTGCTGTGCACCGCGCGCTACAACAAATTCGGTCTTTGACGATGAATAAAATTCGTCTCCGGAAACGCAAAATTCGTCGCTAAAGTTTCTGGCGACGAGAAATTTCTTCGTCTTTTGTTTCACGCCAAAGGGGTGGCAGTTATGGGCAATGAAATTTTTTTCTGTCGCCAAATGAATCACTTTGGTATAAACAGTTGGAGACCTGATTTAGAGATTCCGAAAATAGTTGAGGCGCGCACAAGTTAATCCAACTATCTGATTATCAAAAAAAACATATCGGTACACCTGTCGGCAAGGGGTAGTTTCGCCACCATGTGGAATGCCTATCAACATACATTCATTCTTTGCACTAAAACAAAAGGGAAGGGGCCCCTTCGTACGCGCGGTCCATATCGGATAAATTGTATATTTACGAGTGTAGCAAGTCAATGAACGGTAAAGAGAAAAAAATACATTTGATTCGAGCCCATTTCAATGATCGAGACCGATTACTTTTTACACCTTAAAGAGAATACTACTATAAGAGTAAAAAATTATCTATATCGATATGTTTTCAAAATACATTTATCTTTAGAATTCAAAAACATTGCAATACTAGATCGAATTTTTTTTAACAATAAATTTATTCAGAAAATATATCAAACGATATCCGATTGATTAACATGGTTCATGGCATAACAAATGTTCTCGATGCAATCCACAACGTGAACAATCCTCATCATCAAAATGAGCTCCAAAAGAACCCGAAAATAGACTACACCAGAAGGTCGAGTCCCTTTCCGGGTGAAAAAGACGGTCTAGTCCCTTTCAATCCCTAGTTTTTTTCTTTAGGTGAGCCCAAAAAAAAAAAACTCCTAAAAAATATCTGATCCTATCCAATTAGAAGCTAGCCCCAGATGGGTTCTACCTGTCCTCTCTGCTACGCCGCCTACCGCTCATCTTTTATCGTTGTCCGTCTTGAGCCTCGGCAATCAATGGTCCGAATTTTAAAATCTGAAAGAGTTTTTTCGAACTATCCAAAACACTTTTGATGACGAAAAAATTTCATAGCCCATTTTTCGTTGTCTTTTGTTTCATGCCGAAGGGGTGATAGTTATTGGTGAGATGGAATATTTTTTCGCTGCCGAGTGAAACACTTTTTGGTATAAACAATTAGAGACATGATTTAGGGTCCTAGAAATAGTTGAAATGCACACAAGTTAACCCGACAATGCGATTATTAAAAGAAAAAAAATTGTTACACCTGTCGGCAAGGAGTAGTATCAACATCATGTGGTTGATGCATTAGATTGGTATTTAGAATTTCTTGTTCAATACTTGAGTTCAAGTGTTCATAACTACTTGGTGAGAGACTCTTGAGTGCTCGTAGCACGTTGTAAGACCTTGGCTTCGCCCGGCATTGATGCAATGAGTTCCATGCATATGCGTGAAATACCTATTGTTACCAAATTTTCTAGTTTCTATCCGATCGACAAAGGAATGCCAATCGACAGAGAAATGTTTTGTGATTGCCGGAATGTGGGTAAATTGTGAGATGGTATTTGGTTCCTTGCCGTATTTCAGAACTTTTTTGGAAGCAAACGTAGTAATATGGAATGAATGAGGACGGAAATTGAAGACTAATAAAAGTAACTTTTATTGATCTCCAAGTAGAAGCACAAAATCGACAGGGTATAACCAAATCGACAAAGTACAATTTGTTAACAATTATTCCTACTATTAGAAAAAAAAAGATAATAGCCTATTGATGTTGTAAGTGTGTCCTTAAAACTGCCTCTACCTCTTGCTTAAATAGGCACCCCTTAATTTTGAATTTAAATCTTTCCCTCTATTCTAAAGTGGCGGTTTTCCTTCCCTTCATTCCTTTGCAAATAACTTCCACGAAGGAACATGCATACATGTTGCATAAGTGCTCCTTTAATCATGGAACAACTGGATACACCTTCTTCTGCCACGTGTAACTCGATCAACAGAGGAAACATGCTATTTAATCAATCGACAGAGGAGACAAGCTATATGTTAGTCATTGACAGTTAAATAATTCGAAAAGCCTTATTATGGCTTTATCATAATTAACTGGATTATTAACCAAAAGTACCTTTTATTCACTTGGGTTATGGGTTAGCCCTTCACCCAAATAAATAAGGGGGCATTGTTTACACCATATATTCACCACCTGTCGATGATCGACCGAAAGGTGACGATTATGGAAATGCAATCTATTTTATTATTATTAAGTATTCGTTTTAATATTAGTATTTCTTTTATTATTGTTATTTGCATGTAGGACACTAGCATGCTCCTACACTTTTGGAAGGACACTTAGCATACTTCTACACACTTTGAAGTTGAAGGGAAGTTATTTGGACACTTAGAAACAAATTAGAAGAATGAAGAGTAGTGGGAAATTAGGAAGTTATTTCCTACACATTAATTGTTTCCTATAAATAGTTTTGTTTAGATTTCATTGAAAATCCTCTCCAACAAATAAAGTCTTTACTTTGTTCTTAATTTTTGGCACTACTAACTCATTCGGGTTATAATTAGGAGTCGGAGTAGGATTTCATATTCTAAGCTTAACTTAGGATCTTCGATGTGTCGCTCACAGCGATAGATCGATCATTGAAGATTAATGGAAGTCTCTTCCATTTGTCTTCAATTTTGTTCTTAATTTCACATTTAACTCAACTGCCCATATCGATGTCTAATCAGTGTGATTTTATACACTTGCGCAACAAACCAAACAAAATGAACGACTTGACTCACTTTTTTAGATCCAAAATTGGGCCCATTTGTGCCGCTGTTCAGAAAAGACCCAAGTCAACTCACAAAAATCTAATTCAATAATTCATTGCTTGACTCTCAGGTCGATTCTGGTTGGTCACAGCTGCCTGCTTGAATCCAATCTCAAACAAAGCCAAACGGTGCTGGGAATAAAATTCACAAAACAGACACGTCCAGAAACGTATACATGTGAAGGATTCATACAGGGTCCACAATCCACCCCAAACAACACGGTATGCATTTCTCTCTTTCCATGAGGGAAAAAATTATCTCTTTCTTGTCAGACTAATTTGTGGTCTCTATTTTCTTATCTTAGAATATAAATGCATGATATAGAAGTTCAATTGTAAGACTACGTCCACCCCAAACAACACGGTATGCATTTCTCTCTTTCCATGCATGAGGGGGAAAAAGTATATACCTCTTTCTTGTCAGACTAATTTGTGGCCTTAATTTTCTTAGAATATATAGTTTCACAATCCATTTCTGCTCTATATGAGCGCTGGGAAAGGAGTGGCGGTGGGTGAGATATTTTTGGGATTGGTGATGGTCGCATACTCGCATATGAATGGATGCGGGGCTCTGTTGCCCTCCATGGCATAGCACCGGCGCCCTACCCACTCCCATAAACTACAACGTTTTGTAAATAAAAATAAAAATTCTTGTCATTCTATTTGCGATCATATAGAGAAGAAATGTGATTATGAGAATCTTAAAGATAAAATTAAATTATGTCTCTTTAGAATAATATGATCAGAATAATAAGATCTTCCCACCGGTTCAAACAGATTGAAAATTGGAGTACTTAATTTTTTAACCATATTTTTTAATATATAAACTGCCTAAAAAATTAAGTGCTCAAATTTTCAATATGTTTGAACATATATAAAGATGTTATTATTCTGATCATATTATTTTAAAGGATCATAATTAACTTTTGTCTCTAAAACTTTCATAATCACATTTCTGCTTTACAGAATCCTAAATAAAGAGAAGATACTTAATTATGAGTGCTCTAAAGACAAAAATTAATTATGACCCTTTAAAATAATATGATCAAAATAATAATATTTTTGCACTGGTTCAAACGAATTAAAATTTTGAGCACTTATTTTTTTTGAGATTGTTTATATATTAAAATATGGTTAAAAAATTAAGTACTCCAATTTTTAATTCGTTTGGACTGGTGCGAATTTTTTTTTTATTCTAATCATATTATTCTAAAGAGATATAATTTAATTTTGTCTTTAGGGCTCTAATAATCACGTTTCTGCTCTATAGGATCGCAAATAGATTGGCAAGAATTTTTTCCTTTACCAAACGTTGTCTTTTATGAGGGTTGGTAGGGGCTGCTGTGCCATAGAGGTAGCAGAGCCCCCAGATCCTAAACGGACGATGAAGTGGGGGTATTTTTGGTAGTCTACTCAAAACAGGGTTAATGCAGGATGGATTGGACATGTAGTGGACTTGGATGGGTAGACCATGACAAAAGGGGATAGGCCAGTCAGAACCCCTTTTTTTTGTGCCGTCCTCTGGCCCAATTGTAGTTCAACTTTTGGGTCCAAAAAAAATCAAAAAGTCTATCAACACAGATAAAGCATGCATAGATCATGCACTAATCTCAATGTGGGGCCCATTACAGGTCTCACAAAAATGATCCGATCTGTACATTAAATTTAAAATATTTTTTCGAGAGCCCCTGCAAAAAATTAGCTCAATCCGATATTTAAAAGTACTCGATTTAATCATCTAATTTTTCATTCAGTTCTGAACCTAAATGAAAAATTAGATGATTAAATCGAGTATTTATAGATATCGGATTGATTTGATTTTTCATAAGGCCTCCTGAAAAAATATTTTAAATTTAATGGACGCATCAGATCGGTTGTGTAAGACCCGTAGTGCGCCCCACAAAGAGATCAGTACACGATCTGTGCATATTTTATCTGTGTCAATAGCAAAGTTGAAAAAAAATCAAGCTACTTAAATTTCTAACTGGAGACCTGCTGTACGATGCATACATAAGCCCCATCTCGAATTCGTAATAGTCGTGCCAAAAATCACTCTGATCCAAGATAGGGTAGTGACATGAAAAACACATGATTGATTATCTTGATCGAAGTTTTGTCTCAAATGCATAATAGTTTTTAAAAAATTCTCAAGACAAACATGGTTCGTTCATGCCTATATCGATGTCTAATCAGTGAGATTTTACACACTTGCGCAACAAACCAAACAAAATGAACGGCTTGACTCACTTTTTCAGATGCAGAATTGGGTCCATTTGTACCATGCTCAGAAAAGACCCAGGGGAGCCCCCGCAAAAAATTAGCTCAATTCGATATCTAAAAGTACTCGATTTAATCATCTAATTTTTCATTCAGTTCCGAACCTAAATGAAAAATTGGATGATTAAATCGAGTATTTTTAGATATCGGGTTGATCTGATTTTTCATAAGGCCTCCTGAAAAAATATTTTAAATTTAATGGACGGATTAGATCGTTTGTGTAAGACCCGTAGTGGGCCCCACATAGAGATCAGTGCACGATCTGTGCATGTTTTATCTGTCTCAATAGCAAAGTTGAAAAAAAAATCAAGCTACTTAAATTTCTAACTGGGGACCTGTTGTATGATGCATACATGAGCCCCATCTCGAATTCGTAATAGCCATACCAAAAATCACTTTGATCTGAGATAGGGTAGGGACACGAACGACACATGATTGATTATCTTGATCGAAGTTTTGTCTCAAATGCATAAGAGTCTTTAAAAAATTCTCAAGACAAACATGGTTCGTTCATGCCTATATCGATGTCTAATCAGTGTGATTTTACACACTTGCGCAACAAACCAAACAAAATGAACGGCTTGACTCACTTTTTCAGATGCAGAATTGGGTCCATTTGTACCGTGCTTAGAAAAGACCCAGGTCAACTCACAAAAACCTAATTCAATAATTCATTGCTTGACTCTCGGGTTGATTCTAGTAGTTCACAGCTGCTTGCTTGAATCCAATCTCCAACAAAGCCAAACGGTACTGGGAAAAAAATTCACAAAACAAAGACGTCCAAAAACGTATACATGTGAAGGATTCATATAGGGTCCACAATCCACCCCAAAACAACACGATATGCATTTCTCTCTTTCCATGAGGGAAAAAATATCTCTTTCTTGTCAGACTAATTTGTGGTCTCTATGTTCTTATCTTAGAATATAAATGCATGATATAGAAGTTCAATTGTAAGACTAAGTCCACCCCAAACAATACGGTATGCATTTCTATCTTTCCATGCATGAGGGGAAAAAAATATACCTCTTTCTTGTCAGACTAATTTGTGGCCTTAATTTTCTTAGAATATATAGTTTCACAATCATTTTTCCTCAATGAAAAAGTGTAACATTTTCTACAATATTGCTTATGATCATGAGAATAATTTCGTTGTATTTAATTAATTGTTTGTTTCCTTAAAAAAAAATATGTTCTCCGAACACTTGGTGGGTGAAAGTTGACTAGAATACCTAATTGTTGATAAAAAGAAGAGTTATCCAACAAGCAATATTGGACAGAGGGGGTACAATTTATATTTGTCCGCTGCGCAAAACGCATTGCTATGTAATGCATTAAATTTGGTAAGGAACTAAATTGAAACTTTTTTCCGCACATTAGTAGATAATACCGAGTTCTTTTAATTTGTAGATAAAATTTGAAATCTTTTTTGCCAAAAGTATATTATTTATTAGTCATAAATTTACCAGTCATAGACATGGACAATCAATTAGATGTACCATTCCGGAAAAGAACCAAACATACCATGGACAACCACCATACTTTGGATGTACTATTGGGAAAGACCCTAAACTAGGAGGGATTATATATTGAGTGCTTTTGGAGCAATGTTCCACACTAATAATAACAAACTAGATGTCATTTTGTTTCCCAATCAAAACACATGTGGCATACTACATGTAATTGCTTCAAGACCAAAATTATGATCCGAACCGTTAATCTTGTAAAATGTAAGGTTAAACTTTAGAATATAATCATCGTTCATTTTGCATGACAACTTAATTTCCATGTGTTTGTGCGTCTATAAACATCAAATCACACTCATATTTTGTAAACTTGTATATTTTTGTGTGTTCTACTAGTTGAATAGTTCAAATCCTAGTTCTGGGCTCAAAATATGGTCAAAAATTGAGAGTTTGGAGGAATACGGAGGAATGTAGTGTGGAGGAGAGTTGGTCCCTGATGGAAGTGACAAAATTATCTTTTTCCGTGGCCAAGAATTTTTGACATATTGACTTGACTTGTAAGTCTGAGTCAATGAGGGGTAATGCTAGAGTACTTCGTTATAAAGAGCAAAATATTATTATTTTATTAATATTATTATTAAGAAACATGTTTTGTCATCACAAATAATATGAGTGAGGAAAAATAATTTGTCGACTAAAGGTTGTCAAGGATTCTCACCAAAGTGACGAAATTTATTTTTCGTTACTAATAGTGCTTTTTGATGACGAAATATTTCGTCACGAAAAATGAATAATTGGTGACAACAAAATTTCCCTTGCCTATTAATGTTTTTTGACAACGAAATTTTTTGTCACCAATTATTACTTCTGGCGATGAAGCGACAACAAAATTCATCGCCAAAAGTGATCCATCAATGAAAAAAAATTACGTCGCCAATATAAGGAATCAGTGACGAATTTTTTTTTGTCACAATAGACATTTTCATATGAGAAAAAATCCCAATTTCTTGCTCTTGCTGCGTTTTGAATCCAAGTCAGTGCAAGCTTCGACCAATTGCCAATATTCTATACGTCAACGGGAGTTAGCGAGTTGTTAGGTACACACACTTTTCAATATATATTTCGAATATCTAATATATAGTAACATATACGTTTAACATTAAAATGTATTCCAAACGTCATTTTGAGCCTTTAATAAATTAATAGTATAACATATACGTCATTATGGTAGAACGTAGACAATATATCCATAAAGATAGGTTTTTTTTTTTTTTTTTTGGGACAGAAATTTGTCTTCCCAGCAGCTCCCTTCAAATCGAAATGCTAGCTCCATTTTCTGATTTTTGAACTCTAAGTTGAGTCATAAATGAGTGATGCGGAAGAGTAATTTCAAGTTTTTTAAGGTATTTTTTTTTATTGTTTTTGAAAAAGGAAAACAGTTATTCAGAAGTACGTCATTATATAAAGGGATCGATGACTTCAATCTAACAATTCCATAACCAAAAACCAAATGGAGAGGTTGATATGGCTCTTCCATTTTCTCTTCCTTTTCTTCCAGTATCAATCTGCTTCTTCATCCCCTCTCTCTTCATCTCCTTCGTCCAATCATTCGTGTTCTCTCAATGAGAGATCTTCACTGCTGCAATTTAAGCAAATGTTTACCATAGAAGACAGTTATGCTTCTTCCTTGTGTGATGAACTTGGTTCTCCTTCATACCCGAAGACACTGTCTTGGAACGAGACTAGTGATTCCGATTGTTGCTCGTGGGACGGGGTCACGTGCGATGTGTCCACTGGTCACGTGACCGGGCTCGACCTCAGTTGTAGCAAACTCTATGGCACCATCCATCCGAATACCACTCTTTTCCAACTCTCTCACCTCCAGCAACTCAATCTCGCCTTCAATCACTTCAACTTCTCCCCCTTTCCACCCTCTTTTAGCCGCTTCACGAGCTTATCCCATCTCAACCTATCCTATTCCTTTCTCTCAGGCTCAATCCCATCGGAAATCGCCCACCTATCCAAACTCGTTTCACTCGATCTCAGTTATTCCTTTGCTGGTAGATTTGAACCGCACAATTTCAAAACCCTGCTAATGAACCTGACCCAACTAGAAAACCTGAAGCTTGCCGGAGTAAACATTTCTTCGGGTCTACCCGATTCCTTGCTGAATTTGTCTTCTTTGGTCACTCTCGACCTTGCTCAGACTAGCCTAAATGGAGAACTGCCCGATTCAATTGGCTATTTTGGGTTTTTAAAGTACCTAGATCTCTCTATCAACGAATTCTCCGGGCCTCTTCCTGAGTCGCTTGGAAACCTCACGAGGATTACTGTATTACGTTTATCGGAAAACAATTTGAACGGTCAGGTCCCGTCTACTCTCTCAAATCTTGAGCAACTCACCGAATTCAACATTGAGTCCAACAATCTCGAAGGTACAATTCCCGAGTTTTTTTCTAAGCTTACAAAGTTGGAGTTCATTTACTTGAGATTCAATCAACTGCATGGTCTCATTCCAAAGTCAATTGGCTATCTTGGGTTTTTAAAGTACTTGGATCTCTCTTACAACAAACTCTCTGGGCCTCTTCCCGAGTCGCTTGGAAACCTCACGAGGATTACTGAATTATTTTTATCGGGAAACAATTTGAACGGTCAGGTCCCGTCTACTCTCTCAAATCTAGAGCAACTCACCGATTTCAGTGTTGCGTCTAACAATCTCAACGGTACGATTCCCGAGTCCTTTTCTAAGCTTATAAAGTTGGAGTATTTATCACTCGGCTATAATAATTTCAGCGGTCCATTTCCACGTTGGGTGGCCAACCTAACACAACTTGTTGATTTTGACATTTCGTCTAATCCATTTACCGCGGGTCCTATTCCTAATTACAACATAAGTGGATTTCAATTCTTGAGCTTATCCAATTGCTCCCTCAACGGAACACTACCGTCGTGGTTGTTTACTCTTCCCTCATTGCAAGATTTATACCTTAGCTCTAATCAGTTGACTGGACAAATTCCTGAATTCCGAAGTGATTCACCGTTGGAGTGGATTGACTTGAGCAACAATAAACTGCATGGTCCCATTCCGCAGTCAATCTCAGGTCTTGTGAACTTGAGTAGACTCTACCTTTCATCGAATAATCTGAGTGGTGTCGTGGAGCTACAGAAATTCAGCTCAAACCTTGAAGAACTTGATCTTTCGAAAAATAATATCTCAGCTTTGAGCATTGGTAATGGTAGTAATGCCAATGCTACCTTGCCCAATCTTTATTCGTTGAATTTGTCCTCTTGCAATATAACCGAGTTCCCGGCGGAATTCTTAAAAAGCGCAGAGAATCTCCAAGTCCTAGATCTATCCAATAACAAAATTCATGGAGAGATTCCAAAGTGGGTAGAGGGGAACGCTACATGGCCCAATCTTGATTCGTTGTATTTGTCCTCTTGCAATATAACCGAGTTCCCGGCAGAATTCTTAAAACGCGCAGAGAACCTCCAAGTCCTAGATCTATCCAATAACAAAATTCATGGAGAGATTCCAAAGTGGGTAGAGGGGAACGCTACTTGGTCCAATCTTCATTCGGTGGATCTTTCCTTCAACTATCTTCAAGGACCACTCCAAGTTCCATCACCATCATCATTAACCTACTTCCTAATCTCACACAATAAACTAACCGGAGAAATCCCTTCATCCATTTGCAATTTGAGTTCCCTAGCGATTCTTGCTTTTTCGAATAACAACTTAAATGGTGTTATTCCACACTGTTTGGGAAATGTCAGCAATCATCTCGAGGTGTTAGATCTACGGTCGAATGGCTTCCATGGGGCTATCCCGACAATATTTGCAAATGGTGGTGAATATTTGAGGAGTCTCAATTTAAATGGAAATCATTTGGAAGGACCAGTGCCGCGATCTTTGGCCAATTGTAAAAGGATGGAAGTCTTGGATCTTGGGAACAATGATCTATATGGTGCATTTCCTCACTGGCTGGAGTCTCTTCCAGAGTTGCAAGTTCTTGTCTTGAAATCAAACAAATTTCATGGTCCTATAGGCAGTTTTGGAACTGAAGCTCCTTTCCCCAAGCTTCGAATTTTTGACATTTCTCAAAATAACTTCACTGGGCTTCTACCGGAACGATATTTCCTCAATTTCAAAGCCATGATGAATGTGGATAACTCGAACACGTCAAGGCAATACATGGGAGATGAAATTGGTTATCGATATTCTGTGGAGTTGGTTCTGAAGGGGGTTGTAATTGAAATGAATTATATCCTCACTGTCTTCACAACAATCGACTTGTCATACAATAATTTCGGAGGAGAGATTCCAAATGACATTGGAAAGCTACAAGGACTTCGGTTGCTGAATCTATCTCATAATAGCCTTTCCGGTCATCTTCCATCATTGTTGGGAAACATTGCAGTGTTGGAGTCATTAGACCTCTCTTCAAACCAACTCACTGGGAAGATTCCAGGGGAGCTAAGGAGTCTGACATTTCTTGCAGTCTTAAACCTTTCGGAAAACTATCTAGTTGGTCCCATACCTCAGGGAAACCAGTTTGATACGTTTCAAAATGATTCTTACTTTGGAAATTCGGGATTATGCGGATTACCATTGCCAAAGAAATGTGGAGATAGTGAGGCACAACCACAGCCGAAATCCCCAGATGATGATGATGACGACGACTTTGCGAGTGGATTTACTTGGAGGATCGTGCTGATGGGGTATGGATGCGGATTGGTAATAGGAGTGACCATGGGATTTGTTATGTTCTTGACTGGAAGACCTAGATGGTTTACGAGGATAGTCGTTGGAGGAGAACCACGCCGCAAGGTGGTAAGAGTAAGGCAGATTGGTTGGAGAAGAAGTCATCGAAGTTAGATGCAGTTTTCTAGTAAGTGCTTTGATGTTATATTTGATGATTGTAATCTTGTTGCTAAGTTATTATTATTTTAATATATTAGTTGGGTTCGAATCGTTAACTTGCTAGTTACAGGAAAGGTTCACCTCAAACAAATGAGTTTTCGTTAATCAATATTATGACTATATATCTCATCTCAAATCCAAACATTGAGTAATGCAAAAAGCAACATATTTTACCTTGATAGGAAACCAAGCATATTTTCTTTGTTCATGCTATAATCAATTTGACAATTTTATTGGTTGGTGGTAGTCGTTTTCCTAGCCGATTATTGGATGACTCAACGCTTAAAAAGCTGGAAGTTCTTCGCGTTAAGGATATGGATTTGTTTCACTTATTTTTGGCAGAATTGAGATATGTGACCAAACGAACCAATCCAAACCAACAATGGAGAGACAGAGTTGAAACTGATTCTCTGATGGTGTTTAACTTTTTTTTTTTCAGAAATTCTGTATCCCTTATATTTTGTATTGCACCACGAAAAATCTTATAGAGTGGCTGATTCAACTCTTTTACCAGTTAGAAATTCACACAATCCCAGACTGTATCCACAAGGGACAAACAAATAAAAACTTTTGAAAAAAAACAGAAACAGAGTATTAGCTTCTTTTTCCAGAAGAGGAAAGCAACCTCAGACTGTATTCCATGCTTGTCTATGAACATAAGGTGTATTAGTTTGTTTCTTTTTCGACATTTTATTGTTGGACAATGGTTTTGGTGTCTTTGAGCCTATTGTACGTTTAATAGTGTTTCCTTCGAAAAAAGAAAAGTGAAACAAACGCCATGGCCGTGTGATAGATTGAGAGGCGCAGGCATGTCAGGACCGTGACATGATCCAAACGTGAATTAGGCTAGAGAGCCTGATTTGACTTCTGAACAGGCGAGTTGCGTGCGGAATATGAAATCTACCGCCGGTTCTTTTTTGCCTCAGCGGAGGAGGACTTTGCCATTTTCTCTAAGTGATGTAGAGAGAGGAACGAGCACGGTACTCGAACCTTGTAAACGCCATTGGAATGGAAAACACTCAGGGTTTTCCATTATTGAAGAGATGAGCGCGGTGTTCGGAACTAGAGAATGTCGTTGAGATGGAAATGCTCGGGATCTGCATTGCCGAAAATAATAAATGTTACAAGCAACTACGAAGTTGCCGAAATTGAAATTTGTAGAAATAAACAAAACCATAACTTTTTGAACCCACGTTTTCAAATTCTGGAAAGCAATTCACTGCAACGTTGGCGGGGAAAATTCATGCTCTGCTCCCCCTTTTTACCAAGTACCCGCATGTGGCACGTTTTATTGGATGATCATTTTTGGATACAAACAAATAGTGCATTAGTTTGTTGGCTTTTTTTGGATATTTTGTCGTAGGATATATACAATTTTGCGTCTTTTAACTCTAGTAAAAACTTTGAACACTGATTTTGGGGAAAAATCGTACCGAATCAGTAATTGTGGTTTTGGTTAAGATAAAATGAAAATTGCCGCCGATTTTGGTTGGTGTTATATGTTTCGGTTGTCTCAATAACTGAACCGCACCGTTTCCATCCCTATCGTCAGTACGTGTATGACACCGTTGGACAAATAGTTAATTGAGACTGGGCTTTATTGTATCCTGGTGGCAAATTCATTGTTAAATCGGTGCAAACCAAATTCAGTTGATAGGTTGATGCAAATGTTGTTTTAATGAAAGCATTTTCTGACGTGCCTTCCAGCGAACATTAATTTATTTCCTTTATTTTTATCCATTTCCATCAAATATACAGTATTCAAGATACCGTACACCCCGTACAAGGAGTTTATTGAAGCATTAATTTCCCAGTGCATAGAAATCATCAAACAAAAGTAGAGGAAATGTTATGGTATGTATATATCGAGGGAAATTGCTTCTCCCCCCTCCTGACACATGCACCCCGAGCCCACCCCCCTCTTCCGAAATACGACTTCTTAAACATTTTTTTTCAAAATAACCATCCTTTTTACCCTACTTATTTAGGTGCCCATCCTAATGTATTTAAATACTTATCTTTTCATCCTTAAATTCAATTAAATCCTAAACTACCCTTTCTTTCTCTTGATTTTTCAAATCTCTCTTTTCTTTCTTTTTTTTTTTTTTTTATCTTTTCTAATTATCTCAATTCTCTCTCTTTCAAACATTTTCTCACCTAATTTTTGAATTTTTTCTCTCTCCTAATTTTCTCTCTTATATTTTCATTCCCCAAAAATCTAAAAAGAAAATACTACTCTTACAAAAACGAATGTGCAAACCGGAAAACATGACAAAACATGATCAATTCACAAAACATGGCAACACTTGATCGAGGTAGATGAACAAGATAAGATCAATTAAAGAACATGACAAAATCAAAAAACATGGCAAGTTTCGAGAAGTGAACATGACAAGTTTTGAGAAGTATAGGTTTCAATCGAGGTAGATGAACAAAACATGATTAAATAAAAAACATGACAAAAATCAGAAATGTGACAAGTTTTGAGAAGTGTAGATTTCAATCTAGATAGATGAACAAAACATTATCAATTCACAAACATGACAAAAATTGAAAAATATAATACATAAAACTAATATTCCGGCAATGCAATCCGGAAACGGCGGCGATTAAGAGGACGGAAGTGATGTGACTCAACCTGAGAACCTCGACCATTCATGATTGTTTTGATGTCTTCCACACTTGTTTCTAAATATCAATGAAATGAAAAATTGATGACGACGGTGCCGTTCCGGGTTCTTCTCCAAGATCAATGACTACAATGGCGCCATTTCAGAACATCGCCGTCGACCTTTTTTTTTTGAGTTTTTTTTAAAAACATCCCTCCAACTATCCACCAGATTTTTACTTAGTCCTCAAACTATCAAAATGTTTTATTTAGTCCTCCAACTATTGGCTTGCGTTCTATTTAGTCCTTCCGTTAAGTTTCAAACGGAACTTAACGGCCAGGCAACGTTTTGTTAAAAAAAAAAAATTTCCAACCACTAATTTGCAATCCTATGCGCCAATCGTCATCAAAGGAGTGTTGATTGAACAAATGAACAACCTCAACCTTCTTCACATCAATCTACTTCTCAGAAAATCAGCCACTAGAAATGAAATTACACAAAGTAACTAGGTAATGTCTAACTAATACGTAAAAAACTAATTTGGAGTTCGTCGGTGTCCAGTAGAGTGGGATCAGGAAATAGCCTGGGCAATCCATCATATGAAGAAAAAGGGTTTTCCTTCGGCGCTGTACACGTTAGCCATGGCAGGTTCTCTGTATTACATATGGAAGGCTAGGAATAAGTGCATTTTGCCAACAAACACCCTAATCTTGAAGGCACTATGGAGCAGCTTGTTCTTGATGTTCGGGATAGAGTCTGTTCTTGGCAAAAAATGGGCAGCAATAGTGTTAATCGAGACCTTTGTAAAGCATGGAATATTTCTTGAAAAATTTTGTTTTGAGCTGTTTGTATAGCCCAGGTGTCTGTTTTTTTTTTTTTTTTGTTGTGTAGTTTGGATCTGTTTTTTGTGATGTAGTCAGGGGTATGCCCCTTTGTTTTCCTTTGTATCTTGTCTCCTTTTTTGGTAATAAAATCTCTTTTACCAAAAAAAAAATACGTAAATCAGAAATCTCTATTTGTAAAATTTTCGAAAATTATTTGAAAAAAGCAAACTCCGAAAGTAATAAATCTCAGAGGTTCAAATAAAGCAAACGCGCTTTCAATTGAAATTGGTAGGTCGATCGTTCAGCGTATCTGAGCGGGATAGTGTGATCATAATCTTAGATATCACTAAAAGATAAAAACATTGAGAGGAGGGGAGAAAGATCAAAAGTAAAGTCAGACAAGTTGTGAGAATGCAACCAATAGAACATCGATAGAAATGAGAAAAAATTATTACTCCTCGTTTGCTTGCTTGCTTGCAGTGCACGATGGGGCGTACGTTCACTCAATTAAATCATGGTCATGAAACACATTTTGTGACAAAGGCCAGGTCTTCATTCATGCACTGTGGTATCACCCGCTAACTTCGCTAGTGATTGAGATTTCCTAAGTCATGTCAATCCATCTGATCATTCAAATTGGAAGATAACTAACAATTTGGTGGACACGATTTTTTTTTTTAATCAAAAAATGCACGATTTTTCATATGAGGCAACCAATTTGGGACGAAGAGAGTAACTAACAATTTGGTGGACATGTTATTGTTGTCATAATAAAGCAAACGAGGGGTCCAGTGGACCATCAATTGCTTGGTTGCATGATGGGTCGTCCACTCAATTAAAGACATGGTCATGAAACACATTTTGTGGCCAAAACTTAAAGGCCAGGTCTTCATTCATGCCCTGAGGTATCACCCACTAACTTGACTAGTGATTGAGGTTTTCAAGTCAAGTCAATCCATCTGATCATTCACATTGATCATTCACATTGGAAGATAAGTCGAGGGTATGAGTCAAAAAATAATTATCAAGAACCAATTAGTTTGCTTGCTTGCAGGATGGGTCGTCCACTCAACTAAAACATTGCCATGAAACACATGTAGGAGGGTGGGACGGAGGGATAGGACAGGGGGAAGTCGGATAGGGGATTCGAGTCCGATTTCCAAGTCAATCCGTCTAATCTCTCGCCTTGGAAGATTAACCAAGGTATGAGTAAAAATAATGTCAAGAACCATTTAGTTTTTGAATAACTCAAGGTGTCAATTTTGTTGCACATCAACAGGCCGGATCTTTAGAGAACCAATCCCACCTTTAGATATGTCATGGGATCAATCTGGATCAGACAAATCATGCACGGATGTCTCTCTCTTATCAATATCGTAATGAGCTAGGACCCCACTTCTAGTTATGCCTCCCCCAGTGGAATCCCATGAAATTGTATATACTATATCGTAGGGACATTTAGATGCTAGTTATTGTCAACTTTTCTGGGCATAGCAGTTAATTTTGATCATAATTTACTTGAGAACACCAAACATATATGTATTTGAAGTCCTTCAAATTGAAAAGTCCGTTTCATTTAATCTGGTTGTAATAATCGGTAATGCACGAAAAAATCATGTCAACCTAAGACATGATTTTGATCATAATTTACTTTAGAACTTTTAGGATTTTTTTTGTTTTGTTCTTATTTGAATATTTCATGTTAGTTAGTTTTGCGTCTCACTTTTTTGGTTTTTCGATTCGTCTAATGAGACAAATTATAAAAGTAAAAAATTACTTTTATCCAAATATTTTGAGAAATAACCAATTTTCAGCAAAAAAGTAATTGACTTTTTTTTTTTTTTGCTAAAAAGTGGTTATTTTCTAAAGAAAAATGATTTTCACACTCCCCTTTTAACCATACACATGCCCTTTTTTGTTTTTATCTATATGAATTAAAATATTGTCCATGAATGTGTAGATAAGTGTATTGAATAAAGGACAAGATAGTAAATTCAAGTGAATCGAAACCAAAAAAAAAAAAAAAAGGTGTGGATGGTTAAAAGAGTGTGAAAATCAATTCATTTTCTCAAAATATTTGGGTAAAAGTAAAAATATATATATTATTTTGAGACGAATCAATAATCCAAAAATGTTTGATAGCAAAACTAACAAACACGAAAAAAAATCAAATAAGGACAAAAAGTGCTAAAAGTTAAACGAAACTATGCTTTGACCTCACTACAACAAAGATGGCTTTTTATAGCATTATCTCACAACGTTCTTTTAAGAATGCTATAAAAGAAAACCAATTACAGCGTTCAATGTTAAGGAGCAGCGGAAAAACTCGCGCCGAGATTACTATAGCGTTCATTAGAGTAAATAATAGCGTTCCACAAAAGTTCTTTACTAAGGATGGATAGCGTGAGTTGCGTCGCAAACAAACGCCAACACCAAATTAGGGCATGTACGCCAGAAGAGCAAAAACCCCATTTATAGCTATTTTACCTAATCAGTGGCACCAAAACCGCTTGCAGCAGTCTCACAAAACATGTAGGCACCAAAACCGCTTGCAACGTTCTTGGTGCATCATTACGGGGATATAAATTACAATTGCTAGAAGTTGATATCTTCTTCAATTTGATTGTCATTGACATCTTATACGAAATGAGATTGAAAATCTTTCGCGTTTTATCCTGCAATTTTCTGATAGAAATTGTGTAGCCTAGACAGCATATTGGATTCTTGTCCAAGTTTGTGGTTGTTGGACTTTTATTACATACCATTTAGGTTGGGGTATCACAAGATTGGAGTGATATAATTGAACACTATCATGTTTTCTAAAATGGAATTGGAGTTTACGCGTTTGGATTTTGTGAATAATCGCCTTATGGGAAACTAACTTCTGTGATCTTCTCTTTGATCGCCTTATCAGAGTTCTTGATTTTTAGTCTGATAATCCTACTCTATCCATTCCTTTGGAAGCTTTAGAATTTGAGATAGTCTTTGGTAATCAGGAAATTGACGATGCGAATCAGTGCAGTAAGCTCTACTTCTGTAAGTTGTATTGCTTGCAAGATTATGTATTTATGTGGATGTTTGCGGATCACAGGAATCTATCCTTGATTTTTTCTCTAATTTATTGGATTCTCACATTTAAATACTTAGCGAAGCTTAATTGCACGTTTAGTTCTTTTTTTTTTTTTTTGTGGCACAATTTGGCAGTTCAGGATGCTAAACTCTCTGCTTGTGTTTTACTTGAACTTTGTTTTCCACATTTGGTGCTTGAAGTATGAGCACACAGTGTTGCTAGAATTGCTCAAAAAGGGTCATCTGGAGCCGGAGAAAAAGATTGGCGAAGGGATCCTTGCTTTCCAAATCCGTTACCATCCAAAGTGGAAAAGCCGCTGCTTCTTCCGCGTAAGGCATGATGAAACTGTTGATGAATGATGATTTCAGCTTCAGGAAGTGCGTGGATCACATTCTTCCCTTGCAGTAAACATGCAAATAAAATATGATGTCAACAAGGCATTGGGAGGTGGTGGTAGATGACCGCATCGTACCATGTCAAAAATATATTTATAAAACCTTGGAGTTAACTACTACTCCGCAGAATAGTGGTTAAGACCGAGTGTCCATCCGCAAGGACAGATTGGCTAAGTTACCAATAATTTGATTAACTTTCAGATTAATTAGGAAGGGAAAAGATTGATTGATTGATTTGGATTGCTTTGAGTAAGCTAATTAAACTAGAGAAATTAATTAAAAGGTTTGAAAACTGTTGAGGAAAGGTCTAGGGTTTAGAATCCACCCCAACCGCATAACCATGTATCGCATAGATCGGGTTACCACTTGAATTGCAAATCACTATCGCTAGGGCTTGCAATCCCTACCGATAGTGGCCAAGTAAATTTCTACAATCCGCCAATCGGCATGGATTATCTCACGGCACGAACCTTCTCACTAGCGCAGTTTAGCCGCCTAACGGCACGGTCCGTCTCACGAGCATAACCCATCTCAATCACCCGGATTGCGAACAATGAAAATCATTATATGAACGGTATTTGAAAACCAAGGATACAAATACTCAACCGAGAAAAAGAATTAAAACTATTCCATTGATATCATAGAACGAGTTCTTGAACATATAATCCGATTCGAATAAAAACCCTAATCTATGCAAATACAAAGGTACTCAGTATGAGGCTTCATCTTCCCCCTAGAGAATGGAGTTAGCCGGCCATCGAAGCCGGAGTTCTTGTCCGTGAAGTCAAGGATAGGCGCAGCTTCTGTCCTCTGTTCTTCGATAAGTTCCCAATAACAAAACCCTCTTTTTTTCTTTTATAATGCCGCTGCCCACCGCATCTTGTAGGAAATTCTTGTTCTAGTCAAACACCTTCCTTTTTCTTGACCGAATATCCATCCTCTTGATAGGAAGGAAAAGTCCCCCTTTTTGATGAAAAACCATTAGAGCTGGGGCCCACCAAGACATGTTTAAATTGTAATGTTTGCTACCAATTTCAATTGTGAAACGACGTCTGTTCAAAAAAAAAAAAATTGTGAAACGACGTGGACAGCAGCAGTCCAATAATTGTGAGGCCCAATCCTATTGCTTTGTGCCGAATAATTGCTATCCTTTCCAATTAACACGTTTTCGCACCATTGATCTCAAATACCTACAAGCACCACAATACGTTAAAATATGTCAAGTAACAATGTAAACGGACCGACAAAACATAGATTAAACGGATTGAATGGGTGCTTTTCGGCACCTATCACACCCCCCAACTTACACTTTGCTAGTCTCTTAGCAAAGAAAAATTATTAAACAATTAATGAAAACAAATTAAAATGGATAGTTCTTTTAAACCCCCAGGTGGCCCTGGTAGGACGAGTAAAGTCTCGTGAGGGTTTTTAGCTGTGATCACCCACAAAACACCGTGAATCTTCTTACACATAACCCACAACTTGTAAGTACTTCATTGATCTTTTAAGCCACGACACAAAGTCATTGCATTAATATAATCGGTACAACCAGTTTGAAATGCTATCAAGACATGCAATAAACCATGGCACCTAGTTAGCATGTGTGTGGGAGCTCGGACTTAGTTGCAAGAGAAGTGCCACTCAAAGCTCTCTCCAGACCAAGCTTCAACTTCAATTTCTCACCGTGTCATGCACTCACAAAGAAACTCGCTTGAAACAAGGTGCATATAAACGGGCAAGTGTGCGGTTTGGAAGTTATGTTAATGAGAACAAAATACTTCGCACAATACGACACGAAAAGAATGCTTTATACAGGGGACACACGGTCTCATGAATGGAACACCAAGCATTGAAACTTGCTCGCATATTCATCAATCCACTCCCCATCACCCCAAGGATCAAATAGGACTTTATTTCTAGTTGTACAGTTAGGTGATTGGTAAAGTTTCAAGGCAAGGGTAAAATAAATTTGTGCGTCCGAGAAGAGGCAAGTATTTCAAGACAACAACTGGGCGAGTATGCAATGTGTGCCCCTTGGCATTAAATCAATTCCACCATATCTCTCCTTCTAACCTTGCAACATTTTTCAACCATAAAGCAATAATTCCTCCTTGTCAACTATATCGGAGCCCCTTTTGTTTTCAATTTTTTTTACTGTGTTTTCTTTTCTATTTTTTTAGAGGGGCATCACTAATTCAAGCACAAAATTTCATAATCCATCCAGAAGTTACACCCTTATATTTTTGCCTTTTCTCCAAACACAATATGGAAGGTGGAGCTAACCAAGAGAAAGCTAAATATATAAGGCTCAAAAGGGCTTGCAAGGGATAAATATGAACACAAAGGAACGAACCGGCCCAAACATCAAGAAAATGCCTATCATCTTTTCCCAGGGGTGCAACATCCATGTGACAAACCAAAACCAAGAGATATTATCATGTGTTCATGTACCAATACCCAGCAATCAAGAATAATGAGACCATCAACGAGTGTATCCTTTTCATTGACAAACTAAGAAGTTATGTGACACCACTCCAACAAAAAGCTAAGGCATGAAAGCTCACTAGGGCATCAGTCTCCACTAATCTAGCCATCGAGAACATTCAAACGACACTCACAAGCAAACTAAGTCCAAATAGACGTGAAGTGCAAAGATGCAAGTGCCATAGCTACATGCATTAACAAGATAGCATAAAGAACTAACAGTCCAAAAAATACCCAACAATGCCAACATGCCTCAACTCAAGCAACCAATAAATACCTCCCATATTTCACGTTCCACACAAGAAAGATCCCACTATTTTTGAACTTTTCAAAATTTTCAATTCAATTTTTTTTGGATTTTAAAGACTCTAAACATAAACAAGCACCAAAGGGTTCACTCCCCTCAACTTAAAACGATTCAATGTCCTCATTGAATGCAAGAACACTAAAAAATAAGATATAAGCGGACAAGAGAGGAAAGAGATCACCGTAGGTAGGGAGACATGCAAGCGAAAGGTACCTGGGACCGGAGGAGTGAGGCTCCACCCAACTTAAGCATAGCAACCTGCAAAGTGTTAGTCTCCACAAAACAAGACAACAAAAAAAAACAATGACAAAAACTAAAGAAAATACAAGAAATATTAACAACATCGCAAAAATTAAGGGAAAAAAAAAATAAATAAATCCACCGACTTTCTTCACGCGAAAGACACGGGTACTACTTTTCTCCCTTGCCAAAGACTGTGGTTCCCTACTTGTTGGAAGAGCAATATTCATAGGATTCAATGATATCTTGAGAAGTGGTGCCATCATCTAATAGGCTGCCACTCCCTCTGGGGTTGCCAGATTTCTTACCCACCACTTGGCTTATGAAGCAATCTCCGCCAAGTTGGATACTAAAGTCCGATGGTTCAGACAGATTTCTCACTGCTAACTACGTGCTTGCCGCCAGACCCAACCTCCTAAGTACTACATACATAGCTTTGACAAGGTGGCTATACCAGACCGCTGGAAACCATTCGAGCACGACAAATACTAGTGGTATCTCACCTTCCATGGATTTAAAGTCTCCTAGACCTCTATCGAAAACACGAGACCAAAAAGAAGCTTGGGTTGCCTCCCAAGAAGCGCTGAGTTTTATGTCTTCAGCCAGACATCAATCACTCCAAAAACCATCATTCAACGGAGCATTACAATCCAACCCCGCATATGAACACGCTGTCGAGACCAAAGAAGGTCTCTATTCCAATTCTGGTGAGTACGCGCTACACAAACCTAAAGGCACATTAGAAGGCAAAATAGGTGGCCGTTTTAAATCACTTTTCAAAGGAGGGCCAATCATAAGTGGAAGTACCTCATCATTTGAGTAGTGTTTTGCAGTGTTGTAAACATTCAGCTTAAGGGTCATATTCCCAAAAGTCACCTCCATCTCTCGACTCCTCACATGAATATTAGCATTGGCCGTTGCTAAGAAGGGGTGACCAAGAATGACAGGAGTTTGCTTTTTGAGGGTTTGCACCAGTTCTGTATCAAGTACTATAAAATCAGCTAGAAAATAAAAATCATTAACCTTAACAAGAACATCCTTAACTACCCCACGTGGTACCTTAATGGATCGGTCTTCTAACTGAAGGGTGGCTAACGTGGGTTTCAACTCGCCAAGCCCCAATTGTTCGTACACAGAGTAAGGTATCAAATTGACACTAGCCCCTAAGTCTAGCAATGCTCGCTCAATGACATGGTTCCCTATTCCTATGGAAATAGTAGGAGTGCCTGGATCTTGTAACTTAGGAGGTGCAATCGATTGGAACACTGAGCTCACTTGCTCGGTGAGAAGGACCTTTTTCGGTACATTGGTTTTACATTTCCTCTTTTGAGTACAGAGGTCCTTCAAAAACTTAGCATAAGGGGGGACTTGTTTGATCGCATCTAGGAGAGGAATGTTTACTTTGACTTGCTTAAAAATATCAAGAATATCCTCCATAGCCGCGCTCTTCTTAGGGAAGGGAGATGGGGCATTAAGACATTGTGGGAATGGGGCTTTAGGCACATCAGGTGGTACCTTAGAGCCCCTTAGAATGGAGGTGGATGGTGAAGGTGTGACTGGAGGGGTTCCCTCTGTACTCTGTGAACTCTCCTCCCCAAAGTTATCGGGATTGGAGGGAGCCAAATGCTCCTTTGGCTTTGCTTTCTCTGGTCGGGTTTTGACCTCTCCTTTATTGCGCAATGTCATGACTACCTTAACATCAGGAGGGGGTCCTTCATGAGCCACAAACTGCCCTTTAGGGGGCTAGACAAGTTGACTGGGCAACCTACCTTCTTCCCTACGACTAAGTGCATTGGCTATTTGACCCACTTGGGTCTCTAACCTCGCGATCGATTTTGTGTTGGAGCACACTTGCTGTTGGATGTCATTTAGTCTATCAAGTGCTTCAGCACCTTTTCCTCAAAGGATGGGTCCCTCAAGGATTGGGAAGGTGCTTGCTGGAAGTTCTGTCAGCGATAGGCCACAGGATTAAACTGAGTGTTGAATGGCCTAGGCTGCTGGGCAAAATTGTTGCCCTGTTGTTCCGTCTTCCACGAGAAACCTTGTGCATTGTTGTACCCTTGTGCAACGTTAACCTGTTCCTGCACAAACAAGGGGAATTGTGGTGCTGCGTGGCATTCAGTTATATAATGGGTTGGACTAGCACATAAAGAACATGCCTCCTTATAAGGTGGAGGTTGGGGGGTGGCCATGCCCATACTAAGAAGCTTATCAACCTTCTCAGCTAGGGCATCTACTTTAGACTGGAGGTCATGAGATGGTTTAATCTCATACATACCTCGTGGCTTATCAGAACCAGTAGTGGCTTACTTAACTCTCCTTTCAAAAGAAACATTTTGCAGGGACCCTTCGCTCATAGTTTCGAACAATTGCCAGGCTTCCTGTTCACTCTTAACCATCATAGAGCTTCCACATGAGGCATCAACCATCACAAGATGCAGCAGAAGCAACCCGGAATAAAAACTCTATACTAATTGCCACTTAGGTATGTCATGGTCCGGACACTTACGAATGAGATCCCCATATCTCTCCCAAGCCTCATAGAACTGTTCGTTCTCAGCTTGTTGGAAAGTGGTAATCTCCTGCCGAAGCCTGAGTTTTTTTCCCATGGGAAAGAATTTCTTAAGGAATGCCGCACTCATTTGCGCCCAAGATGTTATAGAATTAGCTGGCAAAGTACTAAGCCAATGTTTGGCATCCCTATCAAAGTGAATTGAAGCAAAATCAATCTCAATGCATCCATTGGAAAATTATGAATTAAAAGCGTGGAACTGAAGGCTTCAAATTCAGTGATGTGTTGATATGGATCCTCTTGAGATTGCCCTTGAAACTTAGGGAGCATTTGAAGTGTACCGGGCTTAATCTCATAGTTGTTAGCCGTGATCGCGGGTAATCGTACACATGATGGTGTAGTGTACGCTGTGGGGGCGAAGTGTGAGTTGAGAGGGAGGGGGTTAGGTATCACAACCCTCCTCTCTCCATTAGGATCATCATCTGCCATTGTGACTAAGTCGGTCTTTTTGTTAACCTACGTCTCCTGTCTAAATCCAAATTAAGAGGAATGAGTTTGGGTTCCAAAGACCGACGACCAAGCATGCAAGTTCAATACCCCACAAGTGTAAAAATGGGGTACTCCAGACAGAGACACTAATTAGCTAAAAAGAAAAGCAAAACTCACAGTGGGTCAACGAAATCGCTTTATATCACGGCACCGCTGATCCACAATAATTTTTGCTCGTTTTGTTGCCTCGTAACCTATAGCTAAGAGTACCAAAACTAACAAACAAAATTAAAATAAATAACAATGAACTAAAATAAAAACTAATCGAATTAATACAACCGTTTAAATTATCCCCGGCAACGGTGCCAAAATTTGACCGCGTCGTACCGTGTCAAAAATATATTTATAAAACCTTGGAGTTAGCTACTACTCCGTAGAATAGTGGTCAAGACTGGGTGTCGATCCGCAGGGACAGATTGGCTAAGTTACCAATAATTCGATTAACTTTTAGATTAATTAGAAAAGGAAAAGATTGATTGATTTGGATTGCTTTGCGTAAGCTAATTAAACTAGAGCAATTAATTAAAAGGTTTGAAAATTGATGAGGAAAGGTCTAGGGTTTAGAATCCACCCCAACCACATAACCATGTATCGCATAGATCGGGTTACCACTCGAATCGCAAATCACTATTGCTAGGGCTTGCAATCCCTACCGATAGTGGCCAAGTAAATTTCTACAATCCGCCAATCGGCATGGATTATCCCACGGCACGAACCGTTACACTAGCGCGGTTTAGCCGCCTAACGGCAAGGTCTGTCTCACGAGCATAACCCATCTCAATCACCCGGATTGCGAACAATGAAAACCATTATATGAACGGTATTTGAAAACCATGGATACAAATACTCAACCGATAAAAAGAATTAAAACTATTCCATTGATATCATAGAACGAGTTCTTGAACATATAATCCGATTCGAATAAAAACCCTAATCTATGCAAATACAAAGGTACTCAGTACGATGCTTCATCTTCCCCCTAGAGAATGGAGTTAGCCAGCCATCGAAGCCGGAGTTCTTGTCCGTGAAGTCAAGGATAGGCGCAGCTTCTGTCCTCTGTTCTTCGATAAGTTCCCAATAACAAAACCCTCTTTTTTTCTTTTATAATGCCGCTGCCCACCGCATCTTGTAGGAAATTCTTGTTCTAGTCAAACTACTTCCTTTTTCTTGACCGAATATCCATCCTCTTGATAGGAAGGAAAAGTCCCCCTTTTTGATGAAAAACCATTAGAGCTGGGGCCGACCAAGACATGTTTAAATTGTAATGTTTGCTACCAATTTCAATTGTGAAACGACGTGACAGCAACAGTCCAATAATTGTGTGGCCCAATCCTATTGCTTTGTGCCGAATAATTGCTATCCTTTTCAATTAACACGTTTTCGCACCATTGATCTCAAATACCTACAAACACCACAATACGTTAAAATATGTCAAGTAACAATGTAAACGGACCGACAAAGCATAGATTAAACGGATTGAATGGGTGCTTTTCAGCACCTATCAGTAGAGGTCACGGAGGAAGCGGTGGTGGAGGAAGAGGAAGTGGGCATGGCCGTGGCTGAGGAGGCCGTGGAAGGGGGGCAGGTCAAGAAACTGAGGTGTTGTCCCTGTTCTAGCTGCGATGGACTTGGATTTTTGAGTTTTATCTGATGTCTTGAAGAATGAACAATACCTTGTGTAATTGTTATACTTTATCTATCCGAACTACTACTTTATACAATTTTGACTATTAATGGCTTGTGTTTTTGAAGTTATTGGAAGGAATGAATGTGGCTTTGTCATTCCTTACAACAGGTTTTTGGTTCTGGGTGGACTCAAAAAAATTATTAAGTGCTCTTAGAGCATTGCCTTGTGGTGCTTAAGGGACATTCGCCACTCCATATCGACATGGTGACATTACAAATTATATTAATGTGTGGTGAGGAAGGGCTCTGGAACATCCCGTGGTGGTGCTCTAACTGTGGAAACTAGTGTACTCTTATTGTATTTCTTATAATAGTTTAGGGGCTCTTATGTAAATATAGAACTCTTGTACCCTAGATATAAGTTTTACGTTATTTGGTGGCTAATAATAATTGATTATACTTTCTGCAAACTTCTTCTCGTTGTTTCTGCTGTATACTGGTATTTACATGGTATCGGAGCATACTCCGATCCAAACCTCTTCAAAGGATTAGGTTTTGTTTGAGACCTCAGGTAGGAGTATTTTCATTTCTTGTCCTAGTTTTGATTTGTATCCAGAACCTCCTCAAAGGTTGAGGTTTTCTTTGTTTGAGTTTCGATCTCAGGTTTATTTGGTATTTTTGAACGGCTTCTGATAGGGGGGAAACCTTGGCTGTAAAGTTAGATGGGAAAAATTATTCAATTTGGCGATTCCACTTTCAGTTCTGAAGCAGAGTATAGAGCAATGTCCTCATCATGTAGTGAGATCACCTGGCTTCGGGGTCTTATGCGAGAATTAGGTGTCCATATTCAGTCTCCGATGCCACTCTTTGGAGATAATATCAGTGCTATCCGTATCGCGTCCAATCCGGTATTTCATGAGCGTACGAAGCACATTGAAGTAGATTGCCATTTTATCCGTGACAAATATTTGGATGGTGAGCTTATATTACCCCATGTTGCCTCCGAACACCAACTTGCTGATATTTTTATCAAGGCAATGACTCGGGCTCGACATGAATATCTTGTTGACAAACTGATGCTAGTGAAACAGCCTCAATTTGAGGGGGAGTGTGGAAACTAGTGTACTCTTATTGTATTTCATGTAATAGTTTAGGGGCTCTTATGTAAATATAGAACTCTTGTACCCTAGATATAAGTTTGACGTTATTTGGTGGCTAATAATAATTGATTATACTTTCTGCAGACTTCTTCTCGCTGCTGCTGTATACTGATATTTACATTAACAACACTTAATAATCGCTTGGAGAGACTCTCGTGTTGCGTTTCAAGATAGACGACTCAAAATTGGTTCATATCTTGGATTGTTTTCTGGGATTCGGAAAACCAAACTGATGAAATAAAAAATACTGCAGTTAGTCTGCCAAAAATAGAATTTTTTGGAGTATCTTGAACATAGAACGATATCAAACATGCTTCCCTCCCTCCCCCAGGTAATGACGGAAATAATCAACGTTGAAGAGTTATAAATAAGAGCAAAAACAGAGGATTGTGATACCCGTGGTAAACAATTTCTTGGGGGAAATAAGGTACTACTGCCATTGGCGAGTCTGCGACTAGATTTACCCACATTATTTGCAAAAATATGACCAAAATCTAAGAAATACCTCGTATCCCATGGCGACGAATTGATCTTGAGAGAAAGCTTCAAACAGAAACAAGAAATGAGATGTAGATAGAGCTGGAAGAGTGGTGCCGTTTTCTTCTGATCGCCAGGACTCTCGTGCAATCAATATTTGAAATCAAAGGAACACCTACTTCTACTGGCTTCCTTAGTTCACTTTCAATTCATCACAACAGCATTAATGAGGAAAGAAGAAGTCTCACGATCATGAAGGAATAGCCCGACCCATCACAGCTACTCCTCTGAGTAGCTGGAAATTTTGGAGGAAGCTATATCGATTTGGAGTCCAGATTGTGAACAACGTTGTGGGCAAAGATGCCCTATTAGAAACGTTGGTTTTAAACAAAAGGTTTATTACAAAAACGACGTAGTTTTATGTCTCCAAATATGTGCCCTATTAAACCCAGCTTTTCGAGGCACTTTCAACTACCCTATCATATTAAATTAAAATAATAATAAAAATGTTAAACTTAAACGTTGGTTTTAAAGGCTGATTAAAAAAAAACATTGGTTTTAAACAAATAAGTTTATTATAAAAACAGCGTAGTTTTATGTCTTTAAATAAGTGCCCTATTAAACCCAGCTTTTCAAGGCACTTTCAACTACCCCACCATATTAAATTAAAATAATAAAAAAATATTAGATTCAGTGTTTAGGCTGACTGTCGCAATAGGTAGAATCAAATGGGGCATTGTACGAGATAGTGCCTCGTTAGTAACTTGATAAGAAAAAAAATCAAGCTAGTTAAATACTAACTGGGGGACCTGTTGTGATGCATATATGAGCCCCATCTCAAATTCGTAATAGCCGTACCAAAAATCACTCTGATCCGAGATAGGGTAGGGAAACGAACAACACATGATTGATTATCTCGAAGTTTTGTCTCACATGCATAATAGCCTTTAAAAAATGTTTAAAGACAGCCATGGTTCAGTCATGCCTATATCGATGTCTAATCAATGTGATGCCGAACAGAAAAATGAAGAATATAAATTAATTACGCATTATTTTGAGTTTATTATTTTATTAGGAAATGCCATTTTAGTTGCCTCTTGTTTTGGCAACCTTTTATTTCTTTCTAGTATTTGATTTCCTAGTCAAAGTAGAATTTTTTGTTTTGGTATTTTTTGTTAATTAATTGATTATGCTTCCTTTTCGGATGAATCAATCAGGGTTAGGGTTTTTTCCTATATAATAAGTTGTAAGCCTTCGGGCTAAGGGAGTTGTTTATTGAATTAAGAAAATTGAGATTTATCTCATATCGTGTGTTCATAGAGGGAGTACCTCTTGTTCATATACATTTGTGTTTATGTTTCAAAGAGAGAATCTTTAACATAAGCAAATTCGTGATCTCTTCTTGCAAATAGTTTCGTAAAAGGAGGCTGCGCTGCATCAGTTGGTATCAAAGCCTGCGCTCGATTTCGGATCATGGCGCGACAAGGATTCCGTTATGGTCGTTATGCTGTTGCTGAAGATGTGCATGAACGAAGTAAAGCTGCACGAGAAGCACGAATAGAGGAGAGGTTTCAACAACTTGAGCAGTGGATGGAGGAGGCGTTTGGGGCGCTGACCGATCAGATTGCTGCCTTGTCTGTTGGTGGAAACTTGCCTCACCGTTGTCCGGTTCAACCTCGGTTTCCGAAAGAGGAGAAGGTGTCGGATGATGTTTCTATCACCGAACCTTTGGCTGGTAACCATCAGTCGAGGGGGAGGACAACAGTGGATGAAGCTACCATCGAGTGGCCATTCACATCAAAAATTATTCTCGATCCGGTTATGGATTGGAATAAACTACCAATTTTTGATAAAGAACCAATAAAAGATATTATTGCAGAGGAAAATACTGTCCAAGGGTCTCAAAATATTGCCCAAGCGAAAACAACTGTTGGTCTTGAACCCGGTAGTGTTAATGCGAGCTTTAGGTGCAACACAGGGTTATCTTCTATTTTGGTTGGTGAAAATATTGATCCATCGTATATGGAAGGTCTCAGCCTAATCTCCACCAATGAAATCAATGCAAAGTTCTTTGGCAAAATTCATGACAAGGACAAGTTATTAATCCTTTTGAAGACAAAATTTGTGGACCCTTTTTGGGAATTTGTTGAAGATGTTGCAAATAAGAAATCGTGGTTTTTTATTCTAAAGCAGGGTGAGTCAATTTTGTCATCCGGTGAAGACCAACTAGAATTATCTAACGATATTGTTCCAGTTATTTTTGAAGACTGTTCTTTGAAATTTCGGTTTGAGAAAATTAATTTGAAATACAAGGTGGATGCAGACCAACAAAGGCGGATGCAATTATTTGAAGCAATTGAAACTCGAGGACGAGTTTCTTCAAGCTGGGGAGGATGATGCAGAATGGAAAGTGAAATAATTTAATAAATAACATTCTCTAGTTTTCTTTATTTTGATTTTAGTAATTTTGTTAGGGAGTTTCAATTTTAGGAATGAGTGTTCTAAGAAGTATTTGGTTTCCTAGTTTGTCTTGAACTAGCATTCCTATTTTGTAGGATGCTTGATCAAGAAGAATTAGGGTTGATTTTATTTCCTTATGTCTTATTTTTTGTTTTTGGTATTTTTTTGTTAATTAATTGATTCTGCTTCCTTTTCGGACGAATCAATTAGGGTTATGGTTTTTTCCTATATAATAAGTTGTAAGCCTTTGGGCTAACGGAGTTGATTAATATATTGAGTGTTTTCATAAGAGAGAGTATCTCTTTTTTTCCTATAATTCTATTAATCTGCGGGTTATTAGATTGTGGTAGAGTTGTTTTTTGATGAATATTAATGAAAATTGAGATTATTTCTCATTATTGTGTGTTCGTAGAGGGAGCACCTCTAGTTCATACTTATTCGTGATTGTCCTTGTTGCGCATTCTTCTATTTCAACACGCCTCCCTGCATCACAATGTGACTTTACACACTTGCGTGACAAACCAAACAAAAATGAACAACTTGACTCACTTTTTCGAATCCAGAATAGGCTGGCCCATTTATTCCGCTACTCCAGAAAAGACCCAAGTCAACTCACAAAATCCTTTTTTTTCGTTAAACAAAACTCACAAAAACCTAATTCAATAATTCATTGCTTGACTCTCGGGTCGATTTCGGTCGTTCACAACTGCCTGGTTGAATCCAATCTCCAACAAAGCCAAAGGGTACTGGGAAAAAAATTCACGAAACAGAGACGTCCAAAAAACTTATACATGTGAAGGATTCATACAGGGTCCACAATCCACCCCAAACAACACAATATGCATGTGAATGATTCATACAGGGTCCACAATCCACCCCAAACAACACAGTATGCATTTCTCTCTTTCCATGAGGGAAAAAAATATCTCTTTCTTCTCAAACTAATTTGTGGTCTCTATTTTCTTATCTTACAATACAAACGCGTGCTATAGAAGTTCAATTGTAAGACTAAGTCAACCCCAAACAACACGGTATGCATTTCTCTCTTTCCATGGACGAGGGGAAAAAAATATGCCGCTTTCTTGTCAGACTAATTTGTTGCCTTAATTTTCTTAGAATATATAGTTTCACAATCCATTTTCCTCAATGAAAAGTGTAACATTTTCTACAATAGTGCTTATTATGAGAATAATTTCGTTGTATTTAATTGTTTGTTTCCTTATAAAAATATGTTCTCCGAACACCTAGTGGGCAAAAGTACCTAATTGTCAATAAAAAGAAGAGTTATCCAACAAGCAATATTGGACGGAGGGGGTACAATTTATATTTGTCCGCTCCGCAAACACTTTTTTTTTTGATAGGCAAAAATTGGAACTTTTTTCCGCACATTTGTCCACTCCGCAAAACGCATTGGTATGTGATGCATTAAATTTGGTAAGAAACTAAATTGGAACTTTTTTCCGCACGTTAGTAGATAATAC
This sequence comes from Rhododendron mucronatum var. ripense, assembly GCA_019656295.1. Lineage (NCBI taxonomy): Eukaryota > Viridiplantae > Streptophyta > Magnoliopsida > Ericales > Ericaceae > Rhododendron > Rhododendron mucronatum. The sequence continues at coordinate 72,929 of BPLT01000255.1, forward strand.
TGAGTTCTTTTAATTTGTAGATAAAATTTGAAATCGTTTTTGCCGAAAGTACATTATTTATTAGTCATAAATTTGCCTGTAATAGACTTGGACAATCAATTAGACGTACCCCTCCGGAAAAGAACCAAACATGGCATGGACAACCACCATACTTTGGATGTACTGTTGGGAAAGGAGCAATGTTCCACACTAATAATAGCAAACTAGATGTCATTTTGTTTCCTAGTTTATCAATATAATAGTTATGGGTATGCAGTATATTACCAATCAAAACACATGTGGCATACCACAGGTTATTGCTCAAGACCAAAATTATGATCCGAACCATTAATCTGGTAAAATGTAAGGTTAAACTTTAGAATATATTTACCATTCATTTTGCATGACAACTTAATTTCCATGTGTTCGCGTGTCTATAAACATCAAATCACACTCATATTTTGTAACCTCATATATTTTTGTGTGTTCTACTAGATGAATGGTTCAGATCATAATTATGAGCTCAATATATGGTCAAAATTTTAGAGTTTGGAGAAATACGGAGGAATGTAGTGTGGAGGGGACCTAGTCCCTGATGAAAGTGACAAAAATATCTTTTTGCGTGGCCAAGAATTTTCCACATGTTGACTTGACTTGGAACTCTGAGTCAATGAGGGGTAATGCCAGAGTACTTTGTTATAAAGAGCAAAATATTATTATTTTACTAATATTATTATTAAGAAACATGTTTTCTCGTCACAAATAATATGAGTGAGGAAAAATTATTTGTCGACTAAATTAAGGTTGTCAAGGATTCTCACCTAGTGACGAAATTTATTTTTCGTCACCAATAGTGCCGTTTGATAACGAAATATTTCGTCGCAAAAAATGAATAATTGGTGACAACATTTTTTCCCTCACCTGTTAATATTTTTTGAAAACGAATTTTTTTGTCACCAATTATTACTTTTGGCGACGACAAAATTCATCGCCAAAATTGATCCATCAGTGAAAAAATTTATGTCGCCAATATAAGGAATCGGTGATGCATTTTTTCATCACAATAGACATTTTCATATGAGAAAAAAATCCCAGTTTCTTGCTCTTGCTGCATTTTGAACCCAGGTCAGTGCAAGCTTCGACCAATTGTCAATATTCTGTACATCAACGGGAGTTAGCGGGGTGTTAGGTACACACACTTTTCAGTATATATTTTGAATATCTAATATATAGTTACGTATACGTTTAACATTAAAATGCATTCCAAACGTCATTTTGAGCCTTTAATAAATTAATAGTATAACTTATACTCCATTATGGTAGAACGTAGACAATATAACCATAAAGATAGTTTTTTTTTTTTTAAAGAAATTAAATAGCCATCCTGCTTTATAAACTTATTTAAGTGCTCATCCTACTAGATTTGAATATTTAAGTTGACATCCTGAATTTTAGATAATACCTAAAACACCCTCTACTAATGTTGACCCATATATTATTTTTTATTTTTTAATATTATATACTGTAGATCATTTTGAGATTTACGCAGGACTATTCTTTTGAAAATATTAGACCATGATCCCGTCGTCATCCCGAAAATTCCTCATCATATAATCATATACCCACCTCAGGATTGAACATATCCATTACGCCATATAATTAGGAAAAAAGCTCTGAGAAAAAAACCCAAAAATGGAAAATCCCCATGGTCGACGGTGAACTGATTGAGAACAATGGCGACCCGCCGGAGCAGCCACCAACAATATCGTCCCGCCGCTGCTTGACGATCCATGCTCGCCACCGGCCTGTCTCCCACCTCCGCCTCGAACACCTGCCTTCCTCTCACTCTTTCTCCTTTAGGCGCCGTCGATCCATGCTCGCCGCTGGCCTGTCTCCCTCTTCCTCCTCTAACACCCACCATCCTCTCTCACTCCTTCTCATCTAGCCGCCGTCGCCGTTGCCGCGATTCCAGCTTCAAGCTTAGAATGGCGATGTGCTTTACCCCACCTTTAACTCCGGCGTTCCATGCTCAGATCGATCCATCGCGGCGGAGACGGGATACCACCACAAAAGCGCTACCCACTCTCTCGTTCTCCTAAAATATCAGTTTTTGGTATTATGTTTTTCGATTTTTGTCATGTTTGTGAATTAATGATGTTTTGTTCATCTACCTCGATAGAAATCTACACATCTCAAAACTTGTCATGTTTTTTTTTTTTTTTTGTTATATTTTTTATTTGATTATGTTTTGTTTATCTACCTCGATCAAAACCTACACTTCTTGAAACTTGCCATGTTTTTTGATTTTGTCATATTTTTTAATTGATCTTATTTTGTTCATCCACCTCGATCAGGTTTTGTCATATTTTGTGAATTGATCATGTTTTACCATGTTTTCCGGTTTACACATTAGTCTTTGTAGGAGTCGTGTTTTCTTTTTAGATTTTAGGGAAGTGAAAATATGAGAGAGAAGATTAGGAGAGAGACAAAATTTAAAAGATTAGGTGAGAAAAATGTTTGAAAGAGGAGAGAGAATTGAGATAATTAGAAAAGATAAAAAAAAATAGACAGATTTGAAAAATTAGGAAAATTAAAGGGTAGTTTAGGATTTAATTGAATTTGAGGATGAAAAGATAAATATTTAAATATATTAGGATGAGCACCTAAATAAGTAGGGTAAAAATGATGGCTAATTAACTTTTCTTTTTCTTTTTTTTCGGGACGGAAATTTGTCTTCTCAGCAGCTCCCTTCAAATCGAAATGCTAGCTCCATTTTCTGATTTTTGAACTCTAAGTTGAGTCATAAATGAGTGAGTTGAGTCATAAATGAGTGATGCGGAAGAGTAATTTCAAGTTTTTTAAGTCAAGTCAACTTTTTTTTTTTTTTTGATCCGTAAGTCAAGTCAACTTTGAAAACCTAATTTGAAGGGTTTTTATTTTTTATTTTTTATTTTTATTGTTTTTGAAAAAGGAAAACACTAATTCAGAGGTAGTACGTCATTATCATTATATAAAGGGATCGATGACTTCAATCTAACAATTCCATAACCAAAAACCAAATGGAGAGGTTGATATGGCTCTTCCATTTTCTCTTCCTTTTCTTCCAGTATCAATCTGCTTCTTCATCATCCCCTCTCTCTTCATCTCCTTCGTCCAATCATTCGTGTTCTCTCAATGAGAGATCTTCACTGCTGCAATTTAAGCAAATGTTTACCATAAAAAGTTCTGCTTCTTCCTGGTGTGATGAACTTGGTTCTCCTTCATACCCGAAGACACTGTCTTGGAACGAGACTAGTGATTCCGATTGTTGCTCGTGGGACGGGGTCACGTGCGATGTGTCCACTGGTCACGTGACTGGGCTCGACCTCAGTTGTAGCAAACTCTATGGCACCATCCATTCGAATACCACTCTTTTCCAACTCTCACACCTCCAGCAACTCAACCTCGCCTTCAATGACTTCAACTTCTCCCCCTTTCCACTCTCTTTTAGCGGCTTCACGAGCTTATCCCACCTTAACCTATCCAATTCCTTTCAGTCAAGCTCAATCCCATCCGAAATCGCCCACTTATCCAAACTCGTTTCACTCGATCTCAGTTATTCCTTTGCTTGTAGATTTGAACCGCACAATTTCAAAACCCTGCTCATGAACCTGACCCAACTAGAAAACCTGGAGCTTGCCGGAGTAAACATTTCTTCGGGTCTACCCGATTCCTTGCTAAATTTGTCTTCTTTGGTCACTCTCGACCTTGCTCAAACTGGCCTAAATGGAGAACTGCCCGATTCAATTGGCTATTTTGAGTTTTTAAAGTACCTGGATCTCTCTCGCAACGAATTCTCCGGGCCTCTTCCCGAGTCGCTTGGAAACCTCACGAGGATTACTGTATTACGTTTATCGGATAACAAGTTGAACGGTCAGGTCCCGTCTACTCTCTCAAATCTTGAGCAACTCACCGAATTCAACATTGTCTACAACAATCTCGAAGGTACAATTCCCGAGTTCTTTTCTAAGCTTACAAAGTTGGAGTTGATTGACTTGAGCAACAATAAACTGCATGGTCTCATTCCAAAGTCAATTGGCTATCTTGGGTTTTTAAAGTACCTAGATCTCTCTAACAACAAACTCTCTGGGCCTCTTCCCGAGTCGCTTGGAAACCTCACGAGGATTACTGAATTACTTTTATCGGGAAACAATTTGAACGGTCAGGTCCCGCCTACTCTCTCAAATCTAGAGCAACTCACCGATTTCAGTGTTGCGTCTAACAATCTCAACGGTATGATTCCCGAGTCCTTTTCTAAGCTTATAAAGTTGGAGTATTTATCACTTGGCTCTAATAATTTCAGCGGTCCATTCCCACGTTGGGTGGCCAACCTAACACAACTTGTTGATTTTTTCATTTCGTCTAATCCATTTACCGCGGGTCCTATTCCTAATTACAACATAAGTGGATTTCGAAACCTACAATTCTTGAGCTTATCCAATTGCTCCCTCAACGGAACACTACCGTCGTGGTTGTTTACTATTCCCTCATTGCGATACTTAGTCCTTGGATATAACCAGTTGACTGGACAAATTCCTGAATTCCGAAGGGATTCACAGTTGGAGAGGATTGACTTGAGCAACAATAAACTGCATGGTCCCATTCCACTGTCAATCTCAGGTCTTGTGAACTTGCGTTACCTCAACCTTTCATTGAATAATCTGACTGGTGTCATGGAGCTACAGAAATTCAGCTCAAACCTTGAAGAACTTGATCTTTCGAAAAATAATATCTCAGCTTTGAGCATTGGTAATGGTAGTAATGCCAATGCTACCTTGCCCAATCTTTTATGGGTGTATTTGTCCTCTTGCAATATAACCGAGTTCCCGGCGGAATTCTTAAAAAGTGCAGAGAATCTCCAAGTCCTAGATCTATCCAATAACAAAATTCATGGAGAGATTCCAAAGTGGGTAGAGGGGAACGCTACCTGGCCCAATCTTGATTCGGTGGATCTTTCCTTTAACTATCTTCAAGGACCACTCCAAGTTCCATCACCATCATCATTAACCTACTTCGTAATCTCACACAATAAACTAACCGGAGAAATCCCTTCATCCATTTGCAATTTGAGTTCCCTAGCGATTCTTGCTTTTTCGAATAACAACTTAAATGGTGTTATTCCACACTGTTTGGGAAACGTCAGCAATCTCGAGGTGTTAGATCTACGGTCGAATGGCTTCCATGGGGCTATCCCGACAATACTTGCAAATGGAGGTGAATATTTGAGGAGTCTCAATTTAAATGGAAATCATTTGGAAGGACCAGTGCCGCGATCTTTGGCCAATTGTAAAAGGATGGAAGTCTTGGATCTTGGGAACAACGATCTATATGGTGCATTTCCTCACTGGCTGGAGTCTCTTCCAGAGTTGCAAGTTCTTGTCTTGAAATCAAACAAATTTCATGGTCCTATAGGCAGTTTTGGAACTGAAGCTCCTTTCCCCAAGCTTCGAATTTTTGACATTTCTCAAAATAACTTCACTGGACTTCTACCGGAACGATATTTCCTCAATTTCAAAGCCATGATGAATGTGGATAACTCGAACACGTCAAGGCAATACATGGGAGATGAAATTGGTTATCGATATTCTGTGGAGTTGGTTCTGAAGGGGGTTGTAATTGAAATGAATTATATCCTCATTGTCTTCACAACAATCGACTTGTCATACAACAATTTCGGAGGAGAGATTCCAAATGACATTGGAAAGCTACAAGGACTTCGGTTGCTGAATCTATCTCATAATAGCCTTTCCGGTCATCTTCCATCATTGTTGGGAAACATTGCAGTGTTGGAGTCATTAGACCTCTCTTCAAACCAACTCACTGGGAAGATTCCAGGGGAGCTAAGGAGTCTGACATTTCTTGCAGTCTTAAACCTTTCAGAAAACCATCTAGTTGGTCCCATACCTCAGGGAAACCAATTTGATACGTTTCAAAATGATTCTTACTTTGGAAATTCGGGATTATGCGGATTACCATTGCCAAGGAAATGTGGAGATAGTGAGGCACAACCACAGCCGAAATCCCCAGATGATGATGATGACGACGACTTTGCGAGTGGATTTACTTGGAGGATCGTGCTGATGGGGTATGGATGCGGATTGGTAATAGGAGTGACCATGGATTTGTTATGTTCTTGACTGGAAGACCTAGATGGTTTACGAGGATAGTCGTTGGAGGAGAACCACGCCGCAAGGTGGTAAGAGTAAGGCAGATTGGTTGGAGAAGAAGTCATCGAAGTTAGATGCAGTTTTCTAGTAAGTGCTTTGATGTTATATTTGATGATTGTAATCTTGTTGCTAAGTTATTATTATTTTAATATATTAGTTGGGTTCGAATCGTTAACTTGCTAGTTACAGGAAAGGTTCACCTCAAACAAATGAGTTTTCGTTAATCAATATTATGACTATATATCTCATCTCAAATCCGAACATTGAGTAATGCAAAAAGCAACATATTTTACATTGATAGGAAACCAAACATATTTTCTTTGTTCATGCTATAATCAATTTGACAATTTTATTGGTTGGTGGTAGTCTTTTTCCTAGCCGATTATTGGATGACTCAACGCTTAAAAAGCTGGAAGTTCTTCGCGTTAAGGATATGGATTTGTTTCACTTATTTTTGGCAGAATTGAGATATGCGACCAAACGAACCAATCCAAACCAACAATGGAGAGACAGAGTTGAAACTGATTCTCTGATGGTGTATAACGTTTTTCTTTTTCTGAAATTCTGTATCCCTTATATTTTGTATTGCACCACGAAAAATCTTATAGAGTGACTGTATCCACAAGGAACAAACAAATAAAAACTTTTGAAAAAAAACAGAAACAGAGTATTAGCTTCTTTTTCCAGAAGAGGAAAGCAACCTCAGACTGTATTCCATGCTTGTCTATGAACATTAGGTGTATTAGTTTGTTTCTTTTTCGACATTTTATTGTTGGACAATGGTTTTGGTGTCTTTGAGCCTATTGTACGTTTAATAGTGTTTCCTTCGAAAAAAAGAAAAGTGAAACAAACGCCATGGCCGTGTGATAGATTGAGAGGCGCAGGCATGTCAGGACCGTGACATGATCCAAACGTGAATTAGGCTAGAGAGCCTGATTTGACTTCTGAACAGGCGAGTTGCGTGCGGTATATGAAATCTACCGCCGGTTCTTTTTTGCCTCAGCGGAGGAGGACTTTACCATTTTCTCTAAGTGATGTAGAGAGAGGAACAAGCGCAGTACTCAAACCTTATAAACGCCATTGGAATGGAAAACACTCGGGATTTTCCATTATTGAAGAGATGAGCGCGGTGTTCGAATGTAGAGAACGTCGTTGTGATGGAAATGCTCGGGATCTGCATTGCAGAAAATAATAAATGTTACAAGCAACTACGAAGTTGCCGAAATTGAAATTGGTAGAAATAAACAAAACCATAACTTTTTGAACCCACGTTTTCAAATTCTGGAAAGCAATTCACTGCAACCTTGGCGGGGAAAATTCATGCTCTGCTCCCCCTTTTTTACCAAGTACCCGCATGTAGCACGTTTTATTGGACGATCATTTTTGGATACAAACAAATAGTGCATTAGTTTGTTGGCTTTCTTTGGATATTTTGTCGTAGGATATATACAATTTTGAGTCTTTTAACTCTAGTAAAAACTTTGACCACTGGTTTTGGGGAAATATCGTACCGAATCAGTAATCGTGGTTTTGGTTATGGCTTAGATAAAATGAAAAGTGCCGCCGATTTTGGTTGGTGTTTGGTTTTAGGTATATGTTTCGGTTGTCTCAATAATTGAACCGCACCGTTGCCATCCCCATCGTCAGTACGTGTATGACACCGTTGGACAAATAGTTAATTGGGACTAGGCTTTATTGTATCCTGGTGGCAAATTCATTGTTTTAAATCGGTGCACACCAAATTCAGTTGATAGGTTGATGCAAATGTCGTTTTAATGAAAGCATTTTCTAACGTGCCTTCCAGCGACCATTATTTTATTTCCTCTATTTTTATCCATTTCCATCAAACTAGGCGTCAAATTATAAAAACACTAGTGCATGTCCGTGCCTGAAGGCACGGGTCGAACAATTGACCCACAATAAGCACGAAACTCACATTCAATATATCATCCACTACCCAACAAATTCAACTATGCAAAAAACAATAACCCAAACATATTCGAGTGACCTTGTTATGTGTGAACAAACTGATCGTGCCAAAAGGCACACACCAACATAATTTTATCACTGCAAAGAACAAACCAATTACTCATGCCGACAGCACTACCTACAAATTTAGAGTGTATTTACTATTTAAGATAGGAATGTACTACAATCAGATTGGATTCTACATGAAATCCAAAACAATACAACACATGACCATAAGAGAAAATGACCAAAACAAAAACATGAAAGACAGAAAGATCTTGCATTCCTTGATCAGATTGCTATGAAGCTGGTTTTCTTTGATCAGATTCACCGCTTTCAGCCCCCTATTTCTACTTGAGTCGGTTCTTGTCCCCAAATGCATCCAAGTCTTAGGGCTAACCCTGAAGTTCAGCCTCCATGCTCGCACAGTCATGCAATCGTCATCCCTATGTACTCCACCAAAGCAAGCAATTAATTTCGAAGTAGTCAATTTCAAGTTAAACCGTATTTTGCAAGAAAATTTAAGTCACTCAATGGCAAGTATATCGACCAAAGACACCAACTTTGAGAACATAACAGGCTAAGGGCTTAACTGGAAGTTATTCCTCAACAAACCTTAAAGAAGTAAATAAATCTAAGACCATCATTTCCATGAAACTATATCCAGACACATCCCCATCAATATCTCAGTCAAAGTTGTCAAATCCGTTCCGTACCGGCCGGTCTTTAAACGGAACGCAAAAAGTCATGTTCCGTTCTGATTGAAATACCGGTCTGTTCCGGCCAATACCGGATGTACCGGACAATACCGGTCTGTTCCGGCCATTTTCCGGTATTCCGGCCGGTACAAAATTACAATTTTTTTTTTTAACGTTTTGTTTATGTTTACACTTAAAATTTTAAAAAATGGTAGATATATATTAAATATATATTTATGCTGGCATCCGTTCATAACAATGATCAAATTAAAATGGAAAACAGAATAACCAAATTCAAAAATTAGGAGAGAACCAGTATTTTTTGCTTCTCAAAATCAGACAATGTCATGTTCATAATTTTTGATAATCGCATGTTCGAAAATTTTGATCAAACTACCTATTAAGCCAATAACAATATTATCTAAATTCCTTCCCTGTTCAAAATTTATGTTTTTAATAAAGACCTGTTAACCTAGGAAGAATAAATATAATAAGCTCAAAGCCATACAATGGAGAGAGAGAGAGAGAGACCCTTCAATTAAAATGCGAATCAAAGAAAGACAACACGTAATTAAAATGTGAACCAAAGAAAGATAGCACGTCAAATGTTGTTAACCTCACTGGATGCAGCAACTAAAAAAAATAACAAAGTTTAATCCTAATGATCAAGATAATTCTTGGAAAAGTGCTTACCAAAAACAAAACAAAAAAACTCTTGGAAGCTAAAATAAGAGCATTGATGCAAAACATGGAAAAACTCCAAGTTGCATTTCCGGCAACAGAGATAATAACACGTCTTAAAATACTACATGTTGTCCCTCTCTTATGTTGTCCCAGACTTGCACCCACAAAAAAAAAAAAAAGGGAATAAATCCCATCAATTGGCACTGTTCTATAGGAAACAACTAAAGAGGGAAAAAACTGTGATAACAAAATGAAGCAAATGACAAAAAATAAACAGAGACGGAGTACATACCAAAAAACAAAAAAGAAATAGAAATACAGAGGGATTCCAATTCAAGAAATGAGGAAAAATATACCAATGCAAAAAGATCTGTAATCGATAGAAGAGAACTTACACTATGTGAAAGTTTTCGAAGTGGGTTTCAAAAATGGGACCAAACTAAACCAAAGCCATTTCGACCTCTTGCTGTAAGTGAAACGCATCATCAAAACAACCAGGTAGAAGCCATCTAGCATCGGCGATAGCCATCTGAGAATAGGCATAAACCGACAAAAAAAACCCTAGATCAGAGCATGGAGATGGAAAGACATAGGAGAGGCACCAATCAAAAAAATACATAAGAGAGGCGAAAGACGTAGATGCCTTACCGAAATTGGCGATGCCTGCATTGCGTGGAGAGATATTGCAGATGGAAGGAATGCCTTGGAAGCACGGAGACTATTTTTAAAGGAAGAGGGAGAGGAGGAGGTAATCAAGCAGATTAGGTTTCATTCATTCCACAAAATACAAATCATGCCATAATTAAAAAAAAAGAATCCCTTCAGAAAAAATTCTAGTTTTGTGACAATTATCCCATAAATTACGGTAATATTAGATTATCATAATTGGTTAGGATATTTCAATTCAAATGAGCTTCCTTTGTAGTCTTGAAGTTTCCAATATTTACCAAAATGCCATGTTGTAGAAGGAATGATGAAGATAAATCTGGACCGTCGAATTTGTTTGTATGGGCAGATAAATTTTAGACAGTGATTAATCTGAACCGCTGAGAAAGAATATTCTATAAGATACCTGTCCTATTTTATAATATAGATTTGCCACCACAGTTTTTTGGCCCCCCTAAGCTTTTGAGCTGGGCCAATTTTATGTAGATAGGCCAGTGGTGGAGCCAATTTGGGACCACCACAGTTTCCTTGAATCGAACTAGCTATTAGTACTTTTTATATAATTCAATCAACTCATCTAAATACGCATAAATAAAGGATACTCTATTTAACAACTCAAAATTACGGTGAACAACTAAACATGATAGCATTATCTACTCTATTGCGGATTCGCAATAGGTGAGTGAACAAAATATTGCTTCAAAATAAGAAAGCCCTCATTTGTTTCTCGTGATGTAACACGCAACCTACCGTCGTATTGTCAAAAAACATCAAGTTGTGGGTCAGTGGGATGTGAGAGATTCGGTATCACCGGAATTTTTATTTCATAGTGCATGCCCCCACTAATACATATTTCTAGTTATGCCGCTGGATAGGCACAGACAGACGCTCTCAAGTAAACACACAACTGTGCACAACAGTCAACGACATATATATAAGAAGCTTAAATATATATTTACGGCCGCCCCATTAGAAACATTTCTCCGAGGCCTCAAGCTGTGTCCTCCTCGAGCTGCCTCTGGGTGCAGTAATTAGTATGTTTCCCAAGTACAAAAAAGAGGGGAGGAACGCAAAGGGTTAGCCAATTCTCACCTTAGCATTTAGGAGGCTTCGGAAGTCTTTGTTTGGCGTTCAAGTTTAGACTCTCATTCACAATTTCTATCGATTCCTTCATGTGTTGGATTAAGTGTTCCAAACTGGAATTGTTCAATAATTTAGTTTGACTTCAGTTTTAGTTTAGTAAACTATGACAAGTTCCCCTGAAAATACGTTTGCATGTTCTACCCAAAATCATTTAAAGATACTTCACAAAAGGCTCCTTTTACAAATACAGAAAAAACCTATTCATAAAATTAGACTTTTTTTGCACCTCATGCCTTAATAAAGACGATAGATCCATCCAAAATTCTCCTAAAAAGTACAAAAAAGTGAAGAAAATAGAGGATAAATTATAAAATTTTCCCTCAATGTGTCACGTCCATCCTCTCTTTTGGAGAAATAGAGGTGCATCAGAGATTCTCCTACCACAAGATTGTGCTGCTATTTCTCCACACACACAAAAAAAAAAAAGATTCGAAGTGCTCTCACTTTCTAGGAAAGAAAGGAAAAAGAAATTAAATAGTGCTTGGCAATCAGTTAATGTGAATTCACACGCAATAATTCAGAAAATTGAAAACTACAAGGAAAATGGTACTGCTAGCTTCTCCCTCAATGTGTCCGTCTCCGTCAACCCAATCATCGTCATCGTCTTCGTCTTCGTCTTCGTCAAAGAAAGATGGCTTCAAAAAGTCTTTGAGATGCTTTATGGATTAGCAATTTGCTTGGCCTTTGCTTCGTTTAAAGGGGGTTAGGTTACAACTATTTCAAAAAAGAATGATGTGATCTCACTTTTCGCCAACGAAAGGAAAAGCAAAAGGAAAAATAGTGTTTGTCAATGTAATCCATAATACACATCAATACAACAATAACGATATCAATGTAGTTCCCAATTGGTGGAGGGTTGGATACAGACCTTGACATTTGACCATATGTGCGTAAAGTGGTTGTCCATAGATATTTTTAACAGCCCTCCTATACTGCCAAAAGTCGAGGGTTTCAAAGGACCTTATGCCGTGGAAGCATAACCCCCCAAATCAAAACTTGAAGGCATTAGAGAAGGCAGGTCATCTACAGATCCGATTCAATTGTGCTCATTATCTTACTTACTTTGTTTAAAATCCAGAGCATCGCTAATGCACATAATCCATACTCATCAATCCGTACATTATAAACAACTTTGAAAAAGAAAGATGAGTTTACAAAACGCATTGCTATGTGATTCATTAAATTTTGTAAGAAACTAAATTGGAACTTTTTTCCGCACGTTAGTAGATAATACCGAGTTCTTTTAATTTGTAGATAAAATTTGAATCCTTTTTTGCCAAAAGTACATTATTTATTAGTCATAAACATGGACATTATTCATTAGCCAGAAATAGACATGGACAATCAATTAGACGTACCATTCCGGAAAAGAACCAAACATGACATGGACAACCACCATACTTTGGATGTAGTGTTGGGAAAGAGCCTAAACTAGGAGGGATTATATATCGAGTGCTTTTGGAGCAATGCTCCACACTAATAATAACAAACTCGATGTCATTTTGTTTACCAATCAAAACACATGTGGCATACTATATGTAATTGCTTCAAGACCAAAATTTTGATCCGAACCGTTAATCTTGTAAAATGTAAGGTTAAACTTTAGAATATAATCACCATTCATTTTGCATGACAACTTAATTTCCATGTGTTTGTGCGTCCATAAACATCAAATCACACTCATATTTTGTAAACTCATATTTTTGTGTGTTCTACCACTTGAATAGTTCATATCATAGTTCTGGGCTCAAAATATGGTCAAAAATTGAGAGTTCGGAGGAATACGGAGAAATGTAGTGTGGAGGAGAGTTGGTCCCTGATGGAAGTGATGAAAATATCTTTTTCCGTGGCCAAGAATTTTCGACATATTGACTTGACTTGTAAGTTTGAGTCTATGAGGGGTAATGCTAGAGTACTTCGTTATAAAGAGCAAAATATTATTATTTTATTAATATTATTATTAAGAAACATGTTTTTTCGTCACAAATAATGAGTGAGGAAAATTATTTGTCGACTAAAGGTTGTCAAGGATTCTCACCTTGTGACAAAATTTATTTTTCGCCACTAATAGTGCTTTTTGATGACGAAATATTTCGTCGCGAAAAATGAATAATTGGTGGCAAAAAAAATTCCCTCGCCTATTAATGTTTTTTGACAACGAAATTTTTTGTCACCAATTATTACTTTTGGCGACGAAGCGACGACAAAATTCATCGCCAAAGGTGATCCATCAATGAAAAAAAATTACGTCGCCAATATAAGGAATCGGTGACAAATTTTTTTGTCACAATAGACATTTTCATATGAGAAAAAATCCCAATTTCTTGCTCTTGCTACGGTTCGAACCCAAGTCAATGCAATCTTCTACCAATTGCCAATATTCTATACGTCAACGGGACTTAGCGAGGTATTAGGTACACACACTTTTCAATATATATTTCGAATATCTAATATATAGTAACATATACGTTTAACATTAAAATGTACTCCAAACGTCATTTTGAGCCTTTAATAAATTAGTATTATAACATATACGTCATTATGGTAGAACGTAGACAATATATCCATAAAGATAGGTTTTTTTTTTTTTTTGGACGGAAATTTGTCTTCTCAGCAGCTCCCTTCAAATCAAAATGCAAGCTCCATTTTCTGATTTTTGAACTCTAAGTTGAGTCATAAATGACTGATGCGGAAGAGTAATTTCAAGTTTTTATGGTATTTTTTTTATTGTTTTTGAAAAAGGAAAACACTTATTCAGAAGTACGTCATTATATAAAGGGATCGATGACTTCAATCTAACAATTCCATAACCAAAAACCAAATGGAGAGGTTGATATGGCTCTTCCATTTTCTCTTCCTTTTCTTCCAGTATCAATCTGCTTCTTCATCATCCCCTCTCTCTTCATCTACTTCGTCCAATCATTCGTGTTCTCTCAATGAGAGATCTTCACTGCTGCAATTTAAGCAAATGTTTACCGTAAACCGTTCTGCTTCTTCCTGGTGTGATGATGAACTTGGTTCTCCTTCATACCCGACGACACTGTCTTGGAACGAGACTACTGATTCCGATTGTTGCTTGTGGGACGGGGTCACGTGCGATGTGTCCACTGGTCACGTGACCGGGCTCGACCTCAGTTGTAGCCAACTCTATGGCACCATCCATCCAAATACCACTCTTTTCCAACTCTCACACCTCCAGCAACTCAATCTCGCCTTCAATCACTTCAACTTCTCCCCCTTTCCACCCTCTTTTAGCCGCTTCACGAGCTTATCCCATCTCAACCTATCCTATTCCTTTCTCTCAGGCTCAATCCCATCGGAAATCGCCCACCTATCCAAACTCGTTTCACTCGATCTCAGTTATTCCTTTGCTGGTAGATTTGAACCGCACAATTTCAAAACCTTGCTCATGAACCTGACCCAACTAGAAAACCTGAAGCTTGCCGGAGTAAACATTTCTTCGGGTCTACCCGATTCCTTGCTGAATTTGTCTTCTTTGGTGACTCTCGACCTTAGAATGACCGGACTCAATGGAGAACTGCCTAATTCAATTGGCTATCTTGGGTTTTTAAATTACTTGGATCTCTTTTTCAACGAATTCTCCGGGCCTCTTCCCGACTCACTTGGAAACCTCACGAGGATTACTGTATTACGTTTATCGGAAAACAATTTGAACGGTCAGGTCCCGTCTACTCTCTCAAATCTTGAGCAACTCACCGAATTCAACATTGCGTACAACAATCTCAACGGTACAATTCCCGAGTTCTTTTCTAAGCTTACAAAGTTGGAGTTCATTGGCTTGGGCTTCAATAAACTGCATGGTCCCATTCCGAAATCAATTGGCTATCTTGGGTTTTTAAAGTACCTGGATCTCTCTAACAACAAACTCTTTGGGCCTCTTCCCGAGTCACTTGGAAACCTCACGAGGATTACTGTATTATATTTATCGGAAAATAATTTGAACGGTCAGGTCCCGTCTACTCTCTCAAATCTAGAGCAACTCACCGATTTCAGCGTTGCGTCTAACAATCTCGACGGTACGATTCCCGAGTCCTTTTCTAAGCTTATAAAGTTGGAGTATTTATCACTTGGCTCTAATAATTTCAGCGGTCCATTTCCACGTTGGGTGGCCAACCTAACACAACTTGTTGGTTTTGACATTTCGTCTAATCCATTTACCGCGGGTCCTATTCCTAATTACAACATAAGTGGATTTGGAAACCTACAATTCTTGAGCTTATCCAATTGCTCCCTCAACGGAACACTACCGTCGTGGTTGTTTACTCTTCCCTCATTGCAAGAGTTATACCTTAGCTCTAATCAGTTGACTGGACAAATTCCTGAATTCCGAAGTGATTCACCGTTGGAGTGGATTGACTTGAGCAACAATAAACTGCATGGTCCCATTCCGCAGTCAATCTCAGGTCTTGTGAACTTGAGTAGACTCTACCTTTCATCGAATAATCTGAGTGGTGTCGTGGAGCTACAGAAATTCAGCTCAAACCTTAAAGAACTTGATCTTTCGAAAAATAATATCTCAGCTTTGAGCATTGGTAATGGTAGTAATGCCAATGCTACCTTTCCCAATCTTTATTCGTTGAATTTGTCCTCTTGCAATATAACCGAGTTCCCGGCGGAATTTTTAAAAAGCGCAGAGAATCTCCAAGTCCTAGATCTATCCAATAACAAAATTCATGGAGAGATTCCAAAGTGGGTAGAGGGGAACGCTACATGGCCCAATCTTGATTGGTTGAATTTGTCCTCTTGCAATATAACCGAGTTCCCGGCGGAATTCTTAAAAAGCGCAGAGAACCTCCAAGTCCTAGATCTATCCAATAACAAAATTCATGGAGAGATTCCAAAGTGGGTAGAGGGGAACGCTACATGGCCCAATCTTGAATCGTTGCTTTTGTCCTCTTGCAATATAACCGAGTTCCCGGCGGAATTCTTAAAACGCGCAGAGAACCTCCAAGTCCTAGATCTATCCAATAACAAAATTCATGGAGAGATTCCAAAGTGGGTAGAGGGGAACGCTACTTGGTCCAATCTTCATTCGGTGGATCTTTCCTTCAACTATCTTCAAGGACCATTCCAAGTTCCATCACCATCATCATTAACCTACTTCCTAATCTCACACAATAAACTAACCGGAGAAATCCCTTCATCCATTTGCAATTTGAGTTCCCTAGCGATTCTTGCTTTTTCGAATAACAACTTAAATGGTGTTATTCCGAACTGTTTGGGAAATGTCAGCAATCTCGAGGTGCTAGATCTACGGTCGAATGGCTTCCATGGGGCTATCCCGACAATATTTGCAAATGGTGGTGAATATTTGAGGAGTCTCGATTTAAATGGAAATCATTTGGAAGGACCAGTGCCGCGATCTTTGGCCAATTGTAAAAGGATGGAAGTCTTGGATCTTGGGAACAACGATCTATATGGTGCATTTCCTCACTGGCTGGAGTCTCTTCCAGAGTTGCAAGTTCTTGTCTTGAAATCAAACAGATTTCATGGTCCTATAGGCACTTCTGGAACTGAAGCTCCTTTCCCTAAGCTTCGCATTTTTGACATTTCTCAAAATAACTTCACTGGGCATCTACCGGAACGATATTTCCTCAATTTTAAAGCCGTGATGAATGTGGATAAATCAAAAAGGTTGTTGGAATACATGGGAAATGCCATTTATCGAGATTCTGTGGTGTTGGTTCTGAAGGGGGTTGTAATTGAACTGAAGTATATCCTTACCGTCTTCACAACAATCGACTTGTCGTACAACAATTTCCGAGGAGAGATTCCAAATGACATTGGAAAGCTACAAGGACTTCGGTTGCTGAATCTATCTCATAATAGCCTTTCCGGTCATCTTCCATCATTGTTGGGAAACATTGCAGTGTTGGAGTCATTAGACCTCTCTTCAAACCAACTCACTGGGAAGATTCCAGGGGAGCTAAGGAGTCTGACATTTCTTGCAGTCTTAAACCTTTCGGAAAACCATCTAGTTGGTCCCATACCTCAGGGAAACCAGTTTGATACGTTTCGAAATGATTCTTACTTTGGAAATTTGGGATTATGCGGATTACCATTGCCAAAGAAATGTGGAGATAGTGAGGCACAACCACAGCCGAAATCCCCAGATGATGATGATGACGACGACTTTGCGAGTGGATTTACTTGGAGGATCGTGCTGATGGGGTATGGATGCGGATTGGTAATAGGAGTGACCATGGGATTTGTTATGTTCTTGACTGGAAGACCTAGATGGTTTACGAGGATAGTCGTTGGAGGAGAACCACGCCGCAAGGTGGTAAGAGTAAGGCAGATTGGTTGGAGAAGAAGTCATCGAAGTTAGATGCAGTTTTCTAGTAAGTGCTTTGATGTTATATTTGATGATTGTAATCTTGTTGCTAAGTTATTATTATTTTAATATATTAGTTGGGTTCGAATCGTTAACTTGCTAGTTACAGGAAAGGTTCACCTCAAACAAATGAGTTTTCGTTAATCAATATTATGACTATATATCTCATCTCAAATCCGAACATTGAGTAATGCAAAAAGCAACATATTTTACATTGATAGGAAACCAAACATATTTTCTTTGTTCATGCTATAATCAATTTGACAATTTTATTGGTTGGTGGTAGTCTTTTTCCTAGCCGATTATTGGATGACTCAACGCTTAAAAAGCTGGAAGTTCTTCGCGTTAAGGATATGGATTTGTTTCACTTATTTTTGGCAGAATTGAGATATGCGACCAAACGAACCAATCCAAACCAACAATGGAGAGACAGAGTTGAAACTGATTCTCTGATGGTGTATAACGTTTTTCTTTTTCTGAAATTCTGTATCCCTTATATTTTGTATTGCACCACGAAAAATCTTATAGAGTGACTGTATCCACAAGGAACAAACAAATAAAAACTTTTGAAAAAAAACAGAAACAGAGTATTAGCTTCTTTTTCCAGAAGAGGAAAGCAACCTCAGACTGTATTCCATGCTTGTCTATGAACATAAAGGTGTATTAGTTTGTTTCTTTTTCGACATTTTATTGTTGGACAATGGTTTTGGTGTCTTTGAGCCTATTGTACGTTTAATAGTGTTTCCTTCGAAAAAAAGAAAAGTGAAACAAACGCCATGGCCGTGTGATAGATTGAGAGGCGCAGGCATGTCAGAACCGTGACATGATCCAAACTTGAATTAGGCTAGAGAGCCTGATTTGACTTTTGAACAGGCGAGTTGCGTGCGGTATATGAAATCTACCGCCGGTTCTTTTTTGCCTCAGCAGAGGAGGACTTTACCATTGATGTAGAGAGAGGAACAAGCGCGGTACTCGAACCTTGTAAATGCCGTTGGAATGGAAAACACTCGGGATTTTCCATTATTGAAGAGATGAGCGCGGTGTTCGAACGTAGAGAACGTCGTTGAGATGGAAATGCTCGGGATCTGCATTGCCGAAAATAATAAATGTTGCAAGCAACTACGAAGTTGCCGAAATTGAAATTTGTATAAATAAACAAAACCATAACTTTTTGAACCCACGTTTTCAAATTCTGGAAAGCAATTCACTGCAACCTTGGCGGGGAAAATTCATGCTCTGCTCCCCCTTTTTTACCAAGTACCCGCATGTGGCACGTTTTAGTGGACGATCATTTTTGGATACAAACAAATAGTGCATTAGTTTGTTGGCTTTTTTTTGGATATTTTGTCATAGGATATATACAATTTTGCGTCTTTTAACTCTAGTAAAAACTTTGACCATTGGTTTTGGGGAAAAATCGTACCGAATCAGTAATTGTGGTTTTGGTTTAGATAAAATGAAAATTGCCGCCGAATTTGGTTGGTGTTTTGGTTTTAGGTATATGTTTCGGTTGTCTCAATAACTGAACCGCACCATTGCCATCCCTATCGTCAGTACGTGTATGACACCGTTGGACAAATAGTTAATTGGGACTGGGCTTTATTGTATCCTGGTGGCAAATTCATTGTTAAATCGGTGCAAACCAAATTCAGTTGATAGATTGATGCAAATGTTGTTTTAATGAAAGCATTTTCTAACGTGCCTTCCAGCGACCATTAATTTATTTCCTTTATTTTTATCCATTTCCATCAAATATACAGTATTCAAGATACCGTACACCCCATACAAGGAGTTTATTGAAGCATTAATTTCCCAGTGCATAGAAATCATCAAACAAAAGTAGAGGAAATGTTGTGGTATGTATATATCGAGGGAAATTGCATCTCCCCCCTCCTGACACACGCACCCC
Source organism: Rhododendron mucronatum var. ripense (assembly GCA_019656295.1). Lineage (NCBI taxonomy): Eukaryota > Viridiplantae > Streptophyta > Magnoliopsida > Ericales > Ericaceae > Rhododendron > Rhododendron mucronatum. The sequence goes on from BPLT01000255.1 coordinate 92,537, forward strand.
GAGCCCACCCCCCTCTTCCGAAATACTCCCTCCGTCCGAATTTAATCGTCCTTTTTTGAAATTCGTGCTATTTTTCAATCGATTATATCTTCCAATTTATAATGTTTTTCGTGATTTCGAATATATTGTATTATAGAACTAATCAAGATCTATCAAACAAGATCCATATTCGATATAAAATTCATTACGGATTCTAAGATATAACCCGTTTTTTAGCCGGTTAGAATAGAATTAGGGACAATTAAATCCGGACGGAGGGAGTACAACTTCTTAAATATTTTTTTAAAAATAAAAAATTTAATTTTTTTTAAAAAAATAAAAAATAATAAAAAATAATAAAGTTCGGATTCAGATTGATAATGGATGTAATCCGATCCGATCCGTATTTGGATTACTGGATTCGAATTATCGGATCGGATCCAGTCCGTTGACAGGCCTAATGACAACATCAGTTTGTCCTTGAGAAACTGAAAACGCCCAACAGTGAAAGACTTGGTAAAGATGTCTGTTGTTTGTAAGTGGGAAGGAACAAACTTAATAACCAACTGTTTTGCTCAACACCTTTTCTCTCATGAAGTGAAAATCTACTTCAACATGATTAGTACGAGCATGGAAAACGGGATATGAAGCCAATGCAATCGCAGAAATATTATCACACCACAGGATACGTGTTGAAGGAAGCCAGACATGCAAATCTTTTAACAGTTGAGTAAACCACATGATCTCAGCAGTAGTATTAGCCAAAGCCTTACATTCTGCTGGGGTAGATGAACGAGCCACTGTGGCTTGCTTTTTAGCAGACCAAGAAGTTAGGTTAGGTCCTAAGAACACGCAATAGCCACCAGTGGATCGTCTGTCAATGGAATCCCCTTCCCAATCTGCATCCGCAAAGGCAGAAAGGTGCAGAGATCCTTTGGTAAAGAGAAGACCTTGAGATAGAGAGGCCTTAACATCAATCGAAAATCTCGTTGCAGTACATGGGAGATACGGTCTATCGAGATTTGTGGAGTTGGTCCTAAAGGGGGTCGTAATCGAACTGAAATATATCCGCACTATCTTCACAATCGACTTCTCAAACAACCATTTCAGATGAGAGATCCCAAATGATGTTGGAAAGCTATAGGGACTTCGGCTACTGAATTTATTTCATAATAGCCTTTCTGGTTATCTTCAATCATTGTTACAAAATATGACAATGTTGGAATCGTTAGACCTCTCTTCCAACCAACTAACCGGGGAGATTCCGGGGAAACTCATAAGTTTGGCATTTCTTGCGGTTTTAAACCTTTCAAAGAACCATCTAGTTGGTCCCATACCTCAAGGAAATCAATTTGATACATTTTAGATTGATTCTTACATTGAAAATTAGGGATTGGGTGGATTAGTATGGCCGGTATCGGTTTTTCCCATAAGGGAATCTCTGACAGGAGGTTTCTCAACCAAGCTGCCTCTTCACTAGCCACAGCTAGCGCTATCATCTCAGACTCCATAGTGGATTGCGCCAAAATTGTTTGTTTCTTGGACTTCCAAGAGACTGCACCTCCTGCTATGTTGAACACATACCCACTAGTTGCTTTGGAATCATCTGAAAGGGTGTTCCAATCAGCATCACTGTATCCCTCTAGAACAGCGGGAAACTTCTGATAGTGTAATCCAAGGTTCATGGTTCTTTTCAGATACCGCATGAGCCTCTCAATAGCAAACCAATGCTCCATCCCTGGCCTGCTAGTAAACCTGCATAATACCCCCACTGCATAAGCAATATCTGGTCTCGTACAATCACAAGCATAACGAAGACTACCAATAATGCTAGCATACTCAGATTGTCTAACACTGTCTCCAGTGTTCTTAAACAATTTAATACTAGGATCAAAAGGAGTGCAAGCAGGTTTACAGTCAAAATAATTGTATTTCTTCAAGATCTTTTCAATATAATGTGATTGATCAAGAGAAATTCCATTTGCAGATTTAGTAATTTTAACTCCGATGATTACACTAGCCTCACCCAAATCCTTCATGTCAAAATTTTGGCTAAGCAATAATTTGGTTTCATTCACAACAGATAGGCTTGAACCAAATATCAGAATGTCATCTACATACAAACAGATAATGGTGCATGCATGATTATCAGACTTGTAATATATGCATTTATCACTCTCATTGACTTTGAAACCATTTGAAACAACTAGACTGTCAAATTTTTCATGCCACTGCTTTGGAGCTTGTTTAAGGCCATAAAGAGATTTAACTAATCTACACACCTTGTGTTCTTGACCATGGACAACAAATCCCTCAGGTTGATCCATATAAATCTAAGTCTCCATTTAGAAAAGCAGTTTTAACATCCATTTGATGTACAACTAAGTTATGAACAGCAGCTGTGGCAATCAAGACTCGGATAGAAGTAATCCTTGTCACAGGAGAGTAGGTATCGAAAAAATCTATGTTCTCCCTTTGCCTATATCCCTTAGCTACGAGTCTAGCTTTATATTTATCCACAGAACCATCAGGTTTCAATTTCTTTTTAAGCACCCATTTGCAACCTATAGCTTTACAGCCCTGTGGTAGGTCTACTAATTTCCAAGTTCTATTGGACTCCAACGAGTCCATTTCATCATTTATGGCTTCTTGCCAAAAATCAGAGTCTGGGGAAGTCAGAGCCTCATTAACAGTAGTGGGGTCCTCTTCTAAAGAGAATGCAAAGTCAGGACCAAAGTCCTTAGCAATTCGAGCTCTCTTGCTCCTCCTTGGTTCAATCTCAGTGTCCCTAGAGTTCTCGTTTCTAGGTTCTTCTAATCTAGGCACACTACTGCTAGATTCAACGCCCCCACTATTTCTGGATTTAAAAGGAAACTTTTCTTCATAAAAATCAGCATCTATAGATTCTACGATCACCTTATTGTTAATATCGAAGAATTTATATGCTTTACTATTCACAGCATAACCAATAAAAATGCATTCATAAGCTCTACTCGCAAGTTTTGACCTTTTCGGGTCAGGAATACGAACATATGCTAAACAGCCCCAAACTTTAAAATATGACACATTGGGCTTTTTGTTTTTCCACAATTCATAAGGTGAGATCAAAGACTTAGAATTAGGAATTCTATTCAGCACATAACATACAGTTAATAAAATTTCACCCCACCAATGTGAAGCTGCTCCTGAACTAAGCATAATTGCAACTACAAGTTCACATAAGGTTCGATTCTTGCGTTCTGCCTTTCCATTCATTTCAGGTGAGTATGGAGCAGTTTTCTCATGTATTATACCAGTAGAATTATAAAAAGCAATGAATTCATTCGAATCATACTCAGTGCCTCTATCACTACGGAGTCTCTTAATCTTTCTATTAAACTGGTTCTCAACCTCATTAAGAAAGATTTTAAACATATCAAATGCTTCACTCTTATGCTTCATTAAATACACAGAGGTGTAATTCGAATGATCGTCAATAAACGTGATAAAGTATCGATGTCCATTTCTAGTGAGAACTCCATCTAATTCACACATATCAGAATGGATCAAATCTAGCAATTCGGTTTCCTTAACAATTGATTTATGAGGTTTCTTTGTGATCTTAGCCTTGCTACATGATTCACATTTTTCAAAATCATTTAAGGAAATATTAGGAATAAAACCTAAGTTGCTCATATTCTTAATCAGTTTCTTGTTAACATGACAAAGTCTAGCATGCCACATATTAACAGAACAAACAATGTAAGAAGAAGATGCAATTTTATTCATATCAATGGTAAGCTTAAACATGCCATCAGATGCATAACCCTTCCCAACAAACATGCCATTTTTAGTAAGAGTATACTGATCTACTCCTATAGTCTGGGTAAATCCGGCCTTATTGAGGAGGTAACCGGATACAAGATTCTTCCTCATTTCTGGAGTGTGCAGGACTTCCTTCAGAGTGACAGTCCTTCCAGAAGTGAACTTGAGATCAACCTCACCAGTACCAAGAACCTTAGTGGTGTGGGAGTCACCCAACAACACTTTCTTATCATCAGCCTCAGAATACTTTTTGAACAAGGAGCGATCATAACAGACATGGCGAGAGGCACCAGTGTCTATCCACCACCCTTCTGAACCACTTATCAGATTAACCTCTGATATCATAGCCACTAGTGGTTCTCCATCCACCAGGTTCGCCTGTGGAGCGCGACGCCTGGGGTTCTTGCAATTTCTTGCCATATGGCCAGGCTTGTTACAATTGTAACACACAAATTGGACAGAGTCCGTGTTTCGAGCCTGGCCTCCAGAAGGGGGTAACTTCTTGTTCTGATTCAGTCTTCCGTTTCGGTTCTGGTTCTCATTTGGCTTCCCAATTCCTCCTTTCGGCTTGAGCGCAGCCGAACTGTGGTTCTTTTTGTTTGCAACAAAGAGAACCTCATCCTTCTGATCTTGTTTCCGAGCCTCCTCCTCAATACGGAGCCGAACAATCAAGCTTTCCATTGAAAAATCTTTTGACTTGTGACGGAGATCCTTTTTAAAGTCTTTCCAACTAGGAGGCAGTTTATCAATAAGAACAGCAACCTGAAATTGTTCACAAATAGACATGCCCTCAGAAAGAATTTCACGTGCAATTTTCTGTAAATCGTGTGCCTGGGAAACCACGGATTTTTCATCAATCATAGAAAACTTCAAGTAGCGACTAACAGCATATTTCTTAGTCCCAGCCTCTTCGGTATCATACTTTTTCTGGAGGGCATCCCAAAGTTCTTTAGCAGTGTTGAAATTGGAATAATAATCATATAGGTCATCAGTCAAAGCATTCAGAATGAAGTTCTTGCACAAAAAATCATCATTGGTCCATTTTTCTATCGCCTTAGTGTTTTCAGTAGTAGGAGGGTTAGCAGCAACAGGTTTCACAGAATCACAACAGCCAGCGAGTTTTTGAGTAGTCAAAAAGAAAAACATCTTTTGCTTCCAACGTTTAAAATGCAGCCCCTCAAAGCGAAAAGGTTTGTTGATATCAGTAGTGGTAACAGAGATCTTGTTTTCAGAATCCATGGCAGATTTGAAACGTCTTAAAATTGTTGGATTAACTGCTGTAAAAACAAGAACGTATTACCTCAAGTTCTGCTATTGAAAAACAGAATACCAATTTGTAGAACAACGGCTGGGTTGAGTCGCGGACTAGGTCGCTCTCTTTAAGACGTTTCGCGGCTCTGCCCAGAATGTGCAAGCAGTTCGTAAATGCCCCGCCGTCCCCAGGATAAAACAGCCCAGAATTCACCACCTCTGCTCGGCCTTCTCTGCACAGAAGAAGACCGAAAACAAAACACACAATCGACCTATTGCTCGAACTCAGAAAATGTTTTTGGGGTGGATGAGAGAACGGTTTTTTTTCTTTGTCGAAACCTATTCCAAAACTCTGAATTTATAGGGTGCAGGCCGGGCTTGATTTTTGGAAGCAAAAATCAAATCAAATCAAATTACTTTGATTTAGCACATGTTTTATAATCAATCCGAAAATCATTTCTTAATCAGCCACTAATCAAATCCCGCTGATTATGTACACGTTTTTAACACGTTGAAATTTCAGTTTTCCATTTTGAAAAGATTTGATTGACTCTGAAAATTCTGTAATGTTAAAAACGTGTTTCAAAAATTTCTTTAGCAAAAACGTGGGCTTTACTAGTACGTGCGCGAGGCTCAAATCCCGGATTTGCACCCCCCCCCTGCGCAGCAAAAACGTGGGCTTTACTAGTACGTGCGCGAGGCTCAAATCCCGGATTTGCACCCCCCCCCCCCCCCCCCCTGCGCGAATAACTCGTGACGCACACCCGGTTAACTGGTTTCCAAATCAGTTTTCCAAATTGCCGCCCATTTTCCTGAGCGCGCGAGACCTCTCCTTGATTCCTTGTTCACAAACTCATTTGTGTGTAAACTCATTTAAAGTAGAGAGAAGTCTTATGTCTAGCCAATGTGGGACTAGAGAAAAACACATTGTTTTAGAAATACACACTAAGTTCCAACAGAGGCCTTAACATCAATCGAAAATTTCATTGCAGTACATGGGAGATACGGTCTATCGAGATTTGTGGAGTTGGTCCTAAAGGGGGTCGTAATCGAACTGAAATATATCCGCACTATCTTCACAATCGACTTCTCAAACAACCATTTCAGATGAGAGATCCCAAATGATGTTGGAAAGCTATAGGGACTTCGGCTACTGAATTTATTTCATAATAGCCTTTCTGGTTATCTTCAATCATTGTTACAAAATATGACAATGTTGGAATCGTTAGACCTCTCTTCCAACCAACTAACCGGGGAGATTCCGGGGAAACTCATAAGTTTGGCATTTCTTGCGGTTTTAAACCTTTCAAAGAACCATCTAGTTGGTCCCATACCTCAAGGAAATCAATTTGATACATTTTAGAATGATTCTTACATTGAAAATTAGGGATTGGGTGGATTACCATTGTCAAAGAAATGTGGAGACAGTGAGACACAACCACAGGCCCCATCCCAAGATGGTGATGATGAAGATGACAGCTTTGTGAGTGGATTTACTTGGAGGATCGAGCTAATGGGGTTTGGATCGATGCGGATTTGTAATACGATTGAGTATGGGATTTGTTATGTTCTTGACTGGAAGACCGGAATGGTATACGAGAATAGTAATGCAAAAGTGAATACTGCTTTGGTGTTACCTCAATGATGCTGATATTATGGATTCCCACATGTTTTGGTGTTTTATGTTTTTCTTTCTTCTGAAATTTTGCAGGAAAAAATAAAAAGTGGGATGGGTACAATAATGTCTCGCCCCATAGTACACATGTTTCAAATAACTTCTCGTACAATGAGGCCGATTGGTCATTAATTGATCTTTTGGCAGAGAATGAATATTGTCATGAGGTCCCCGAACCCCAATTCATTAGCATGTAATTTCATGTCTTAATGCAAATACTTTTGCTTCTGGTTTCAAAGACCAAACCATGTATTCCTTATAGTCAGTATTAATTGCACCACGAAAAAGAGTGGCTGGTTTCACTTTTTTTTGGAAAAAAAAAACATAAGAAATTCAGTTAGATACTTCATATTGAAAGATTCATATAAGCCAATGGCTCAGGGCTAGCTCCTCGAAAAAATAAAACCTAGTACTGCTAGACAGATCCTTCAAACGGTTGAAAACATTCAGTAGTCGTGATCTTAGTTTACGCGGATTTTTTTCCCACTAGTGCTAGAAACTACCACCATCTCCTAAATGGATTACTGTTCTAGCACTTGACAAACATAATAGAGAATAAATTTTTTACACCGCCGGTATAAACATTTGTTTCCTCCAAATCAATTGCATTGCAACACGTGTCAAAACAGTGGTCCCAATTAATAAAACATGCACTACTACAAAAACTTTAAAAGATGACACTCAAAAAATTGAAACAATGACAGTTTTTGTAAAACTGTCATCGAAAATATGATGGTAGACTTTTGATGACAGTCCATCTTACAAACTGTCATCTTTGCGATATAAGATGACGGTTTAGAATAAAAGTGACATTATTATCTTTTTCTTTAATGTCAGTTTTTGCTTAAAACTGACATTAAAACATGCGCTTCCGAAAGCCCATATGGGAAATCTTTTAATGACAGTTTTCCTTAAAAGCGACATTGAAATTAAGCCCTTTTAATGACAGTTTTAGTTAGAACTGACATTGCAGTTGATCATAAAAGATGACAGTCAGAAAGTGTCATAAAAACATATAAGATAATAGTTTAAAACTGTCATCTCATACTTTCAATGTCTACGATGACAGTTTCATCCAAAACTGACATTAAAAGTGCTCATCTTAAAATTTTCGAAAATATACTATACATGTTTTTGTTTGTCTTTTGTTAACAATAAGCGTGCCAGCTCAGATGGTAACACGCGTGCGAGGAACTGAAGTTCTTGAGTTCAAGTCCTGGGGCAAGCAAATATTTGCTGGCCACACAAGTGCCACTGGGCGGCCATGCGAGAGGCACGTGGGTGCCACGTGGGCGGCCACGCATTCGAAAGAGAATTGGTTTTTTTTTCTTGAATGGAGAACAGATAAGATGACAGTTTAAATCCGTCATCTTTGCGAGTAAAGATGACAGATTAAGACTATCATCTTTTATCACAAAGATGACAGGTTTAAACTGTCATCTTATATGTTTAATGACAGTTTTTTATTGTCATAACAAATCTAGACTTTTAATGACAGCTCCATAGATGACAGTTTCAAAACTGTCATCTTTCACGTTTAATGACACTTTTAAACTGTCATATTTTACGATTATTGTAGTAGTGATGGCGACGTGGCGCAATGTAATTGATTTGGAGGAAACAAATGTTTACACCGGCGTTGTAAATAATTTATTCTCTACGTAATAATATGCATGAAACTAAACCCATGTTTTACTACAACAGAAATATTTCGTGGAATTTTAACCATGAATGAAAATAGTACATTTTTTGGTAAGCCTTGTTTATTGCAATACACCACTGTACATTAAGTCTGCGAGACGGACCAAATGGTCCAGTGCGTCGTTACAAGTCCACCTAAACCTAAAACTACTTCATTACCGGTTCAAGTTACAATATTACGTCTATAAAAGGATGAGTTAGATCACTAATAGCATTACTATATACCCAATTTTTTGGCTGGGATCTCATCCAGATCTACAGGTTCTTATTCCGCATTACAACCTTTTCCATCACCCTATATGCCCTCGGATGACTAAAGTTCACTTCCCTAAACATCGAATCATATAGACCTCTCTCTTGCAATGAGTCCACTTGGTCTTTTGCCTGCAAGATATTCTCGGAATTTCAAAGCAATGAGGGCTGGGTATCGAACTAAAATGGACTTGAAATATATGGGGCAAAGCTGTTATGGAGATTCTGCGCCAATCGTCATCAAAGGAGTGTTGATTGAACAAATGAACAACCTCAACCTTCTTCACATCAATCTACTTCTCAGAAAATCAGCCACTAGAAATGAAATTACACGAAGTAACTAGGTAATGTCTAACTAATACGTAAAAAACTAATTTGGAGTTCGTCGGTGTCCAGTAGAGTGGGATCAGGAAATAGCCTGGGCAATCCATCATATGACGAAAAAGGGTTTTCAGCGCTGTACATGTTAGCCATGGCTGGTTCTCTGTATTACATATGGAAGGCTAGGAATGAGTGCATTTTGGCAACAAACACCCTAGTCGTGAAGGCACTATGGAGCAGTTTGTTCTTGATGTTCGGGATAGAGTCTGTTCTTGGCAAAAAGTGGGCAGCAATAGTGTTAATCGAGACCTTTGTAAAGCATGGAATATTTCTCGAAAAATTTTGTTTTGAGCTGTTTGTATAGCCCAGGTTCCTTTTTTTTTTTTTTTTTTTTGGTTGTGTAGTTTGGGTCTGTTTTTTGTGATGTAGTCAGGGGCATGCCCCTTTGTTTTCCTTTGTATCTTGTCTCCCTTTTTGGTAATAAAATCTCTTCTACCAAAAACAAAAAGTACGTAAATCAGAAATCTCTATTTGTAAAATTTTCGAAAATTATTTGAAAAAAGCAAACTCCGAAAGTAATAAATCTCAGAGGTTCAAATAAAGCAAACGCGCTTTCAATTGAAATTGGTAGGTCGATCATTCAGCGTATCTGAGCGGGATAGTGTGACCATAATCTTAGATATCACTAAAAGATAAAAACATTGAGAGGAGGGGAGAAAGATCAAAAGTAAAGTCAGACAACTCAGACTTGTGAGAATTGTTGGGTCCACCCATAGTGGTGGGGTTATTCTGTGTAACACCCTTAGTGTTGGGTGTTGAGCGTATTTACCCTTGGAGTCCCTTATATATAGTTGTAAACCCTATTAGGGTTAGTGTGTGACATAATGTGAGGGAGAGGGGGGCCGGGTTTGTGGCCTCCCGGAGAGGAACCGGCGTGTGGTTCCTGGAGAGTTTTTTCATCTTTATTGTATATTGTGTGAATATATAATCAAAGGGAGTTTTTCTCTGAAATCATTGCGTGCGTTTGTGTGTGTGGTGTCCCTCACGGTCCTAACAATTGGTATCAGAGCGGGGTTGAAGAAGAGGGTCACCGGAAAAATCACGGGTTCGATTTCCAAAAAAAAAAAAAAAAAAGTAGCTCACGAACCTCGTGTTTTGTCACCCGAAGAGGAAGCACGGAGCAAGGCCTAAGCTGGTTCTCGGTTGAGCCGTCTGAAAACTCAATCGGACTAGTAAGGGTTGTGCACCTCACTGAGACGAGTCTGTAGGAGGTGACGGGGTCGAATTTCGTCACCGGATGAAGGCTCGGGAGCCATTCGATCCCAGCGGGCGGAGTCGGCGGCGGGCAGAGAAGCTATTTTGAAAAGCCCGAGGACGTGGATGATCAAAGAAGAGTTTTGAGCACTGGGTTGTGTTCACCTTGAGGAGACGATCACGGATTGGGGTAGCACGTCGCCGGAGGAGCTCGGAATGGCGGCAATAGCCGTTCGAACGGCAGAGGCGTGCTGAGGAATGGCGGCGAGTACGGTGTTGAAAAGCCCGAGGCGGTGGTTGCTCGGATTGAAGTTCTGAGCACGGTTTTATCTTCGTCTTGAAGAGACGAGTCCAACGGTACCAAGATCGTCGCCGGACGATGCCCGAGGAGTCCGCACGAGCCGGTCAAAGGTGGCGCGTGCGTTCGTGCGTCAGATCTAATCGTGATAGCACTGTTCACGTGCAGAAGGATCTGGAGATGCTGAGTCGGACGCTGAGTCAGCGATAAATGTGCCATGTCATGCCGCATGGCATCCTAGTCAGCAAGCCACGTCATCGACACGTGTCGAATACATGGCAGTGACACGTCATCAACAAGGGGTCCATGGATGCCACGTCATCTGGTCAATGATGATGTGGCTGGTCAACGGTCAACGGGTCAATAGTCCGCGGTCAACTGCCTGGTCAAACAGGAATATTCCGGGAATATTTCAGATTGGTTTTTCGCACTTTTCGGAGCCGTTCGGACTCCGTTTTTTGTGAGTGAGTAGTCGATTTTGACTATCTCGACGTTCCGGACGCAACCGCGCACTTCGTTTTCTGATTGGAGGCTCCTAGGATGAGGCTAATGTTTAGTTGAGCAAGAATCAGATGTTTGGAGGTTGTTCGGGTTGTCAGGATGCTTGTTCCTAGCAAGGCGATCAGTCACAGGAGACCTAGCAAGCAAAGAGACACTCGATCGGGTCAAGGGACGCTGATTTGGAAGTGATAACAGACGCTTGTTTAGGGTGACAATTCGTGGTGATCTTGAAAAGGTCAGAGGACGCTGAGAAAGCTAGGAATGGAACGAGTATGGACCAAGTGGCAGGAGAAGACCCGAGATGAGATGACAGAGAGTGGCAAGAGGCTCTGGGAGTGGCGGATGTGATGAAGACCTATCATCGGGAGTTGCAGTTGCGATTTGGGCTGCATGAGGATGATGATGGGCAACCAATACAGGCTTGTGGAGAGTACAAACAGATGGAGCTGATGTTTGGTACTAGACAAGCAGTATGAGTTTTTGGTGATAGTGAACAGGTGAAGCAACAGTTGCGGAGACACACGGGAAGGGCACTGGAGTACGAGGAGTCATGACCTGAGATGTACAGGAGTGTCGGTTACCGAATCAAATTATGTGTGGAATAGTCTGCAGACGGCGGGCAATTAGTTGTTTGGGAGATGTTCACAGGAGCTTTGGACAGAGGAATGGAGATGGAGACCAGACGATGCATTGCTGGGATCTCTTCCTTTGTGGATATTATGACTGGATTCTCTTCAGGATGTGCGGCCGCATAAAGAGAGATGGAGTCACGGAACGTGTCCTGCGAGGATGCGAGCACTCCTGTCAAGGGGGTGTGAGCACTTTATTGAGGGGGTGCTTAATATCGGCGGAGAAGTCGGTATTGCAGCCGGACAGCGCTGCGGGTTTAGCCTCGGAAGATCTAGTCTTGCAAGGAGACATTCAGTCAAGCAGGAATACTTCAGTGAGGGGGTGCTGGTAGCTAGACTTGGAGTGACACAGGCGCTTTGCTAGAGAGGCTGGACGGATGCAATGATTACCCACTCTGGGTGGAGGGGGTGATTGTTGGGTCCACCCATAGTGGTGGGGTTATTCTGTGTAACACCCTTAGTGTTGGGTGTTGAGCGTATTTACCCTTGGAGTCCCTTATATATAGTTGTAAACCCTATTAGGGTTAGTGTGTGGCATAATGTGAGGGAGAGGGTGAGAGGGCGAGGGGGGCCGGGTTTGTGGCCTCCCGGAGAGGAACCGGCGTGTGGTTTCTGGAGAGTTTTTTCATCTTTATTGTATATTGTGTGAATATATAATCAAAGGGAGTTTTTCTCTGAAATCATTGCGTGCGTTTGTGTGTGTGGTGTCCCTCACGGTCCTAACAAGAATGCAACCAATAGAACATCGATAGAAATGAGAAAAAATTATTACTCCTCGTTTGCTTGCTTGCTTGCAGTGCACGATGGGTCGTACGTTCACTCAATTAAATCATGGTCATGAAACACATTTTGTGACAAAGGCCAGGTCTTCATTCATGCACTGTGGTATCACCCGCTAACTTCGCTAGTGATTGAGATTTCCTAAGTCAAGTCAATCCATCTGATCATTCAAATTGGAAGATAACTAACAATTTGGTGGACATGATTTTTTTTTTTTTATCAAAAAATGTACGATTTTTCATAGGAGGCAACCAATTTGGGACGAAGAGAGTAACTAACAATTTGGTGGACACGTTATTGTTGTCATAATAAAGCAAACGAGGGGTCCAATGGACCATCAATTGCTTGCTTGCATGATGGGTCGTCCACTCAATTAAAGACATGGTCATGAAACACATTTTGTGGCTAAAACTTAAAGGCCAGGTCTTCATTCATGCACTGAGGTATCACCCACTAACTTGACTAGTGATTGAGATTTTCAAGTCAAGTCAATCCATCTGATCATTCACATTGATCTATCACATTGGAAGATAAGTCGAGGGTATGAGTCAAAAAATAATTATCAAGAACCAATTAATTTGCTTGCTTGCAGGATGGGTCGTCCACTCAACTAAAAAATTGCCATGAAACACATGTAGGAGGGTGGGACAGAGGGATAGGACAGGGGGAAGTCGGATAGGGGATTCGAGTCCGATTTCCAAGTCAATCCGTCTAATCTCTCGCCTTGGAAGATTAGCCAAGGTATGAGTAAAAATAATGTCAAGAACCATTTAATTTTTGAATAACTCAAGGTGTCAATTTAGTTGCACATCAACGGGCCGGATCTTTAGAGAACCAATCCCACCTTTAGATATGTCATGGGATCAATCTGGATCAGACAAATCATTCACGGATGTCTCTCTCTTATCAATCTCGTAATGAGCTAGGACCCCACTTGTAGTTATGCCTCCCCCAGTGGAATCCCATGAAATTGTATATACTATATCGTAGGGACATTTAGATAATAGTTATTGTCAACTTTTCTGGGCATAGCTGTTAATTTTGATCATAATTTACTTGAGAACACCAAACATATATGTACTTGAAGTCCTTCAAATTGAAAAGTCCGTTTCATTTAATCTGGTTGTAATAATCGGTAATGCACGAAAAAATCATGTCACCCTAAGACCATTATTGTCAATTGACCTAGTATTTATTTGCAATGAGCTATCTACTCAATGGGTCTATTAGAATTTCCACTAAGGACTTTTAGAACTTTTAGGATTTTTTTTGTTTTGTTCTTATTTGAATATTTCATGTTAGTTAGTTTTGCGTCTCACTTTTTTGGTTTTTCGATTCGTCTGATGAGACGAATTATAAAAGTAAAAGATTACTTTTATCCAAATATTTTGAGAAATAACCAATTTTAAGCAAAAAAATAAATGACTTTTTTTTTTGTGCTAAAAAGTGGTTATTTTCTAAAGGAAAATGATTTTCACACTCCCCTTTTAACCATACACATGCCCTTTTCTGTTTTTATCTATATGAATTTACAATATTGTCCATGAATGTGTAGATATGTGTATTGAATAAAGGACAAGATAGTAAATTCAAGTGAATCGAAACCAAAAAAAAAAAGGTGTGGATGGTTAAAAGAGAGTGTGAAAATCAATTCGTTTTCTCAAAATATTTGGGTAAAAGTAAAAATATATATATTATTTTGAGACGAAACAATAAACGAAACTATGCTTTGACCTCACTACAACAAAGATGGCTTTTTGTAGCATTATCTCATAACGTTCTTTTAAGAATGCTATAAAAGAAAACCAATTACAGCGTTCAGTGTTAAGGAGTGGCGGAAAAACTCGCGCCGAGATTACTATAGCGTTCATTAGAGTAAATATATAATAGCGTTCCACAAAAGTTACTTTACTAAGGATGGATAGCGTGAGTTGCGTCGCAAACAAACGCCAACACCAAATTAGGGCATGTACCGCCAAAAGAGCAAAAACCCCATTTATAGCTATTTTACCTAATCAATGGCACCAAAACCGCTTGCAACGTTCTTGGTGCATCATTACGGGGATATAAATTACAATTGCTAGAAGTTGATATTTTCTTCAATTTGATTGTCATTGACATCTTATACGAAATGAGATTGAAAATCTTTCGCGTTTTATCCTGCAATTTCCTGATAGAAATTATGTAGCCTAGACAGCATATTGGATTCTGGTCCAAGTTTGTGGTTGTTGGACTTTTTTTACATACCATTTAGGTTGGGGTATCACAAGATTGGAGTGATATAATTGAACGCTATCATGTTTTCTAAAATGGAATTGGAGTTTACGCGTTTGGATTTTGTGAATAATCGCCTTATGGGAAACTAACTTCTGTGATCTTCTCTTTGATCGCCTTATCAGAGTTCTTGATTTTTAGTCTGATAATCCTACTCTATCCATTCCTTTGGAAGCTTTAGAATTTGAGATAGTCTTTGGTAACCAGGAAATTGACGATGCGAATCAGTGCAGTAAGCTCTACTTCTGTAAGTTGTATTGCTTGCAAGATTATGTATTTATGTGGATGTTTGCGGATCACAGGAATCTATCCTTGATTTTTTCTCTAATTTATTGGATTCTCACATTTAAATACTTAGCGAAGCTTAATTGCACGTTTAGTTCTTTTTTTTTTTTTGTGGCACAATTTGGCAGTTCAGGATGCTAAACTCTCTGCTTGTGTTTTACTTGAACTTTGTTTTCCACATTTGGTGCTTGAAGTATGAGCACACAGTGTTGCTAGAATTGCTCAAAAAGGGTCATCTGGAGCCGGAGAAAAAGATTGGCGAAGGGATCCTTGCTTTCCAAATCCGTTACCATCCAAAGTGGAAAAGCCGCTGCTTCTTCCGCGTAAGGCATGATGAAACTGTTGATGAATGATGATTTCAGCTTCAGGAAGTGCGTGGATCACATTCTTCCCTTGCAGTAAACATGCAAATAAAATATGATGTCAACAAGGCATTGGGAGGTGGTGGTAGATGACCGCATCGTACCATGTCAAAAATATATTTATAAAACCTTGGAGTTAACTACTACTCCGCAGAATAGTGGTTAAGACCGAGTGTCCATCCGCAAGGACAGATTGGCTAAGTTACCAATAATTTGATTAACTTTCAGATTAATTAGGAAGGGAAAAGATTGATTGATTGATTTGGATTGCTTTGAGTAAGCTAATTAAACTAGAGAAATTAATTAAAAGGTTTGAAAACTGTTGAGGAAAGGTCTAGGGTTTAGAATCCACCCCAACCGCATAACCATGTATCGCATAGATCGGGTTACCACTTGAATTGCAAATCACTATCGCTAGGGCTTGCAATCCCTACCGATAGTGGCCAAGTAAATTTCTACAATCCGCCAATCGGCATGGATTATCTCACGGCACGAACCTTCTCACTAGCGCAGTTTAGCCGCCTAACGGCATGGTCCGTCTCACGAGCATAACCCATCTCAATCACCCGGATTGCGAACAATGAAAATCATTATATGAACGGTATTTGAAAACCAAGGATACAAATACTCAACCGAGAAAAAGAATTAAAACTATTCCATTGATATCATAGAACGAGTTCTTGAACATATAATCCGATTCGAATAAAAACCCTAATCTATGCAAATACAAAGGTACTCAGTATGAGGCTTCATCTTCCCCCTAGAGAATGGAGTTAGCCGGCCATCGAAGCCGGAGTTCTTGTCCGTGAAGTCAAGGATAGGCGCAGCTTCTGTCCTCTGTTCTTCGATAAGTTCCCAATAACAAAACCCTCTTTTTTTCTTTTATAATGCCGCTGCCCACCGCATCTTGTAGGAAATTCTTGTTCTAGTCAAACACCTTCCTTTTTCTTGACCGAATATCCATCCTCTTGATAGGAAGGAAAAGTCCCCCTTTTTGATGAAAAACCATTAGAGCTGGGGCCCACCAAGACATGTTTAAATTGTAATGTTTGCTACCAATTTCAATTGTGAAACGACGTCTGTTCAAAAAAAAAAAAATTGTGAAACGACGTGGACAGCAGCAGTCCAATAATTGTGAGGCCCAATCCTATTGCTTTGTGCCGAATAATTGCTATCCTTTCCAATTAACACGTTTTCGCACCATTGATCTCAAATACCTACAAGCACCACAATACGTTAAAATATGTCAAGTAACAATGTAAACGGACCGACAAAACATAGATTAAACGGATTGAATGGGTGCTTTTCGGCACCTATCACACCCCCCAACTTACACTTTGCTAGTCTCTTAGCAAAGAAAAATTATTAAACAATTAATGAAAACAAATTAAAATGGATAGTTCTTTTAAACCCCCAGGTGGCCCTGGTAGGACGAGTAAAGTCTCGTGAGGGTTTTTAGCTGTGATCACCCACAAAACACCGTGAATCTTCTTACACATAACCCACAACTTGTAAGTACTTCATTGATCTTTTAAGCCACGACACAAAGTCATTGCATTAATATAATCGGTACAACCAGTTTGAAATGCTATCAAGACATGCAATAAACCATGGCACCTAGTTAGCATGTGTGTGGGAGCTCGGACTTAGTTGCAAGAGAAGTGCCACTCAAAGCTCTCTCCAGACCAAGCTTCAACTTCAATTTCTCACCGTGTCATGCACTCACAAAGAAACTCGCTTGAAACAAGGTGCATATAAACGGGCAAGTGTGCGGTTTGGAAGTTATGTTAATGAGAACAAAATACTTCGCACAATACGACACGAAAAGAATGCTTTATACAGGGGACACACGGTCTCATGAATGGAACACCAAGCATTGAAACTTGCTCGCATATTCATCAATCCACTCCCCATCACCCCAAGGATCAAATAGGACTTTATTTCTAGTTGTACAGTTAGGTGATTGGTAAAGTTTCAAGGCAAGGGTAAAATAAATTTGTGCGTCCGAGAAGAGGCAAGTATTTCAAGACAACAACTGGGCGAGTATGCAATGTGTGCCCCTTGGCATTAAATCAATTCCACCATATCTCTCCTTCTAACCTTGCAACATTTTTCAACCATAAAGCAATAATTCCTCCTTGTCAACTATATCGGAGCCCCTTTTGTTTTCAATTTTTTTTACTGTGTTTTCTTTTCTATTTTTTTAGAGGGGCATCACTAATTCAAGCACAAAATTTCATAATCCATCCAGAAGTTACACCCTTATATTTTTGCCTTTTCTCCAAACACAATATGGAAGGTGGAGCTAACCAAGAGAAAGCTAAATATATAAGGCTCAAAAGGGCTTGCAAGGGATAAATATGAACACAAAGGAACGAACCGGCCCAAACATCAAGAAAATGCCTATCATCTTTTCCCAGGGGTGCAACATCCATGTGACAAACCAAAACCAAGAGATATTATCATGTGTTCATGTACCAATACCCAGCAATCAAGAATAATGAGACCATCAACGAGTGTATCCTTTTCATTGACAAACTAAGAAGTTATGTGACACCACTCCAACAAAAAGCTAAGGCATGAAAGCTCACTAGGGCATCAGTCTCCACTAATCTAGCCATCGAGAACATTCAAACGACACTCACAAGCAAACTAAGTCCAAATAGACGTGAAGTGCAAAGATGCAAGTGCCATAGCTACATGCATTAACAAGATAGCATAAAGAACTAACAGTCCAAAAAATACCCAACAATGCCAACATGCCTCAACTCAAGCAACCAATAAATACCTCCCATATTTCACGTTCCACACAAGAAAGATCCCACTATTTTTGAACTTTTCAAAATTTTCAATTCAATTTTTTTTGGATTTTAAAGACTCTAAACATAAACAAGCACCAAAGGGTTCACTCCCCTCAACTTAAAACGATTCAATGTCCTCATTGAATGCAAGAACACTAAAAAATAAGATATAAGCGGACAAGAGAGGAAAGAGATCACCGTAGGTAGGGAGACATGCAAGCGAAAGGTACCTGGGACCGGAGGAGTGAGGCTCCACCCAACTTAAGCATAGCAACCTGCAAAGTGTTAGTCTCCACAAAACAAGACAACAAAAAAAAACAATGACAAAAACTAAAGAAAATACAAGAAATATTAACAACATCGCAAAAATTAAGGGAAAAAAAAAATAAATAAATCCACCGACTTTCTTCACGCGAAAGACACGGGTACTACTTTTCTCCCTTGCCAAAGACTGTGGTTCCCTACTTGTTGGAAGAGCAATATTCATAGGATTCAATGATATCTTGAGAAGTGGTGCCATCATCTAATAGGCTGCCACTCCCTCTGGGGTTGCCAGATTTCTTACCCACCACTTGGCTTATGAAGCAATCTCCGCCAAGTTGGATACTAAAGTCCGATGGTTCAGACAGATTTCTCACTGCTAACTACGTGCTTGCCGCCAGACCCAACCTCCTAAGTACTACATACATAGCTTTGACAAGGTGGCTATACCAGACCGCTGGAAACCATTCGAGCACGACAAATACTAGTGGTATCTCACCTTCCATGGATTTAAAGTCTCCTAGACCTCTATCGAAAACACGAGACCAAAAAGAAGCTTGGGTTGCCTCCCAAGAAGCGCTGAGTTTTATGTCTTCAGCCAGACATCAATCACTCCAAAAACCATCATTCAACGGAGCATTACAATCCAACCCCGCATATGAACACGCTGTCGAGACCAAAGAAGGTCTCTATTCCAATTCTGGTGAGTACGCGCTACACAAACCTAAAGGCACATTAGAAGGCAAAATAGGTGGCCGTTTTAAATCACTTTTCAAAGGAGGGCCAATCATAAGTGGAAGTACCTCATCATTTGAGTAGTGTTTTGCAGTGTTGTAAACATTCAGCTTAAGGGTCATATTCCCAAAAGTCACCTCCATCTCTCGACTCCTCACATGAATATTAGCATTGGCCGTTGCTAAGAAGGGGTGACCAAGAATGACAGGAGTTTGCTTTTTGAGGGTTTGCACCAGTTCTGTATCAAGTACTATAAAATCAGCTAGAAAATAAAAATCATTAACCTTAACAAGAACATCCTCAACTACCCCACGTGGTACCTTAATGGATCGGTCTTCTAACTGAAGGGTGGCTAACGTGGGTTTCAACTCGCCAAGCCCCAATTGTTCGTACACAGAGTAAGGTATCAAATTGACACTAGCCCCTAAGTCTAGCAATGCTCGCTCAATGACATGGTTCCCTATTCCTATGGAAATAGTAGGAGTGCCTGGATCTTGTAACTTAGGAGGTGCAATCGATTGGAACACTGAGCTCACTTGCTCGGTGAGAAGGACCTTTTTCGGTACATTGGTTTTACATTTCCTCTTTTGAGTACAGAGGTCCTTCAAAAACTTAGCATAAGGGGGGACTTGTTTGATCGCATCTAGGAGAGGAATGTTTACTTTGACTTGCTTAAAAATATCAAGAATATCCTCCATAGCCGCGCTCTTCTTAGGGAAGGGAGATGGGGCATTAAGACATTGTGGGAATGGGGCTTTAGGCACATCAGGTGGTACCTTAGAGCCCCTTAGAATGGAGGTGGATGGTGAAGGTGTGACTGGAGGGGTTCCCTCTGTACTCTGTGAACTCTCCTCCCCAAAGTTATCGGGATTGGAGGGAGCCAAATGCTCCTTTGGCTTTGCTTTCTCTGGTCGGGTTTTGACCTCTCCTTTATTGCGCAATGTCATGACTACCTTAACATCAGGAGGGGGTCCTTCATGAGCCACAAACTGCCCTTTAGGGGGCTAGACAAGTTGACTGGGCAACCTACCTTCTTCCCTACGACTAAGTGCATTGGCTATTTGACCCACTTGGGTCTCTAACCTCGCGATCGATTTTGTGTTGGAGCACACTTGCTGTTGGATGTCATTTAGTCTATCAAGTGCTTCAGCACCTTTTCCTCAAAGGATGGGTCCCTCAAGGATTGGGAAGGTGCTTGCTGGAAGTTCTGTCAGCGATAGGCCACAGGATTAAACTGAGTGTTGAATGGCCTAGGCTGCTGGGCAAAATTGTTGCCCTGTTGTTCCGTCTTCCACGAGAAACCTTGTGCATTGTTGTACCCTTGTGCAACGTTAACCTGTTCCTGCACAAACAAGGGGAATTGTGGTGCTGCGTGGCATTCAGTTATATAATGGGTTGGACTAGCACATAAAGAACATGCCTCCTTATAAGGTGGAGGTTGGGGGGTGGCCATGCCCATACTAAGAAGCTTATCAACCTTCTCAGCTAGGGCATCTACTTTAGACTGGAGGTCATGAGATGGTTTAATCTCATACATACCTCGTGGCTTATCAGAACCAGTAGTGGCTTACTTAACTCTCCTTTCAAAAGAAACATTTTGCAGGGACCCTTCGCTCATAGTTTCGAACAATTGCCAGGCTTCCTGTTCACTCTTAACCATCATAGAGCTTCCACATGAGGCATCAACCATCACAAGATGCAGCAGAAGCAACCCGGAATAAAAACTCTATACTAATTGCCACTTAGGTATGTCATGGTCCGGACACTTACGAATGAGATCCCCATATCTCTCCCAAGCCTCATAGAACTGTTCGTTCTCAGCTTGTTGGAAAGTGGTAATCTCCTGCCGAAGCCTGAGTTTTTTTCCCATGGGAAAGAATTTCTTAAGGAATGCCGCACTCATTTGCGCCCAAGATGTTATAGAATTAGCTGGCAAAGTACTAAGCCAATGTTTGGCATCCCTATCAAAGTGAATTGAAGCAAAATCAATCTCAATGCATCCATTGGAAAATTATGAATTAAAAGCGTGGAACTGAAGGCTTCAAATTCAGTGATGTGTTGATATGGATCCTCTTGAGATTGCCCTTGAAACTTAGGGAGCATTTGAAGTGTACCGGGCTTAATCTCATAGTTGTTAGCCGTGATCGCGGGTAATCGTACACATGATGGTGTAGTGTACGCTGTGGGGGCGAAGTGTGAGTTGAGAGGGAGGGGGTTAGGTATCACAACCCTCCTCTCTCCATTAGGATCATCATCTGCCATTGTGACTAAGTCGGTCTTTTTGTTAACCTACGTCTCCTGTCTAAATCCAAATTAAGAGGAATGAGTTTGGGTTCCAAAGACCGACGACCAAGCATGCAAGTTCAATACCCCACAAGTGTAAAAATGGGGTACTCCAGACAGAGACACTAATTAGCTAAAAAGAAAAGCAAAACTCACAGTGGGTCAACGAAATCGCTTTATATCACGGCACCGCTGATCCACAATAATTTTTGTTGCCTCGTAACCTATAGCTAAGAGTACCAAAACTAACAAACAAAATTAAAATAAATAACAATGAACTAAAATAAAAACTAATCGAATTAATACAACCGTTTAAATTATCCCCGGCAACGGTGCCAAAATTTGACCGCGTCGTACCGTGTCAAAAATATATTTATAAAACCTTGGAGTTAGCTACTACTCCGTAGAATAGTGGTCAAGACTGAGTGTCGATCCGCAGGGACAGATTGGCTAAGTTACCAATAATTCGATTAACTTTTAGATTAATTAGAAAAGGAAAAGATTGATTGATTTGGATTGCTTTGCGTAAGCTAATTAAACTAGAGCAATTAATTAAAAGGTTTGAAAATTGATGAGGAAAGGTCTAGGGTTTAGAATCCACCCCAACCACATAACCATGTATCGCATAGATCGGGTTACCACTCGAATCGCAAATCACTATTGCTAGGGCTTGCAATCCCTACCGATAGTGGCCAAGTAAATTTCTACAATCCGCCAATCGGCATGGATTATCCCACGGCACGAACCGTTACACTAGCGCGGTTTAGCCGCCTAACGGCAAGGTCTGTCTCACGAGCATAACCCATCTCAATCACCCGGATTGCGAACAATGAAAACCATTATATGAACGGTATTTGAAAACCATGGATACAAATACTCAACCGATAAAAAGAATTAAAACTATTCCATTGATATCATAGAACGAGTTCTTGAACATATAATCCGATTCGAATAAAAACCCTAATCTATGCAAATACAAAGGTACTCAGTACGATGCTTCATCTTCCCCCTAGAGAATGGAGTTAGCCAGCCATCGAAGCCGGAGTTCTTGTCCGTGAAGTCAAGGATAGGCGCAGCTTCTGTCCTCTGTTCTTCGATAAGTTCCCAATAACAAAACCCTCTTTTTTTCTTTTATAATGCCGCTGCCCACCGCATCTTGTAGGAAATTCTTGTTCTAGTCAAACTACTTCCTTTTTCTTGACCGAATATCCATCCTCTTGATAGGAAGGAAAAGTCCCCCTTTTTGATGAAAAACCATTAGAGCTGGGGCCGACCAAGACATGTTTAAATTGTAATGTTTGCTACCAATTTCAATTGTGAAACGACGTGACAGCAACAGTCCAATAATTGTGTGGCCCAATCCTATTGCTTTGTGCCGAATAATTGCTATCCTTTTCAATTAACACGTTTTCGCACCATTGATCTCAAATACCTACAAACACCACAATACGTTAAAATATGTCAAGTAACAATGTAAACGGACCGACAAAGCATAGATTAAACGGATTGAATGGGTGCTTTTCAGCACCTATCAGTAGAGGTCACGGAGGAAGCGGTGGTGGAGGAAGAGGAAGTGGGCATGGCCGTGGCTGAGGAGGCCGTGGAAGGGGGGCAGGTCAAGAAACTGAGGTGTTGTCCCTGTTCTAGCTGCGATGGACTTGGATTTTTGAGTTTTATCTGATGTCTTGAAGAATGAACAATACCTTGTGTAATTGTTATACTTTATCTATCCGAACTACTACTTTATACAATTTTGACTATTAATGGCTTGTGTTTTTGAAGTTATTGGAAGGAATGAATGTGGCTTTGTCATTCCTTACAACAGGTTTTTGGTTCTGGGTGGACTCAAAAAAATTATTAAGTGCTCTTAGAGCATTGCCTTGTGGTGCTTAAGGGACATTCGCCACTCCATATCGACATGGTGACATTACAAATTATATTAATGTGTGGTGAGGAAGGGCTCTGGAACATCCCGTGGTGGTGCTCTAACTGTGGAAACTAGTGTACTCTTATTGTATTTCTTATAATAGTTTAGGGGCTCTTATGTAAATATAGAACTCTTGTACCCTAGATATAAGTTTTACGTTATTTGGTGGCTAATAATAATTGATTATACTTTCTGCAAACTTCTTCTCGTTGTTTCTGCTGTATACTGGTATTTACATGGTATCGGAGCATACTCCGATCCAAACCTCTTCAAAGGATTAGGTTTTGTTTGAGACCTCAGGTAGGAGTATTTTCATTTCTTGTCCTAGTTTTGATTTGTATCCAGAACCTCCTCAAAGGTTGAGGTTTTCTTTGTTTGAGTTTCGATCTCAGGTTTATTTGGTATTTTTGAACGGCTTCTGATAGGGGGGAAACCTTGGCTGTAAAGTTAGATGGGAAAAATTATTCAATTTGGCGATTCCACTTTCAGTTCTGAAGCAGAGTATAGAGCAATGTCCTCATCATGTAGTGAGATCACCTGGCTTCGGGGTCTTATGCGAGAATTAGGTGTCCATATTCAGTCTCCGATGCCACTCTTTGGAGATAATATCAGTGCTATCCGTATCGCGTCCAATCCGGTATTTCATGAGCGTACGAAGCACATTGAAGTAGATTGCCATTTTATCCGTGACAAATATTTGGATGGTGAGCTTATATTACCCCATGTTGCCTCCGAACACCAACTTGCTGATATTTTTATCAAGGCAATGACTCGGGCTCGACATGAATATCTTGTTGACAAACTGATGCTAGTGAAACAGCCTCAATTTGAGGGGGAGTGTGGAAACTAGTGTACTCTTATTGTATTTCATGTAATAGTTTAGGGGCTCTTATGTAAATATAGAACTCTTGTACCCTAGATATAAGTTTGACGTTATTTGGTGGCTAATAATAATTGATTATACTTTCTGCAGACTTCTTCTCGCTGCTGCTGTATACTGATATTTACATTAACAACACTTAATAATCGCTTGGAGAGACTCTCGTGTTGCGTTTCAAGATAGACGACTCAAAATTGGTTCATATCTTGGATTGTTTTCTGGGATTCGGAAAACCAAACTGATGAAATAAAAAATACTGCAGTTAGTCTGCCAAAAATAGAATTTTTTGGAGTATCTTGAACATAGAACGATATCAAACATGCTTCCCTCCCTCCCCCAGGTAATGACGGAAATAATCAACGTTGAAGAGTTATAAATAAGAGCAAAAACAGAGGATTGTGATACCCGTGGTAAACAATTTCTTGGGGGAAATAAGGTACTACTGCCATTGGCGAGTCTGCGACTAGATTTACCCACATTATTTGCAAAAATATGACCAAAATCTAAGAAATACCTCGTATCCCATGGCGACGAATTGATCTTGAGAGAAAGCTTCAAACAGAAACAAGAAATGAGATGTAGATAGAGCTGGAAGAGTGGTGCCGTTTTCTTCTGATCGCCAGGACTCTCGTGCAATCAATATTTGAAATCAAAGGAACACCTACTTCTACTGGCTTCCTTAGTTCACTTTCAATTCATCACAACAGCATTAATGAGGAAAGAAGAAGTCTCACGATCATGAAGGAATAGCCCGACCCATCACAGCTACTCCTCTGAGTAGCTGGAAATTTTGGAGGAAGCTATATCGATTTGGAGTCCAGATTGTGAACAACGTTGTGGGCAAAGATGCCCTATTAGAAACGTTGGTTTTAAACAAAAGGTTTATTACAAAAACGACGTAGTTTTATGTCTCCAAATATGTGCCCTATTAAACCCAGCTTTTCGAGGCACTTTCAACTACCCTATCATATTAAATTAAAATAATAATAAAAATGTTAAACTTAAACGTTGGTTTTAAAGGCTGATTAAAAAAAAACATTGGTTTTAAACAAATAAGTTTATTATAAAAACAGCGTAGTTTTATGTCTTTAAATAAGTGCCCTATTAAACCCAGCTTTTCAAGGCACTTTCAACTACCCCACCATATTAAATTAAAATAATAAAAAAATATTAGATTCAGTGTTTAGGCTGACTGTCGCAATAGGTAGAATCAAATGGGGCATTGTACGAGATAGTGCCTCGTTAGTAACTTGATAAGAAAAAAAATCAAGCTAGTTAAATACTAACTGGGGGACCTGTTGTGATGCATATATGAGCCCCATCTCAAATTCGTAATAGCCGTACCAAAAATCACTCTGATCCGAGATAGGGTAGGGAAACGAACAACACATGATTGATTATCTCGAAGTTTTGTCTCACATGCATAATAGCCTTTAAAAAATGTTTAAAGACAGCCATGGTTCAGTCATGCCTATATCGATGTCTAATCAATGTGATGCCGAACAGAAAAATGAAGAATATAAATTAATTACGCATTATTTTGAGTTTATTATTTTATTAGGAAATGCCATTTTAGTTGCCTCTTGTTTTGGCAACCTTTTATTTCTTTCTAGTATTTGATTTCCTAGTCAAAGTAGAATTTTTTGTTTTGGTATTTTTTGTTAATTAATTGATTATGCTTCCTTTTCGGATGAATCAATCAGGGTTAGGGTTTTTTCCTATATAATAAGTTGTAAGCCTTCGGGCTAAGGGAGTTGTTTATTGAATTAAGAAAATTGAGATTTATCTCATATCGTGTGTTCATAGAGGGAGTACCTCTTGTTCATACACATTTGTGTTTATGTTTCAAAGAGAGAATCTTTAACATAAGCAAATTCGTGATCTCTTCTTGCAAATAGTTTCGTAAAAGGAGGCTGCGCTGCATCAGTTGGTATCAAAGCCTGCGCTCGATTTCGGATCATGGCGCGACAAGGATTCCGTTATGGTCGTTATGCTGTTGCTGAAGATGTGCATGAACGAAGTAAAGCTGCACGAGAAGCACGAATAGAGGAGAGGTTTCAACAACTTGAGCAGTGGATGGAGGAGGCGTTTGGGGCGCTGACCGATCAGATTGCTGCCTTGTCTGTTGGTGGAAACTTGCCTCACTGTTGTCCGGTTCAACCTCGGTTTCCGAAAGAGGAGAAGGTGTCGGATGATGTTTCTATCACCGAACCTTTGGCTGGTAACCATCAGTCGAGGGGGAGGACAACAGTGGATGAAGCTACCATCGAGTGGCCATTCACATCAAAAATTATTCTCGATCCGGTTATGGATTGGAATAAACTACCAATTTTTGATAAAGAACCAATAAAAGATATTATTGCAGAGGAAAATACTGTCCAAGGGTCTCAAAATATTGCCCAAGCGAAAACAACTGTTGGTCTTGAACCCGGTAGTGTTAATGCGAGCTTTAGGTGCAACACAGGGTTATCTTCTATTTTGGTTGGTGAAAATATTGATCCATCGTATATGGAAGGTCTCAGCCTAATCTCCACCAATGAAATCAATGCAAAGTTCTTTGGCAAAATTCATGACAAGGACAAGTTATTAATCCTTTTGAAGACAAAATTTGTGGACCCTTTTTGGGAATTTGTTGAAGATGTTGCAAATAAGAAATCGTGGTTTTTTATTCTAAAGCAGGGTGAGTCAATTTTGTCATCCGGTGAAGACCAACTAGAATTATCTAACGATATTGTTCCAGTTATTTTTGAAGACTGTTCTTTGAAATTTCGGTTTGAGAAAATTAATTTGAAATACAAGGTGGATGCAGACCAACAAAGGCGGATGCAATTATTTGAAGCAATTGAAACTCGAGGACGAGTTTCTTCAAGCTGGGGAGGATGATGCAGAATGGAAAGTGAAATAATTTAATAAATAACATTCTCTAGTTTTCTTTATTTTGATTTTAGTAATTTTGTTAGGGAGTTTCAATTTTAGGAATGAGTGTTCTAAGAAGTATTTGGTTTCCTAGTTTGTCTTGAACTAGCATTCCTATTTTGTAGGATGCTTGATCAAGAAGAATTAGGGTTGATTTTATTTCCTTATGTCTTATTTTTTGTTTTTGGTATTTTTTTGTTAATTAATTGATTCTGCTTCCTTTTCGGACGAATCAATTAGGGTTATGGTTTTTTCCTATATAATAAGTTGTAAGCCTTTGGGCTAACGGAGTTGATTAATATATTGAGTGTTTTCATAAGAGAGAGTATCTCTTTTTTTCCTATAATTCTATTAATCTGCGGGTTATTAGATTGTGGTAGAGTTGTTTTTTGATGAATATTAATGAAAATTGAGATTATTTCTCATTATTGTGTGTTCGTAGAGGGAGCACCTCTAGTTCATACTTATTCGTGATTGTCCTTGTTGCGCATTCTTCTATTTCAACACGCCTCCCTGCATCACAATGTGACTTTACACACTTGCGTGACAAACCAAACAAAAATGAACAACTTGACTCACTTTTTCGAATCCAGAATAGGCTGGCCCATTTATTCCGCTACTCCAGAAAAGACCCAAGTCAACTCACAAAATCCTTTTTTTTCGTTAAACAAAACTCACAAAAACCTAATTCAATAATTCATTGCTTGACTCTCGGGTCGATTTCGGTCGTTCACAACTGCCTGGTTGAATCCAATCTCCAACAAAGCCAAAGGGTACTGGGAAAAAAATTCACGAAACAGAGACGTCCAAAAAACTTATACATGTGAAGGATTCATACAGGGTCCACAATCCACCCCAAACAACACAATATGCATGTGAATGATTCATACAGGGTCCACAATCCACCCCAAACAACACAGTATGCATTTCTCTCTTTCCATGAGGGAAAAAAATATCTCTTTCTTCTCAAACTAATTTGTGGTCTCTATTTTCTTATCTTACAATACAAACGCGTGCTATAGAAGTTCAATTGTAAGACTAAGTCAACCCCAAACAACACGGTATGCATTTCTCTCTTTCCATGGACGAGGGGAAAAAAATATGCCGCTTTCTTGTCAGACTAATTTGTTGCCTTAATTTTCTTAGAATATATAGTTTCACAATCCATTTTCCTCAATGAAAAGTGTAACATTTTCTACAATAGTGCTTATTATGAGAATAATTTCGTTGTATTTAATTGTTTGTTTCCTTATAAAAATATGTTCTCCGAACACCTAGTGGGCAAAAGTACCTAATTGTCAATAAAAAGAAGAGTTATCCAACAAGCAATATTGGACGGAGGGGGTACAATTTATATTTGTCCGCTCCGCAAACACTTTTTTTTTTGATAGGCAAAAATTGGAACTTTTTTCCGCACATTTGTCCACTCCGCAAAACGCATTGGTATGTGATGCATTAAATTTGGTAAGAAACTAAATTGGAACTTTTTTCCGCACGTTAGTAGATAATACTGAGTTCTTTTAATTTGTAGATAAAATTTGAAATCGTTTTTTGCCGAAAGTACATTATTTATTAGTCATAAATTTGCCTGTAATAGACTTGGACAATCAATTAGACGTACCCCTCCGGAAAAGAACCAAACATGGCATGGACAACCACCATACTTTGGATGTACTGTTGGGAAAGGAGCAATGTTCCACACTAATAATAGCAAACTAGATGTCATTTTGTTTCCTAGTTTATCAATATAATAGTTATGGGTATGCAGTATATTACCAATCAAAACACATGTGGCATACCACAGGTTATTGCTCAAGACCAAAATTATGATCCGAACCATTAATCTGGTAAAATGTAAGGTTAAACTTTAGAATATATTTACCATTCATTTTGCATGACAACTTAATTTCCATGTGTTCGCGTGTCTATAAACATCAAATCACACTCATATTTTGTAACCTCATATATTTTTGTGTGTTCTACTAGATGAATGGTTCAGATCATAATTATGAGCTCAATATATGGTCAAAATTTTAGAGTTTGGAGAAATACGGAGGAATGTAGTGTGGAGGGGACCTAGTCCCTGATGAAAGTGACAAAAATATCTTTTTGCGTGGCCAAGAATTTTCCACATGTTGACTTGACTTGGAACTCTGAGTCAATGAGGGGTAATGCCAGAGTACTTTGTTATAAAGAGCAAAATATTATTATTTTACTAATATTATTATTAAGAAACATGTTTTCTCGTCACAAATAATATGAGTGAGGAAAAATTATTTGTCGACTAAATTAAGGTTGTCAAGGATTCTCACCTAGTGACGAAATTTATTTTTCGTCACCAATAGTGCCGTTTGATAACGAAATATTTCGTCGCAAAAAATGAATAATTGGTGACAACACACTACAACAAAAAACACATTCGGTGACATGAAAAAATGTCACCAAATGTCCAAATTTTGTCACCTATTGTTTTTGGTGACACAAGAAGAGGTGTCATTGTATCCATGACACTGAAAGTCAATGGTGACAAAATTGTGAAGTTGTCACGGAATGTTGTCAACAGTGACAAAAATTTGGTGTCACGGAAGACAAATTTTCCGTGACACAGTTGTCACCGAAAGTAACAGTGACAACAATATGGTGTCACGGAAAAGAGATTTTCTGTGACAATGGTGATTATGTCACAGATAGTAACAATGACAGCACCATATTGTCACGGAAGAGGAATTATTCTGTGACAAAGGTTGTCACTAAAAGTACTAACCATGACAACCGATTGTGTGTCACCAATAACCTTTTGTAGTAATAAACACACAACAGTGACAATCTCTTTTGTCACCAAAAAGAGGACTTTAGCAGCAATACAATTTATTCCATATATTATTTTCACCTGCTTACAAATTAAATTTCAGATTTTTTTGGATCTTATAATTCAACTTAACAAAACTTAAATTGCGAAGAAGCAAAATATTATTCAAATCAAATATCCATTAAGTCAACATTCATCATCCAACTTCAAAGCGTTTCAAAACATTCATCCTCCAACAATAACCACTTCAAAATTAACATTACCGAAACTACAAAACATCCATTTCCAAAAAGAACTCAAAACAAGTGATCCATTTACTCCATCTTGGTTAGCTTCAAAAAATAACTACCAAAAAGTCTTCAACTCCATCTTGGTTAGCTTCCAAAATTAACTATCAAAAGTCTTCAACTCCATCTTGGTTAGCTTCCAAAAAGCAGCTCCATCTCCTTACTTACCTGTACAAAGTTGCAAAAAAAAAAAAAAAAAAGAAGTAATTATATATGTAACAAAGTCCGACACATGGACACGCCCCGGACACACTTCAGACACGTGTGTGACACATGAACAACATTAATTCAAGCTTTATCACACTTTTGAAGCTTGATTCCAAAAAGCACGATAAATTTTATAAATATCTGGATTGAATTTTCATCCTACTTGAAAAGGTTGGACTTTGGAGGAGTGGACATAGACAAGGTTACACGCTATAAGTATTTTCTTAATGGAGTTACATATTGAAACACGCTTTTAATTCAAGATCTAGAACTATCATGTTCTTCACAAATCAAGCTTCAAGTGGAAATTACATAAATATAATTGACATACTTGGATCCATTAGAGTGTAAGCTTGTTGGATCCAAGACTTATATGAATATCACCCCTAGTTTTCCTTTGAGGCTATGGAAAACCAAACGCAAGTGGTTTCTCTCTCTTGCTCTTAAACTTTATGCTCAGACATACACTTGGAGAAGGGAAAATATGGAGTCAACACACACATGAGTAGAGAGATGACCATTCCTCAGATAGACTCTCAGGAATACTCCTCTGACCATTCAATACTCCTCCGAACATATCTAAAATCATTTCTTGCTTCCAGACCATATGGGCCAGCAATCATTAAAGTGGTAAGCTCTAACAGGCTACTTCCGTTGTACGAGCAACGTGCTCTATTTTATCAAAACCAGACGCAAGTGGTTTCTCTCTCTTGCTCTTAAACTTTATGCTCAGACATGCAATTAGAGAAGGGAAAATATGGAGTCAACACACACATGAGTAGAGAGATGACCATTCCTCAAATAGACTCTTAGGAATACTCCTCTGACCATTCAATACTCCTCCGAACAGATCTAAAATCATTTCTTGCTTCCATACCATATGGGCCAGCAATCATTAAAGTGGTAAGCTCTAACACAGCTGTTTGGTCAGCACTACGGAAAACAGCAGAGCATTGAAAGTAGTAGCAGACACATCCAAAGCAGCAAAATATTCAAAGCAGCTCAATAGCAGTCATAGTAATTTCAAAACTAGCAGTATACAAGTTACAAAATACTGCAGAAACAGAAAACAGCAATACAGATACAGCACACAGAACCAATGCTACTCATAGCTTCCAAAAAACCAAAACAATTGAACTAGAAACAGAACTAAAATCAAATACCGTTCTGGTTACCCAAAGACCAGCATGCCTAAATCAAGGATTCAGAACCAAATTATAAATAGCTAGACAGTATGAAACAAATGATATGCCCACAGAAGAGCTGGACAGTATGGATCAAATACCGTTCTGATTATGATTGTTTTGCCTCTGCATTGTACCTTTCAGCGGTAAAAGCTAATGCACCGGAAAAGGTAGAATCTGAGCTTCTAGACCTTGTTGAGGCTTCAAAGAGAAGTCCTTCATTTGCTCAGTTCATGAAAGATTTGACAGTCCCTAAGGTTACTAGAATCAAGGCTTTAACGGAAATTTGTGCTAAAGCTAAATTGTCTGATATCACAAAGAACTTTTTGTGCAAGGCACTGCCTTCCCTTATTACGTAAAGACATAAGGTTCATATATGTATTGAAGTTATCGGTAGTTTGAATGTGGAGATAGATTCCTTTTACTTGAATAACATCTAGATCTAGTTAAAAAGTACAATAAACATTTGTACATAGGATACATTCAAATTGCTTCTTTCCGATTATGTCAGTACAACTGTTGCTCAAAGTATGTCCTGGATAAGACTAAGCTAACAACATGAATTTCTGGCTTAAGAGGTTAGTGGTGTGTCTTTTGATTGACTCTGAATCCCAAGTTTCATTTAGATATTCCTAAGAAATTGCATGTACATTACAACTTACAAGCCTTAATCACAAATTAAAATAATACTCCATCTGTTTCACAGGTTATAGATAAGGAGCCCACTTAAGCACTAGTAGATTGTTTCATATCTTCTCACTTCAGAACAATAGAACCAAATCACAAAGCACAAATTACATCCCTGGATCTGGTTAGTTCTACTGTTGTATGGTCTTTTTTCTCCTCTGAAACATTTGTTCCCTTGTATGTCTTTTAAATGATTGTCTGTGAAGAATGTCTGCAAAAAGGTCCCATTCTCGAGTATAATTCTATTAAGGAAAATAACAAATGGGTAAATGCAAAAGTGATGTGTAAACGCAGAAGTCGCACACTATTACATTGTAAAGACTAAATAGAGGTTAAATTTCCAAAGAGACAATTTCTTCGAGGGTAATTTGTATTGGAAACTTGTGGAGAATTTAGTGTCTTTACAACCTTGGTTTAGTTACGGCCTTATTTACTTTTAAGTGATGTTAATGTCCACGACTAGACATTGTCAGGGTTTCTTGGTTTCTCAATGACTAATCAAGATATGTCAGTAGTTCTCACTCACTCAGCGTTCTGACTTATATATTCTGAGAACCTGCAATGGTGAATTTTTTTATAGAGATTGTGCTTGAATCAAGGATTAGAGGTATCCATGGGGGAAAGGAAAATATGAATTCAGAAAACCAAGTTTATTCTGTAACTTTGTTATCCAAACACAGCTGATGACAACAATTGCAAGGCATTCCAGTGCAACTGTCTTTCATCATTGCTCTCTCACAAATTTTGAGTCAAGAGAACCAGTTCTGGAAGAAACTCATCTGCTTCGTGTAGACAGATTAGTCTATTCCCAACATGGATCACTGCTTTCTTTGTTGACACTTTTGTTTATATTACTGCTCTACTAGTTCGATTTTGCCTTCTAATTATTAAATTATTTGCTTGGAGGCTAGAGCTACTGGCAGTTCATGTTAACTCCTAAAACTACCATGAATCAAGAGTTTCTAGTATAAGTTACCATGCAGGAAGAATATTTTTTCTGTTTCCTTAAAGAAGGTTCACGTCACATGTCTCCCTCATTTGACAAAAGAAAATGCCAGAAGCTGGTGAACCCAGGCATCCAAAATGCTCAAAAGGCACAATCTAAAGTTGTGGACAAGAAAGCAAACGACAAACAAGCAACATTCAAAGAAATAGTCTAAATTACAATGTACCACGACATACCAAAGCAGAAAATTTTAAGTCATTAACAAAGTACCATTTACTGAAGCATGAAAATTATTTTAGAACTCCTCTAGCACGCTTAGAACACTTCTTGACAAACAAGAATCTGGAACCAAGCCTCAAGACTGGGAAAAATGGTTGGAAAACTCTAACATGAGGAACTTTTGAAGTTCTGAGCAGTAACAGGGCCAAAAAAAAAGGGTCAACACAAAATCAGCAAATGAAGTTTCAACACACCCTTCTAGGTTTTACCCCTAAAATCTACAAAGTTGGATCTCGAGTAGGTGTTCATAATCCGTAACCATAATTTGCTCCACTTCGAACCAAAAGGGAACAAAAAGCCTTTGGTTATGGAAGGCCATAAACAATGTCACCAACATAGGATTTTTGACATGGTAAAGTACATTTCTGACTGTGTATGAAGTGGTTCCCCTTTCTTTGGACGCCGCATACAACAATGTAGCAGCGCTACTCTAAAATCAAGCAGATCTGTCTGCTTTATATGAAGTAATACAAGAAAAATTAAGTTTTTGAGTGCTGCAAAGCATAGGAACAAGATTTTTTTATTTTTCTTAAGGAACTCAAACGGAAACAACTTGGCACCATTTCTTCTCAAATGGTGGTTGAATTTGAGCCTTTATGAGCATTTCAACATACCATCCTGCCACCATAATTTTCAATGTCTTCTATATTTTAAGACAAGAATGATAAGAAATATGCCAGATTGATGCGAAGCAAGATAATCAGAAATGGGCAAAACAGATTTTGCACAAGTACACTGGCGACCTTATGTACTCAACTTTTGGTTCCTCTCTCAATTATATTTTCGAGTAGTGTGAATGATTAGTTATATAGATTCCATAGCAATATTTCATAATTCTAAATGCGAGTGATATAAATAGCTAGATACCCATGTGGATTCACGCATTTCGATTAGACAGCAGGAAACTAAAATACTATTCTAACATTATTTAAAAAGGGGGAATCATAATATTAAACTCCGTCTAAATTTCAGCTTTCAGCACTTAGTAGTAAAATATAGGGAAAAAGATTTCGAAAGTGAGGAAAGTACAAAAGATTGGTGTAGGTATAGATTTTTTTTTATATCTTGCTATCACCATTGACAACAAGGTAAAACAACAACCAATCACATTTCTGTTTGCAGATTAAAAAAAACAACCCTAGGACCAAAGCCTATTAGAACATTGCCACTAAAAAAGCAACCAAAGACCAGATTTCGATCCCTCTACGGAAACCGACGAGACTTGGAAGCTTCCGATTCGAACTTTAATCAACAAATTTGAATTAAAAACTCACATGCAAAACAAAAAATCCAAGAAATCGGAAGATTGGAGAGTGGAGGAATACCAGAACTCACAGAGTGTGGTGGTGGTGCCGGCGAGTTCGGGCTGGTGAGGAACGGAGTGGAGATGAGGTGTGTCGCCTTCTCAGTGAAGATAGAATAAAAAAAACATGTTATACAAAGTAAGAGAGAGATCGAGCGAGACAGAGACATTTTGTGATGGAGAGAGAAAATGACGAGGCGAGATATTGAGAGGGACAGCAAAATACCTTGGCTGATCGGAGCGACGTCCGCCGGTTTGTGGTCAGGGTCGCGGTCGCCGTCGCTGCTGAAAGTCCTCGTTTTGGAATGGGCCGTGTGGCTGCGGGAGTGGAGAGACGGGAGTGGATAGAGGCAGAGTAAGCGGAGAGAGTAAAGTTGGAGTAAAATTAGGGCTGGTTTTTTAGCAATGATTCCACACAAATGTTTTTCACATACCAGGATGCACATATATTTTTGTGGGACCCATATAGTATCTCACAAAATAATCCAAACCGTTCATTTTTTAAAAAATATTTTTTGGAAGGTTTTTGTAAAAAATCAACTTCAACAGATATCAGCAAGGGCTTTCTCAAAAATCGTACGGCAAAACAGAATGTTTCATCCTACAATTTCTGAGAAAGCCCTCACTGATATCTGTTGGAGCTAATTTCTTATACAAACCCTCCTACAATTTTTTTCAAAAAGATTAGCGATTCCGATCATTTTGTGCTATTCCGATATGGACTCCACAAAAATATACATGCGTAATATGTGAAAAACATCTATACAAGTAGCACGGTTGCTTGTTTTTGGTGACAAGAAAAACTAACGTGGTTTTGAGTGAAAAAAAAAAATTTAACTTTTCATAAGCGCGCCAAGTAATTACCAGCTCGGGAGGTGCGAAAATTTGGACCTTTCAGTGACAACCTTACGATTGTCATCGAAAAACGTCATCGGTGACAAATTTTCAGACCTTTCAGTGACAACATTATGCTTGTCACTGAAACTTGTCTTCAGTGACAAATTTTCTGTCACCAAATCCCATCATTATTTCGCGCCCCAGGACCTAATTACTCAAAGGTTTTCAATGACAAGCAATCAAATTTTTTGTCACCATTGAATATATTCCGTGACAACACCATTTTTTTGTCACCAAATGGTGTCAAAGGGTGTCACCATTGGTGTTTTTTGTTGTAGTGACATTTTTTCCCTCACCTGTTAATATTTTTTGAAAACGAATTTTTTTGTCACCAATTATTACTTTTGGCGACGACAAAATTCATCGCCAAAATTGATCCATCAGTGAAAAAAATTTATGTCGCCAATATAAGGAATCGGTGATGCATTTTTTCATCACAATAGACATTTTCATATGAGAAAA
Organism: Rhododendron mucronatum var. ripense; assembly: GCA_019656295.1. Lineage (NCBI taxonomy): Eukaryota > Viridiplantae > Streptophyta > Magnoliopsida > Ericales > Ericaceae > Rhododendron > Rhododendron mucronatum. The sequence continues at coordinate 128,767 of BPLT01000255.1, forward strand.
AAATCCCAGTTTCTTGCTCTTGCTGCATTTTGAACCCAGGTCAGTGCAAGCTTCGACCAATTGTCAATATTCTGTACATCAACGGGAGTTAGCGGGGTGTTAGGTACACACACTTTTCAGTATATATTTTGAATATCTAATATATAGTTACGTATACGTTTAACATTAAAATGCATTCCAAACGTCATTTTGAGCCTTTAATAAATTAATAGTATAACTTATACTCCATTATGGTAGAACGTAGACAATATAACCATAAAGATAGTTTTTTTTTTTTTAAAGAAATTAAATAGCCATCCTGCTTTATAAACTTATTTAAGTGCTCATCCTACTAGATTTGAATATTTAAGTTGACATCCTGAATTTTAGATAATACCTAAAACACCCTCTACTAATGTTGACCCATATATTATTTTTTATTTTTTAATATTATATACTGTAGATCATTTTGAGATTTACGCAGGACTATTCTTTTGAAACTATTAGACCATGATCCCGTCGTCATCCCGAAAATTCCTCATCATATAATCATATACCCACCTCAGGATTGAACATATCCATTACGCCATATAATTAGGAAAAAAGCTCTGAGAAAAAAACCCAAAAATGGAAAATCCCCATGGTCGACGGTGAACTGATTGAGAACAATGGCGACCCGCCGGAGCAGCCACCAACAATATCGTCCCGCCGCTGCTTGACGATCCATGCTCGCCACCGGCCTGTCTCCCACCTCCGCCTCGAACACCTGCCTTCCTCTCACTCTTTCTCCTTTAGGCGCCGTCGATCCATGCTCGCCGCTGGCCTGTCTCCCTCTTCCTCCTCTAACACCCACCATCCTCTCTCACTCCTTCTCATCTAGCCGCCGTCGCCGTTGCCGCGATTCCAGCTTCAAGCTTAGAATGGCGATGTGCTTTACCCCACCTTTAACTCCGGCGTTCCATGCTCAGATCGATCCATCGCGGCGGAGACGGGATACCACCACAAAAGCGCTACCCACTCTCTCGTTCTCCTAAAATATCAGTTTTTGGTATTATGTTTTTCGATTTTTGTCATGTTTGTGAATTAATGATGTTTTGTTCATCTACCTCGATAGAAATCTACACATCTCAAAACTTGTCATGTTTTTTTTTTTTTTTGTTATATTTTTTATTTGATTATGTTTTGTTTATCTACCTCGATCAAAACCTACACTTCTTGAAACTTGCCATGTTTTTTGATTTTGTCATATTTTTTAATTGATCTTATTTTGTTCATCCACCTCGATCAGGTTTTGTCATATTTTGTGAATTGATCATGTTTTACCATGTTTTCCGGTTTACACATTAGTCTTTGTAGGAGTCGTGTTTTCTTTTTAGATTTTAGGGAAGTGAAAATATGAGAGAGAAGATTAGGAGAGAGACAAAATTTAAAAGATTAGGTGAGAAAAATGTTTGAAAGAGGAGAGAGAATTGAGATAATTAGAAAAGATAAAAAAAAAATAGACAGATTTGAAAAATTAGGAAAATTAAAGGGTAGTTTAGGATTTAATTGAATTTGAGGATGAAAAGATAAATATTTAAATATATTAGGATGAGCACCTAAATAAGTAGGGTAAAAATGATGGCTAATTAACTTTTCTTTTTCTTTTTTTTCGGGACGGAAATTTGTCTTCTCAGCAGCTCCCTTCAAATCGAAATGCTAGCTCCATTTTCTGATTTTTGAACTCTAAGTTGAGTCATAAATGAGTGAGTTGAGTCATAAATGAGTGATGCGGAAGAGTAATTTCAAGTTTTTTAAGTCAAGTCAACTTTTTTTTTTTTTTTGATCCGTAAGTCAAGTCAACTTTGAAAACCTAATTTGAAGGGTTTTTATTTTTTATTTTTTATTTTTATTGTTTTTGAAAAAGGAAAACACTAATTCAGAGGTAGTACGTCATTATCATTATATAAAGGGATCGATGACTTCAATCTAACAATTCCATAACCAAAAACCAAATGGAGAGGTTGATATGGCTCTTCCATTTTCTCTTCCTTTTCTTCCAGTATCAATCTGCTTCTTCATCATCCCCTCTCTCTTCATCTCCTTCGTCCAATCATTCGTGTTCTCTCAATGAGAGATCTTCACTGCTGCAATTTAAGCAAATGTTTACCATAAAAAGTTCTGCTTCTTCCTGGTGTGAAGAACTTGGTTCTCCTTCATACCCGAAGACACTGTCTTGGAACGAGACTAGTGATTCCGATTGTTGCTCGTGGGACGGGGTCACGTGCGATGTGTCCACTGGTCACGTGACTGGGCTCGACCTCAGTTGTAGCAAACTCTATGGCACCATCCATTCGAATACCACTCTTTTCCAACTCTCACACCTCCAGCAACTCAACCTCGCCTTCAATGACTTCAACTTCTCCCCCTTTCCACTCTCTTTTAGCGGCTTCACGAGCTTATCCCACCTTAACCTATCCAATTCCTTTCAGTCAAGCTCAATCCCATCCGAAATCGCCCACTTATCCAAACTCGTTTCACTCGATCTCAGTTATTCCTTTGCTTGTAGATTTGAACCGCACAATTTCAAAACCCTGCTCATGAACCTGACCCAACTAGAAAACCTGGAGCTTGCCGGAGTAAACATTTCTTCGGGTCTACCCGATTCCTTGCTAAATTTGTCTTCTTTGGTCACTCTCGACCTTGCTCAAACTGGCCTAAATGGAGAACTGCCCGATTCAATTGGCTATTTTGAGTTTTTAAAGTACCTGGATCTCTCTCGCAACGAATTCTCCGGGCCTCTTCCCGAGTCGCTTGGAAACCTCACGAGGATTACTGTATTACGTTTATCGGATAACAAGTTGAACGGTCAGGTCCCGTCTACTCTCTCAAATCTTGAGCAACTCACCGAATTCAACATTGTCTACAACAATCTCGAAGGTACAATTCCCGAGTTCTTTTCTAAGCTTACAAAGTTGGAGTTGATTGACTTGAGCAACAATAAACTGCATGGTCTCATTCCAAAGTCAATTGGCTATCTTGGGTTTTTAAAGTACCTAGATCTCTCTAACAACAAACTCTCTGGGCCTCTTCCCGAGTCGCTTGGAAACCTCACGAGGATTACTGAATTACTTTTATCGGGAAACAATTTGAACGGTCAGGTCCCGCCTACTCTCTCAAATCTAGAGCAACTCACCGATTTCAGTGTTGCGTCTAACAATCTCAACGGTATGATTCCCGAGTCCTTTTCTAAGCTTATAAAGTTGGAGTATTTATCACTTGGCTCTAATAATTTCAGCGGTCCATTCCCACGTTGGGTGGCCAACCTAACACAACTTGTTGATTTTTTCATTTCGTCTAATCCATTTACCGCGGGTCCTATTCCTAATTACAACATAAGTGGATTTCGAAACCTACAATTCTTGAGCTTATCCAATTGCTCCCTCAACGGAACACTACCGTCGTGGTTGTTTACTATTCCCTCATTGCGATACTTAGTCCTTGGATATAACCAGTTGACTGGACAAATTCCTGAATTCCGAAGGGATTCACAGTTGGAGAGGATTGACTTGAGCAACAATAAACTGCATGGTCCCATTCCACTGTCAATCTCAGGTCTTGTGAACTTGCGTTACCTCAACCTTTCATTGAATAATCTGACTGGTGTCATGGAGCTACAGAAATTCAGCTCAAACCTTGAAGAACTTGATCTTTCGAAAAATAATATCTCAGCTTTGAGCATTGGTAATGGTAGTAATGCCAATGCTACCTTGCCCAATCTTTTATGGGTGTATTTGTCCTCTTGCAATATAACCGAGTTCCCGGCGGAATTCTTAAAAAGTGCAGAGAATCTCCAAGTCCTAGATCTATCCAATAACAAAATTCATGGAGAGATTCCAAAGTGGGTAGAGGGGAACGCTACCTGGCCCAATCTTGATTCGGTGGATCTTTCCTTTAACTATCTTCAAGGACCACTCCAAGTTCCATCACCATCATCATTAACCTACTTCGTAATCTCACACAATAAACTAACCGGAGAAATCCCTTCATCCATTTGCAATTTGAGTTCCCTAGCGATTCTTGCTTTTTCGAATAACAACTTAAATGGTGTTATTCCACACTGTTTGGGAAACGTCAGCAATCTCGAGGTGTTAGATCTACGGTCGAATGGCTTCCATGGGGCTATCCCGACAATACTTGCAAATGGAGGTGAATATTTGAGGAGTCTCAATTTAAATGGAAATCATTTGGAAGGACCAGTGCCGCGATCTTTGGCCAATTGTAAAAGGATGGAAGTCTTGGATCTTGGGAACAACGATCTATATGGTGCATTTCCTCACTGGCTGGAGTCTCTTCCAGAGTTGCAAGTTCTTGTCTTGAAATCAAACAAATTTCATGGTCCTATAGGCAGTTTTGGAACTGAAGCTCCTTTCCCCAAGCTTCGAATTTTTGACATTTCTCAAAATAACTTCACTGGACTTCTACCGGAACGATATTTCCTCAATTTCAAATCCATGATGAATGTGGATAACTCGAACACGTCAAGGCAATACATGGGAGATGAAATTGGTTATCGATATTCTGTGGAGTTGGTTCTGAAGGGGGTTGTAATTGAAATGAATTATATCCTCACTGTCTTCACAACAATCGACTTGTCATACAACAATTTCGGAGGAGAGATTCCAAATGACATTGGAAAGCTACAAGGACTTCGGTTGCTGAATCTATCTCATAATAGCCTTTCCGGTCATCTTCCATCATTGTTGGGAAACATTGCAGTGTTGGAGTCATTAGACCTCTCTTCAAACCAACTCACTGGGAAGATTCCAGGGGAGCTAAGGAGTCTGACATTTCTTGCAGTCTTAAACCTTTCAGAAAACCATCTAGTTGGTCCCATACCTCAGGGAAACCAATTTGATACGTTTCAAAATGATTCTTACTTTGGAAATTCGGGATTATGCGGATTACCATTGCCAAGGAAATGTGGAGATAGTGAGGCACAACCACAGCCGAAATCCCCAGATGATGATGATGACGACGACTTTGCGAGTGGATTTACTTGGAGGATCGTGCTGATGGGGTATGGATGCGGATTGGTAATAGGAGTGACCATGGGATTTGTTATGTTCTTGACTGGAAGACCTAGATGGTTTACGAGGATAGTCGTTGGAGGAGAACCACGCCGCAAGGTGGTAAGAGTAAGGCAGATTGGTTGGAGAAGAAGTCATCGAAGTTAGATGCAGTTTTCTAGTAAGTGCTTTGATGTTATATTTGATGATTGTAATCTTGTTGCTAAGTTATTATTATTTTAATATATTAGTTGGGTTCGAATCGTTAACTTGCTAGTTACAGGAAAGGTTCACCTCAAACAAATGAGTTTTCGTTAATCAATATTATGACTATATATCTCATCTCAAATCCGAACATTGAGTAATGCAAAAAGCAACATATTTTACATTGATAGGAAACCAAACATATTTTCTTTGTTCATGCTATAATCAATTTGACAATTTTATTGGTTGGTGGTAGTCTTTTTCCTAGCCGATTATTGGATGACTCAACGCTTAAAAAGCTGGAAGTTCTTCGCGTTAAGGATATGGATTTGTTTCACTTATTTTTGGCAGAATTGAGATATGCGACCAAACGAACCAATCCAAACCAACAATGGAGAGACAGAGTTGAAACTGATTCTCTGATGGTGTATAACGTTTTTCTTTTTCTGAAATTCTGTATCCCTTATATTTTGTATTGCACCACGAAAAATCTTATAGAGTGACTGTATCCACAAGGAACAAACAAATAAAAACTTTTGAAAAAAAACAGAAACAGAGTATTAGCTTCTTTTTCCAGAAGAGGAAAGCAACCTCAGACTGTATTCCATGCTTGTCTATGAACATTAGGTGTATTAGTTTGTTTCTTTTTCGACATTTTATTGTTGGACAATGGTTTTGGTGTCTTTGAGCCTATTGTACGTTTAATAGTGTTTCCTTCGAAAAAAAGAAAAGTGAAACAAACGCCATGGCCGTGTGATAGATTGAGAGGCGCAGGCATGTCAGGACCGTGACATGATCCAAACGTGAATTAGGCTAGAGAGCCTGATTTGACTTCTGAACAGGCGAGTTGCGTGCGGTATATGAAATCTACCGCCGGTTCTTTTTTGCCTCAGCGGAGGAGGACTTTACCATTTTCTCTAAGTGATGTAGAGAGAGGAACAAGCGCAGTACTCAAACCTTATAAACGCCATTGGAATGGAAAACACTCGGGATTTTCCATTATTGAAGAGATGAGCGCGGTGTTCGAATGTAGAGAACGTCGTTGTGATGGAAATGCTCGGGATCTGCATTGCAGAAAATAATAAATGTTACAAGCAACTACGAAGTTGCCGAAATTGAAATTGGTAGAAATAAACAAAACCATAACTTTTTGAACCCACGTTTTCAAATTCTGGAAAGCAATTCACTGCAACCTTGGCGGGGAAAATTCATGCTCTGCTCCCCCTTTTTTACCAAGTACCCGCATGTAGCACGTTTTATTGGACGATCATTTTTGGATACAAACAAATAGTGCATTAGTTTGTTGGCTTTCTTTGGATATTTTGTCGTAGGATATATACAATTTTGAGTCTTTTAACTCTAGTAAAAACTTTGACCACTGGTTTTGGGGAAATATCGTACCGAATCAGTAATCGTGGTTTTGGTTATGGCTTAGATAAAATGAAAAGTGCCGCCGATTTTGGTTGGTGTTTGGTTTTAGGTATATGTTTCGGTTGTCTCAATAATTGAACCGCACCGTTGCCATCCCCATCGTCAGTACGTGTATGACACCGTTGGACAAATAGTTAATTGGGACTAGGCTTTATTGTATCCTGGTGGCAAATTCATTGTTTTAAATCGGTGCACACCAAATTCAGTTGATAGGTTGATGCAAATGTCGTTTTAATGAAAGCATTTTCTAACGTGCCTTCCAGCGACCATTATTTTATTTCCTCTATTTTTATCCATTTCCATCAAACTAGGCGTCAAATTATAAAAACACTAGTGCATGTCCGTGCCTGAAGGCACGGGTCGAACAATTGACCCACAATAAGCACGAAACTCACATTCAATATATCATCCACTACCCAACAAATTCAACTATGCAAAAAACAATAACCCAAACATATTCGAGTGACCTTGTTATGTGTGAACAAACTGATCGTGCCAAAAGGCACACACCAACATAATTTTATCACTGCAAAGAACAAACCAATTACTCATGCCGACAGCACTACCTACAAATTTAGAGTGTATTTACTATTTAAGATAGGAATGTACTACAATCAGATTGGATTCTACATGAAATCCAAAACAATACAACACATGACCATAAGAGAAAATGACCAAAACAAAAACATGAAAGACAGAAAGATCTTGCATTCCTTGATCAGATTGCTATGAAGCTGGTTTTCTTTGATCAGATTCACCGCTTTCAGCCCCCTATTTCTACTTGAGTCGGTTCTTGTCCCCAAATGCATCCAAGTCTTAGGGCTAACCCTGAAGTTCAGCCTCCATGCTCGCACAGTCATGCAATCGTCATCCCTATGTACTCCACCAAAGCAAGCAATTAATTTCGAAGTAGTCAATTTCAAGTTAAACCGTATTTTGCAAGAAAATTTAAGTCACTCAATGGCAAGTATATCGACCAAAGACACCAACTTTGAGAACATAACAGGCTAAGGGCTTAACTGGAAGTTATTCCTCAACAAACCTTAAAGAAGTAAATAAATCTAAGACCATCATTTCCATGAAACTATATCCAGACACATCCCCATCAATATCTCAGTCAAAGTTGTCAAATCCGTTCCGTACCGGCCGGTCTTTAAACGGAACGCAAAAAGTCATGTTCCGTTCTGATTGAAATACCGGTCTGTTCCGGCCAATACCGGATGTACCGGACAATACCGGTCTGTTCCGGCCATTTTCCGGTATTCCGGCCGGTACAAAATTACAATTTTTTTTTTTAACGTTTTGTTTATGTTTACACTTAAAATTTTAAAAAATGGTAGATATATATTAAATATATATTTATGCTGGCATCCGTTCATAACAATGATCAAATTAAAATGGAAAACAGAATAACCAAATTCAAAAATTAGGAGAGAACCAGTATTTTTTGCTTCTCAAAATCAGACAATGTCATGTTCATAATTTTTGATAATCGCATGTTCGAAAATTTTGATCAAACTACCTATTAAGCCAATAACAATATTATCTAAATTCCTTCCCTGTTCAAAATTTATGTTTTTAATAAAGACCCGTTAACCTAGGAAGAATAAATATAATAAGCTCAAAGCCATACAATGGAGAGAGAGAGAGAGAGACCCTTCAATTAAAATGCGAATCAAAGAAAGACAACACGTAATTAAAATGTGAACCAAAGAAAGATAGCACGTCAAATGTTGTTAACCTCACTGGATGCAGCAACTAAAAAAAATAACAAAGTTTAATCCTAATGATCAAGATAATTCTTGGAAAAGTGCTTACCAAAAACAAAACAAAAAAACTCTTGGAAGCTAAAATAAGAGCATTGATGCAAAACATGGAAAAACTCCAAGTTGCATTTCCGGCAACAGAGATAATAACACGTCTTAAAATACTACATGTTGTCCCTCTCTTATGTTGTCCCAGACTTGCACCCACAAAAAAAAAAAAAAGGGAATAAATCCCATCAATTGGCACTGTTCTATAGGAAACAACTAAAGAGGGAAAAAACTGTGATAACAAAATGAAGCAAATGACAAAAAATAAACAGAGACGGAGTACATACCAAAAAACAAAAAAGAAATAGAAATACAGAGGGATTCCAATTCAAGAAATGAGGAAAAATATACCAATGCAAAAAGATCTGTAATCGATAGAAGAGAACTTACACTATGTGAAAGTTTTCGAAGTGGGTTTCAAAAATGGGACCAAACTAAAACCAAAGCCATTTCGACCTCTTGCTGTAAGTGAAACGCATCATCAAAACAACCAGGTAGAAGCCATCTAGCATCGGCGATAGCCATCTGAGAATAGGCATAAACCGACAAAAAAAACCCTAGATCAGAGCATGGAGATGGAAAGACATAGGAGAGGCACCAATCAAAAAAATACATAAGAGAGGCGAAAGACGTAGATGCCTTACCGAAATTGGCGATGCCTGCATTGCGTGGAGAGATATTGCAGATGGAAGGAATGCCTTGGAAGCACGGAGACTATTTTTAAAGGAAGAGGGAGAGGAGGAGGTAATCAAGCAGATTAGGTTTCATTCATTCCACAAAATACAAATCATGCCATAATTAAAAAAAAAGAATCCCTTCAGAAAAAATTCTAGTTTTGTGACAATTATCCCATAAATTACGGTAATATTAGATTATCATAATTGGTTAGGATATTTCAATTCAAATGAGCTTCCTTTGTAGTCTTGAAGTTTCCAATATTTACCAAAATGCCATGTTGTAGAAGGAATGATGAAGATAAATCTGGACCGTCGAATTTGTTTGTATGGGCAGATAAATTTTAGACAGTGATTAATCTGAACCGCTGAGAAAGAATATTCTATAAGATACCTGTCCTATTTTATAATATAGATTTGCCACCACAGTTTTTTGGCCCCCCTAAGCTTTTGAGCTGGGCCAATTTTATGTAGATAGGCCAGTGGTGGAGCCAATTTGGGACCACCACAGTTTCCTTGAATCGAACTAGCTATTAGTACTTTTTATATAATTCAATCAACTCATCTAAATACGCATAAATAAAGGATACTCTATTTAACAACTCAAAATTACGGTGAACAACTAAACATGATAGCATTATCTACTCTATTGCGGATTCGCAATAGGTGAGTGAACAAAATATTGCTTCAAAATAAGAAAGCCCTCATTTGTTTCTCGTGATGTAACACGCAACCTACCGTCGTATTGTCAAAAAACATCAAGTTGTGGGTCAGTGGGATGTGAGAGATTCGGTATCACCGGAATTTTTATTTCATAGTGCATGCCCCCACTAATACATATTTCTAGTTATGCCGCTGGATAGGCACAGACAGACGCTCTCAAGTAAACACACAACTGTGCACAACAGTCAACGACATATATATAAGAAGCTTAAATATATATTTACGGCCGCCCCATTAGAAACATTTCTCCGAGGCCTCAAGCTGTGTCCTCCTCGAGCTGCCTCTGGGTGCAGTAATTAGTATGTTTCCCAAGTACAAAAAAGAGGGGAGGAACGCAAAGGGTTAGCCAATTCTCACCTTAGCATTTAGGAGGCTTCGGAAGTCTTTGTTTGGCGTTCAAGTTTAGACTCTCATTCACAATTTCTATCGATTCCTTCATGTGTTGGATTAAGTGTTCCAAACTGGAATTGTTCAATAATTTAGTTTGACTTCAGTTTTAGTTTAGTAAACTATGACAAGTTCCCCTGAAAATACGTTTGCATGTTCTACCCAAAATCATTTAAAGATACTTCACAAAAGGCTCCTTTTACAAATACAGAAAAAACCTATTCATAAAATTAGACTTTTTTTGCACCTCATGCCTTAATAAAGACGATAGATCCATCCAAAATTCTCCTAAAAAGTACAAAAAAGTGAAGAAAATAGAGGATAAATTATAAAATTTTCCCTCAATGTGTCACGTCCATCCTCTCTTTTGGAGAAATAGAGGTGCATCAGAGATTCTCCTACCACAAGATTGTGCTGCTATTTCTCCACACACACAAAAAAAAAAAAGATTCGAAGTGCTCTCACTTTCTAGGAAAGAAAGGAAAAAGAAATTAAATAGTGCTTGGCAATCAGTTAATGTGAATTCACACGCAATAATTCAGAAAATTGAAAACTACAAGGAAAATGGTACTGCTAGCTTCTCCCTCAATGTGTCCGTCTCCGTCAACCCAATCATCGTCATCGTCTTCGTCTTCGTCTTCGTCAAAGAAAGATGGCTTCAAAAAGTCTTTGAGATGCTTTATGGATTAGCAATTTGCTTGGCCTTTGCTTCGTTTAAAGGGGGTTAGGTTACAACTATTTCAAAAAAGAATGATGTGATCTCACTTTTCGCCAACGAAAGGAAAAGCAAAAGGAAAAATAGTGTTTGTCAATGTAATCCATAATACACATCAATACAACAATAACGATATCAATGTAGTTCCCAATTGGTGGAGGGTTGGATACAGACCTTGACATTTGACCATATGTGCGTAAAGTGGTTGTCCATAGATATTTTTAACAGCCCTCCTATACTGCCAAAAGTCGAGGGTTTCAAAGGACCTTATGCCGTGGAAGCATAACCCCCCAAATCAAAACTTGAAGGCATTAGAGAAGGCAGGTCATCTACAGATCCGATTCAATTGTGCTCATTATCTTACTTACTTTGTTCAAAATCCAGAGCATCGCTAATGCACATAATCCATACTCATCAATCCGTACATTATAAACAACTTTGAAAAAGAAAGATGAGTTTACAAAACGCATTGCTATGTGATTCATTAAATTTTGTAAGAAACTAAATTGGAACTTTTTTCCGCACGTTAGTAGATAATACCGAGTTCTTTTAATTTGTAGATAAAATTTGAATCCTTTTTTGCCAAAAGTACATTATTTATTAGTCATAAACATGGACATTATTCATTAGCCAGAAATAGACATGGACAATCAATTAGACGTACCATTCCGGAAAAGAACCAAACATGACATGGACAACCACCATACTTTGGATGTAGTGTTGGGAAAGAGCCTAAACTAGGAGGGATTATATATCGAGTGCTTTTGGAGCAATGCTCCACACTAATAATAACAAACTCGATGTCATTTTGTTTACCAATCAAAACACATGTGGCATACTATATGTAATTGCTTCAAGACCAAAATTTTGATCCGAACCGTTAATCTTGTAAAATGTAAGGTTAAACTTTAGAATATAATCACCATTCATTTTGCATGACAACTTAATTTCCATGTGTTTGTGCGTCCATAAACATCAAATCACACTCATATTTTGTAAACTCATATTTTTGTGTGTTCTACCACTTGAATAGTTCATATCATAGTTCTGGGCTCAAAATATGGTCAAAAATTGAGAGTTCGGAGGAATACGGAGAAATGTAGTGTGGAGGAGAGTTGGTCCCTGATGGAAGTGATGAAAATATCTTTTTCCGTGGCCAAGAATTTTCGACATATTGACTTGACTTGTAAGTTTGAGTCTATGAGGGGTAATGCTAGAGTACTTCGTTATAAAGAGCAAAATATTATTATTTTATTAATATTATTATTAAGAAACATGTTTTTTCGTCACAAATAATGAGTGAGGAAAATTATTTGTCGACTAAAGGTTGTCAAGGATTCTCACCTTGTGACAAAATTTATTTTTCGCCACTAATAGTGCTTTTTGATGACGAAATATTTCGTCGCGAAAAATGAATAATTGGTGGCAAAAAAAATTCCCTCGCCTATTAATGTTTTTTGACAACGAAATTTTTTGTCACCAATTATTACTTTTGGCGACGAAGCGACGACAAAATTCATCGCCAAAGGTGATCCATCAATGAAAAAAAATTACGTCGCCAATATAAGGAATCGGTGACAAATTTTTTTGTCACAATAGACATTTTCATATGAGAAAAAATCCCAATTTCTTGCTCTTGCTACGGTTCGAACCCAAGTCAATGCAATCTTCTACCAATTGCCAATATTCTATACGTCAACGGGACTTAGCGAGGTATTAGGTACACACACTTTTCAATATATATTTCGAATATCTAATATATAGTAACATATACGTTTAACATTAAAATGTACTCCAAACGTCATTTTGAGCCTTTAATAAATTAGTATTATAACATATACGTCATTATGGTAGAACGTAGACAATATATCCATAAAGATAGGTTTTTTTTTTTTTTTGGACGGAAATTTGTCTTCTCAGCAGCTCCCTTCAAATCAAAATGCAAGCTCCATTTTCTGATTTTTGAACTCTAAGTTGAGTCATAAATGACTGATGCGGAAGAGTAATTTCAAGTTTTTATGGTATTTTTTTTTATTGTTTTTGAAAAAGGAAAACACTTATTCAGAAGTACGTCATTATATAAAGGGATCGATGACTTCAATCTAACAATTCCATAACCAAAAACCAAATGGAGAGGTTGATATGGCTCTTCCATTTTCTCTTCCTTTTCTTCCAGTATCAATCTGCTTCTTCATCATCCCCTCTCTCTTCATCTACTTCGTCCAATCATTCGTGTTCTCTCAATGAGAGATCTTCACTGCTGCAATTTAAGCAAATGTTTACCGTAAACCGTTCTGCTTCTTCCTGGTGTGATGATGAACTTGGTTCTCCTTCATACCCGACGACACTGTCTTGGAACGAGACTACTGATTCCGATTGTTGCTTGTGGGACGGGGTCACGTGCGATGTGTCCACTGGTCACGTGACCGGGCTCGACCTCAGTTGTAGCCAACTCTATGGCACCATCCATCCAAATACCACTCTTTTCCAACTCTCACACCTCCAGCAACTCAATCTCGCCTTCAATCACTTCAACTTCTCCCCCTTTCCACCCTCTTTTAGCCGCTTCACGAGCTTATCCCATCTCAACCTATCCTATTCCTTTCTCTCAGGCTCAATCCCATCGGAAATCGCCCACCTATCCAAACTCGTTTCACTCGATCTCAGTTATTCCTTTGCTGGTAGATTTGAACCGCACAATTTCAAAACCTTGCTCATGAACCTGACCCAACTAGAAAACCTGAAGCTTGCCGGAGTAAACATTTCTTCGGGTCTACCCGATTCCTTGCTGAATTTGTCTTCTTTGGTGACTCTCGACCTTAGAATGACCGGACTCAATGGAGAACTGCCTAATTCAATTGGCTATCTTGGGTTTTTAAATTACTTGGATCTCTTTTTCAACGAATTCTCCGGGCCTCTTCCCGACTCACTTGGAAACCTCACGAGGATTACTGTATTACGTTTATCGGAAAACAATTTGAACGGTCAGGTCCCGTCTACTCTCTCAAATCTTGAGCAACTCACCGAATTCAACATTGCGTACAACAATCTCAACGGTACAATTCCCGAGTTCTTTTCTAAGCTTACAAAGTTGGAGTTCATTGGCTTGGGCTTCAATAAACTGCATGGTCCCATTCCGAAATCAATTGGCTATCTTGGGTTTTTAAAGTACCTGGATCTCTCTAACAACAAACTCTTTGGGCCTCTTCCCGAGTCACTTGGAAACCTCACGAGGATTACTGTATTATATTTATCGGAAAATAATTTGAACGGTCAGGTCCCGTCTACTCTCTCAAATCTAGAGCAACTCACCGATTTCAGCGTTGCGTCTAACAATCTCGACGGTACGATTCCCGAGTCCTTTTCTAAGCTTATAAAGTTGGAGTATTTATCACTTGGCTCTAATAATTTCAGCGGTCCATTTCCACGTTGGGTGGCCAACCTAACACAACTTGTTGGTTTTGACATTTCGTCTAATCCATTTACCGCGGGTCCTATTCCTAATTACAACATAAGTGGATTTCAATTCTTGAGCTTATCCAATTGCTCCCTCAACGGAACACTACCGTCGTGGTTGTTTACTCTTCCCTCATTGCAAGAGTTATACCTTAGCTCTAATCAGTTGACTGGACAAATTCCTGAATTCCGAAGTGATTCACCGTTGGAGTGGATTGACTTGAGCAACAATAAACTGCATGGTCCCATTCCGCAGTCAATCTCAGGTCTTGTGAACTTGAGTAGACTCTACCTTTCATCGAATAATCTGAGTGGTGTCGTGGAGCTACAGAAATTCAGCTCAAACCTTAAAGAACTTGATCTTTCGAAAAATAATATCTCAGCTTTGAGCATTGGTAATGGTAGTAATGCCAATGCTACCTTTCCCAATCTTTATTCGTTGAATTTGTCCTCTTGCAATATAACCGAGTTCCCGGCGGAATTTTTAAAAAGCGCAGAGAATCTCCAAGTCCTAGATCTATCCAATAACAAAATTCATGGAGAGATTCCAAAGTGGGTAGAGGGGAACGCTACATGGCCCAATCTTGATTGGTTGAATTTGTCCTCTTGCAATATAACCGAGTTCCCGGCGGAATTCTTAAAAAGCGCAGAGAACCTCCAAGTCCTAGATCTATCCAATAACAAAATTCATGGAGAGATTCCAAAGTGGGTAGAGGGGAACGCTACATGGCCCAATCTTGAATCGTTGCTTTTGTCCTCTTGCAATATAACCGAGTTCCCGGCGGAATTCTTAAAACGCGCAGAGAACCTCCAAGTCCTAGATCTATCCAATAACAAAATTCATGGAGAGATTCCAAAGTGGGTAGAGGGGAACGCTACTTGGTCCAATCTTCATTCGGTGGATCTTTCCTTCAACTATCTTCAAGGACCATTCCAAGTTCCATCACCATCATCATTAACCTACTTCCTAATCTCACACAATAAACTAACCGGAGAAATCCCTTCATCCATTTGCAATTTGAGTTCCCTAGCGATTCTTGCTTTTTCGAATAACAACTTAAATGGTGTTATTCCGAACTGTTTGGGAAATGTCAGCAATCTCGAGGTGCTAGATCTACGGTCGAATGGCTTCCATGGGGCTATCCCGACAATATTTGCAAATGGTGGTGAATATTTGAGGAGTCTCGATTTAAATGGAAATCATTTGGAAGGACCAGTGCCGCGATCTTTGGCCAATTGTAAAAGGATGGAAGTCTTGGATCTTGGGAACAACGATCTATATGGTGCATTTCCTCACTGGCTGGAGTCTCTTCCAGAGTTGCAAGTTCTTGTCTTGAAATCAAACAGATTTCATGGTCCTATAGGCACTTCTGGAACTGAAGCTCCTTTCCCTAAGCTTCGCATTTTTGACATTTCTCAAAATAACTTCACTGGGCATCTACCGGAACGATATTTCCTCAATTTTAAAGCCGTGATGAATGTGGATAAATCAAAAAGGTTGTTGGAATACATGGGAAATGCCATTTATCGAGATTCTGTGGTGTTGGTTCTGAAGGGGGTTGTAATTGAACTGAAGTATATCCTTACCGTCTTCACAACAATCGACTTGTCGTACAACAATTTCCGAGGAGAGATTCCAAATGACATTGGAAAGCTACAAGGACTTCGGTTGCTGAATCTATCTCATAATAGCCTTTCCGGTCATCTTCCATCATTGTTGGGAAACATTGCAGTGTTGGAGTCATTAGACCTCTCTTCAAACCAACTCACTGGGAAGATTCCAGGGGAGCTAAGGAGTCTGACATTTCTTGCAGTCTTAAACCTTTCGGAAAACCATCTAGTTGGTCCCATACCTCAGGGAAACCAGTTTGATACGTTTCGAAATGATTCTTACTTTGGAAATTTGGGATTATGCGGATTACCATTGCCAAAGAAATGTGGAGATAGTGAGGCACAACCACAGCCGAAATCCCCAGATGATGATGATGACGACGACTTTGCGAGTGGATTTACTTGGAGGATCGTGCTGATGGGGTATGGATGCGGATTGGTAATAGGAGTGACCATGGGATTTGTTATGTTCTTGACTGGAAGACCTAGATGGTTTACGAGGATAGTCGTTGGAGGAGAACCACGCCGCAAGGTGGTAAGAGTAAGGCAGATTGGTTGGAGAAGAAGTCATCGAAGTTAGATGCAGTTTTCTAGTAAGTGCTTTGATGTTATATTTGATGATTGTAATCTTGTTGCTAAGTTATTATTATTTTAATATATTAGTTGGGTTCGAATCGTTAACTTGCTAGTTACAGGAAAGGTTCACCTCAAACAAATGAGTTTTCGTTAATCAATATTATGACTATATATCTCATCTCAAATCCGAACATTGAGTAATGCAAAAAGCAACATATTTTACATTTTTTTTTTTGGGTGAATTAACCACTTTATAGAGCAAACAAACAGAATATACAGAGTTTCCAAAACAGACTCTGAAATGGCTACCAACAAGGAGCCTTAACAAGGAAAGAAATGAGAACCGAAGCCTAAACACCGGCTAAAAGAAAACAATAGAACTTGACAAAAACGATAACCAGCTAGGAACTAAAAATCCTACATTGATAGGAAACCAAACATATTTTCTTTGTTCATGCTATAATCAATTTGACAATTTTATTGGTTGGTGGTAGTCTTTTTCCTAGTCGATTATTGGATGACTCAACGCTTAAAAAGCTGGAAGTTCTTCGCGTTAAGGATATGGATTTGTTTCACTTATTTTTGGCAGAATTGAGATATGCGACCAAACGAACCAATCCAAACCAACAATGGAGAGACAGAGTTGAAACTGATTCTCTGATGGTGTATAACGTTTTTCTTTTTCTGAAATTCTGTATCCCTTATATTTTGTATTGCACCACGAAAAATCTTATAGAGTGGCTGATTCAACTCTTTTACCATATAGAAATTCACACAACCCCAGACTGTATCCACAAGGAACAAACAAATAAAAACTTTTGAAAAAAAACAGAAACAGAGTATTAGCTTCTTTTTCCAGAAGAGGAAAGCAACCTCAGACTGTATTCCATGAACATAAAGGTGTATTAGTTTGTTTCTTTTTCGACATTTTATTGTTGGACAATGGTTTTGGTGTCTTTGAGCCTATTGTACGTTTAATAGTGTTTCCTTCGAAAAAAAGAAAAGTGAAACAAACGCCATGGCCGTGTGATAGATTGAGAGGCGCAGGCATGTAAGAACCGTGACATGATCCAAACTTGAATTAGGCTAGAGAGCCTGATTTGACTTTTGAACAGGCGAGTTGCGTGCGGTATATGAAATCTACCGCCGGTTCTTTTTTGCCTCAGCAGAGGAGGACTTTACCATTGATGTAGAGAGAGGAACAAGCGCGGTACTCGAACCTTGTAAACGCCGTTGGAATGGAAAACACTCGGGATTTTCCATTATTGAAGAGATGAGCGCGGTGTTCGAACGTAGAGAACGTCGTTGAGATGGAAATGCTCGGGATCTGCATTGCCGAAAATAATAAATGTTACAAGCAACTACGAAGTTGCCGAAATTGAAATTTGTAGAAATAAACAAAACCATAACTTTTTGAACCCACGTTTTCAAATTCTGGAAAGCAATTCACTGCAACCTTGGCGGGGAAAATTCATGCTCTGCTCCCCCTTTTTTACCAAGTACCCGCATGTGGCACGTTTTAGTGGACGATCATTTTTGGATACAAACAAATAGTGCATTAGTTTGTTGGCTTTTTTTTGGATATTTTGTCATAGGATATATACAATTTTGCGTCTTTTAACTCTAGTAAAAACTTTGACCATTGGTTTTGGGGAAAAATCGTACCGAATCAGTAATTGTGGTTTTGGTTTAGATAAAATGAAAATTGCCGCCGAATTTGGTTGGTGTTTTGGTTTTAGGTATATGTTTCGGTTGTCTCAATAACTGAACCGCACCGTTGCCATCCCTATCGTCAGTACGTGTATGACACCGTTGGACAAATAGTTAATTGGGACTGGGCTTTATTGTATCCTGGTGGCAAATTCATTGTTAAATCGGTGCAAACCAAATTCAGTTGATAGATTGATGCAAATGTTGTTTTAATGAAAGCATTTTCTAACGTGCCTTCCAGCGACCATTAATTTATTTCCTTTATTTTTATCCATTTCCATCAAATATACAGTATTCAAGATACCGTACACCCCATACAAGGAGTTTATTGAAGCATTAATTTCCCAGTGCATAGAAATCATCAAACAAAAGTAGAGGAAATGTTGTGGTATGTATATATCGAGGGAAATTGCATCT
This sequence comes from Rhododendron mucronatum var. ripense, assembly GCA_019656295.1. Taxonomy (NCBI): domain Eukaryota; kingdom Viridiplantae; phylum Streptophyta; class Magnoliopsida; order Ericales; family Ericaceae; genus Rhododendron; species Rhododendron mucronatum. The sequence goes on from BPLT01000255.1 coordinate 147,512, forward strand.
CCCCCCTCCTGACACACGCACCCCGAGCCCACCCCCCTCTTCCGAAATACTCCCTCCGTCCGAATTTAATCGTCCTTTTTTGAAATTCGTGCTATTTTTCAATCGATTATATCTTCCAATTTATAATGTTTTTCGTGATTTCGAATATATTGTATTATAGAACTAATCAAGATCTATCAAACAAGATCCATATTCGATATAAAATTCATTACGGATTCTAAGATATAACCCGTTTTTTAGCCGGTTAGAATAGAATTAGGGACAATTAAATCCGGACGGAGGGAGTACAACTTCTTAAATATTTTTTTAAAAATAAAAAATTTAATTTTTTTTAAAAATATTAAAAAAAATAAAAAATAATAAAGTTCGGATTCAGATTGATAATGGATGTAATCCGATCCGATCCGTATTTGGATTACTGGATTCGAATTATCGGATTGGATCCAGTCCGTTGACAGGCCTAATGACAACATCAGTTTGTCCTTGAGAAACTGAAAACGCCCAACAGTGAAAGACTTGGTAAAGATGTCTGTTGTTTGTAAGTGGGAAGGAACAAACTTAATAACCAACTGTTTTGCTCAACACCTTTTCTCTCCTGAAGTGAAAATCTACTTCAACATGATTAGTACGAGCATGGAAAACGGGATATGAAGCCAATGCAATCGCAGAAATATTATCACACCACAGGATACGTGTTGAAGGAAGCCAGACATGCAAATCTTTTAACAGTTGAGTAAACCACATGATCTCAGCAGTAGTATTAGCCAAAGCCTTACATTCTGCTTGGGTAGATGAACGAGCCACTGTGGCTTGCTTTTTAGCAGACCAAGAAGTTAGGTTAGGTCCTAAGAACACACAATAGCCACCAGTGGATCGTCTGTCAATGGAATCCCCTTCCCAATCTGCATCCGCAAAGGCAGAAAGGTGCAGAGATCCTTTGGTAAAGAGAAGACCTTGAGATAGAGAGGCCTTAACATCAATCGAAAATCTCGTTGCAGTACATGGGAGATACGGTCTATCGAGATTTGTGGAGTTGGTCCTAAAGGGGGTCGTAATCGAACTGAAATATATCCGCACTATCTTCACAATCGACTTCTCAAACAACCATTTCAGATGAGAGATCCCAAATGATGTTGGAAAGCTATAGGGACTTCGGCTACTGAATTTATTTCATAATAGCCTTTCTGGTTATCTTCAATCATTGTTACAAAATATGACAATGTTGGAATCGTTACACCTCTCTTCCAACCAACTAACCGGGGAGATTCCGGGGAAACTCATAAGTTTGGCATTTCTTGCGGTTTTAAACCTTTCAAAGAACCATCTAGTTGGTCCCATACCTCAAGGAAATCAATTTGATACATTTTAGAATGATTCTTACATTGAAAATTAGGGATTGGGTGGATTAGTATGGTCGGTATCGGTTTTTCCCATAAGGGAATCTCTGACAGGAGGTTTCTCAACCAAGCTGCCTCTTCACTAGCCACAGCTAGCGCTATCATCTCAGACTCCATAGTGGATTGCGCCAAAATTGTTTGTTTCTTGGACTTCCAAGAGACTGCACCTCCTGCTATGTTGAACACATACCCACTAGTTGCTTTGGAATCATCTGAAAGGGTGTTCCAATCAGCATCACTGTATCCCTCTAGAACAGCGGGAAACTTCTGATAGTGTAATCCAAGGTTCATGGTTCTTTTCAGATACCGCATGAGCCTCTCAATAGCAAACCAATGCTCCATCCCTGGCCTGCTAGTAAACCTGCATAATACCCCCACTGCATAAGCAATATCTGGTCTCGTACAATCACAAGCATAACGAAGACTACCAATAATGCTAGCATACTCAGATTGTCTAACACTGTCTCCAGTGTTCTTAAACAATTTAATACTAGGATCAAAAGGAGTGCAAGCAGGTTTACAGTCAAAATAATTGTATTTCTTCAAGATCTTTTCAATATAATGTGATTGATCAAGAGAAATTCCATTTGCAGATTTAGTAATTTTAACTCCGAGGATTACACTAGCCTCACCCAAATCCTTCATGTCAAAATTTTGGCTAAGCAATAATTTGGTTTCATTCACAACAGATAGGCTTGAACCAAATATCAGAAGGTCATCTACATACAAACAGATAATGGTGCATGCATGATTATCAGACTTGTAATATATGCATTTATCACTCTCATTGACTTTGAAACCATTTGAAACAACTAGACTGTCAAATTTTTCATGCCACTGCTTTGGAGCTTGTTTAAGGCCATAAAGAGATTTAACTAATCTACACACCTTGTGTTCTTGACCATGGACAACAAATCCCTCAGGTTGATCCATATAAATCTCTTCTTCTAAGTCTCCATTTAGAAAAGCAGTTTTAACATCCATTTGATGTACAACTAAGTTATGAACAGCAGCTATGGCAATCAAGACTCGGATAGAAGTAATCCTTGTCACAGGAGAGTAGGTATCGAAAAAATCTATGTTCTCCCTTTGCCTATATCCCTTAGCTACGAGTCTAGCTTTATATTTATCCACAGAACCATCAGGTTTCAATTTCTTTTTAAGCACCCATTTGCAACCTATAGCTTTACAGCCCTGTGGTAGGTCTACTAATTTCCAAGTTCTATTGGACTCCAACGAGTCCATTTCATCATTTATGGCTTCTTGCCAAAAATCAGAGTCTGGGGAAGTCAGAGCCTCATTAACAGTAGTGGGGTCCTCTTCTAAAGAGAATGCAAAGTCAGGACCAACGTCCTTAGCAATTCGAGCTCTCTTGCTCCTCCTTGGTTCAATCTCAGTGTCCCCAGAGTTCTCGTTTCTAGGTTCTTCTAATCTAGGCACACTACTGCTAGATTCAACGCCCCCACTATTTCTGGATTTAAAAGGAAACTTTTCTTCATAAAAATCAGCATCTATAGATTCTACGATCACCTTATTGTTAATATCGAAGAATTTATATGCTTTACTATTCACAGCATAACCAATAAAAATGCATTCATAAGCTCTACTCGCAAGTTTTGACCTTTTCGGGTCAAGAATACGAACATATGCTAAACAGCCCCAAACTTTAAAATATGACACATTGGGCTTTTTGTTTTTCCACAATTCATAAGGTGAGATCAAAGACTTAGAATTAGGAATTCTATTCAGCACATAACATACAGTTAATAAAATTTCACCCCACCAATGTGAAGCTGCTCCTGAACTAAGCATAATTGCAACTACAAGTTCACATAAGGTTCGATTCTTGCGTTCTGCCTTTCCATTCATTTCAGGTGAGTATGGAGCAGTTTTCTCATGTATTATACCAGTAGAATTATAAAAAGCAATGAATTCATTCGAATCATACTCAGTGCCTCTATCACTACGGAGTCTCTTAATCTTTCTATTAAACTGGTTCTCAACCTCATTAAGAAAGATTTTAAACATATCAAATGCTTCACTCTTATGCTTCATTAAATACACAGAGGTGTAATTCGAATGATCGTCAATAAACGTGATAAAGTATCGATGTCCATTTCTAGTGAGAACTCCATCTAATTCACACATATCAGAATGGATCAAATCTAGCAATTCGGTTTCCTTAACAATTGATTTATGAGGTTTCTTTGTGATCTTAGCCTTGCTACATGATTCACATTTTTCAAAATCATTTAAGGAAATATTAGGAATAAAACCTAAGTTGCTCATATTCTTAATCAGTTTCTTGTTAACATGACAAAGTCTAGCATGCCACATATTAACAGAACAAACAATGTAAGAAGAAGATGCAATTTTATTCATATCAATGGTAAGCTTAAACATGCCATCAGATGCATAACCCTTCCCAACAAACATGCCATTTTTAGTAAGAGTATACTGATCTGCTCCTATAGTCTGGGTAAATCCGGCCTTATTGAGGAGGTAACCGGATACAAGATTCTTCCTCATTTCTGGAGTGTGCAGGACTTCCTTCAGAGTGACAGTCCTTCCAGAAGTGAACTTGAGATCAACCTCACCAGTACCAAGAACCTTAGTGGTGTGGGAGTCACCCAACAACACTTTCTTATCATCAGCCTCAGAATACTTTTTGAACAAGGAGCAATCATAACAGACATGGCGAGAGGCACCAGTGTCTATCCACCACCCTTCTGAACCACTTATCAGATTAACCTCTGATATCATAGCCACTAGTGGTTCTCCATCCACCAGGTTCGCCTGTGGAGCGCGACGCCTGGGGTTCTTGCAATTTCTTGCCATATGGCCAGGCTTGTTACAATTGTAACACACAAATTGGACAGAGTCCGTGTTTCGAGCCTGGCCTCCAGAAGGGGGTAACTTCTTGTTCTGATTCAGTCTTCCGTTTCGGTTCTGGTTCTGATTTGGCTTCCCAATTCCTCCTTTCGGCTTGAGCGCAGCCGAACTGTGGTTCTTTTTGTTTGCAACAAAGAGAACCTCATCCTTCTGATCTTGTTTCCGAGCCTCCTCCTCAATACGGAGCCGAACAATCAAGCTTTCCATTGAAAAATCTTTTGACTTGTGACGGAGATCCTTTTTAAAGTCTTTCCAACTAGGAGGCAGTTTATCAATAAGAACAGCAACCTGAAATTGTTCACAAATAGACATGCCCTCAGAAAGAATTTCACGTGCAATTTTCTGTAAATCGTGTGCCTGGGAAACCACGGATTTTTCATCAATCATAGAAAACTTCAAGTAGCGACTAACAACATATTTCTTAGTCCCAGCCTCTTCGGTATCATACTTTTTCTGGAGGGCATCCCAAAGTTCTTTAGCAGTGTTGAAATTGGAATAATAATCATATAGGTCATCAGTCAAAGCATTCAGAATGAAGTTCTTGCACAAAAAATCATCATTGGTCCATTTTTCTATCGCCTTAGTGTTTTCAGTAGTAGGAGGGTTAGCAGCAACAGGTTTCACAGAATCACAACAGCCAGCGAGTTTTTGAGTAGTCAAAAAGAAAAACATCTTTTGCTTCCAACGTTTAAAATGCAGCCCCTCAAAGCGAAAAGGTTTGTTGATATCAGTAGTGGTAACAGAGATCTTGTTTTCAAAATCCATGGCAGATTTGAAACGTCTTAAAATTGTTGGATTAACTGCTGTAAAAACAAGAACGTATTACCTCAAGTTCTGCTATTGAAAAACAGAATACCAATTTGTAGAACAACGGCTGGGTTGAGTCGCGGACTAGGTCGCTCTCTTTAAGACGTTTCGCGGCTCTGCCCAGAATGTGCAAGTAGTTCGTAAATGCCCCGCCGTCCCTAGGATAAAACAGCCCAGAATTCACCACCTCTGCTCGGCCTTCTCTGCACAGAAGAAGACCGAAAACAAAACACACAATCGACCTATTGCTCGAACTCAGAAAATGTTTTTGGGGTGGATGAGAGAACGGTTTTTTTTCTTTGTCGAAACCTATTCCAAAACTCTGAATTTATAGGGTGCAGGCCGGGCTTGATTTTTGGAAGCAAAAATCAAATCAAATCAAATTACTTTGATTTAGCACATGTTTTATAATCAATCCGAAAATCATTTCTTAATCAGCCACTAATCAAATCCCGCTGATTATGTACACGTTTTTAACACGTTGAAATTTCAGTTTTCCATTTTGAAAAAGATTTGATTGACTCTGAAAATTCTGTAATGTTAAAAACGTGTTTCAAAAATTTCTTTAGCAAAAACGTGGGCTTTACTAGTACGTGCGCGAGGCTCAAATCCCGGATTTGCACCCCCCCCTGCGCGAATAACTCGTGACGCACACCCGGTTAACTGGTTTCCGAATCAGTTTTCCAAATTGCCGCCCATTTTCCTGAGCGCGCAAGACCTCTCCTTGATTCCTTGTTCACAAACTCATTTGTGTGTAAACTTATTTAAAGTAGAGAGAAGTCTTATGTCTAGCCAATGTGGGAATAGAGAAAAACACATTGTTTTAGAAATACACACTAAGTTCCAACAGAGGCCTTAACATCAATCGAAAATCTCGTTGCAGTACATGGGAGATACGGTCTATCGAGATTTGTGGAGTTGGTCCTAAAGGGGGTCGTAATCGAACTGAAATATATCCGCACTATCTTCACAATCGACTTCTCAAACAACCATTTCAGATGAGAGATCCCAAATGATGTTGGAAAGCTATAGGGACTTCGGCTGCTGAATTTATTTCATAATAGCCTTTCTGGTTATCTTCAATCATTGTTACAAAATATGACAATGTTGGAATCGTTACACCTCTCTTCCAACCAACTAACCGGGGAGATTCCGGGGGAACTCAAAGGTTTGGCATTTCTTGCGGTTTTAAACCTTTCAAAGAACCATCTAGTTGGTCCCATACCTCAAGGAAATCAATTTGATACATTTTAGAATGATTCTTACATTGAAAATTAGGGATTGTGTGAATTAACATTGTCAAAGAAATGCGGAGACAGTGAGACACAACCACAGGCCCCATCCCAAGATGGTGATGATGAAGATGACGGCTTTGTGACTGGATTTACTTGGAGGATCGTGCTAATGGGGTATGGATCGATGCTGATTTGTAATAGGAGTGAGTATGGGATTTGTTATGTTCTTGACTGGAAGACCGAAATTGTATACGAGAATAGTAATGCAAAAGTGAATACTGCACTTACTAAAGTCAATTCGATCCACATTGATTGAAAACCAAACATGTTTCATTCTTACCTCAATGATGCTGATATTATGGATTCCCACATGTTTTGGTGTTTTATGTTTTTCTTTCTTCTGAAATTTTGCAGGAAGAAATAAAAAGTGGGATGGCTACAATAATGTCTCGCCCCATAGTACACATGTTTCAAATAACTTCTCGTACAATGAGGCCGATTGGTCATTAATTGATCTTTTGGCAGAGAATGAATATTGTCATGAGGTCCCCGAACCCCAATTCATTAGCATGTAATTTCATGTCTTAATGCAAATAGTTTTGCTTCTGGTTTCAAAGACCAAACCATGTATTCCTTATAGTCAGTATTAATTGCACCACGAAAAAGAGTGGCTGGTTTCACTTTTTTTTGAAAAAAAAAACATAAGAAATTCAGTTAGATACTTTATATTGAAAGATTCATATAAGCCAATGGCTCAGGGCTAGCTCCTCGAAAAAATAAAACCTAATACTACTAGACAGATCCTTCAAACGGTTGAAAACATTCAGTAGTCGTGATCTTCATTTACGCGGATTTTTTTCCCACTAGTGCTAGAAACTACCACCGTCTCCTAAATGGATTACTGTTCTAGCACTTGACAAACATAATAATATGCATGAAGCTAAACCCATGTTTTACTACAACAGAAATATTTCGTGGAATTTAACCATGAATGAAAAGAGTACATTTTTCGGTAAGCCTTGTTTATTGCAATACACCACTGTACATTAAGTCTACGAGACGGACCAAATGGTCCAGTGCGTCGTTACAAGTCCACCTAAACCTAAAACTACTTCATTACCGGTTCAAGTTACAATATTACGTCTATAAAAGGATGAGTTAGATCACTAATAGCATTACTATATACCCAATTTTTTGGCTGGGATCTCATCCAGATCTACAGGTTCTTATTCCGCATTACAACCTTTTCCATCACCCTATATGCCCTCGGATGACTAAAGTTCACTTCCCTAAACATCGAATCATATAGACCTCTCTCTTGCAATGAGCCCACTTGGTCTTTTGCCTGCAAGATATTCTCGGAATTTCAAAGCAATGAGGGCTGGGTATCTCTCGAACTAAAATGGACTTGAAATATATGGGGCAAAGCTGTTATGGAGATTCTGCGCCAATCGTCATCAAAGGAGTGTTGATTGAACAAATGAACAACCTCAACCTTCTTCACATCAATCTACTTCTCAGAAAATCAGCCACTAGAAATGAAATTACACGAAGTAACTAGGTAATGCCTAACTAATACGTAAAAAACTAATTTGGAGTTCGTCGGTGTCCAGTAGAGTGGGATTAGGAAATAGCCTGGGCAATCCATCATATGAAGAATAAGGGTTTTCCTTCAGCATTGTACATGTTAGCCATGGCTGGTTCTCTGTATTACATAGAGGTGGCAATCTCAACCCACATTTCTTAATCCGCCCACATATAACCCAACCCAACCCACCCATATTGTCTAATGGTTGATATAGGTTGAACCCATATAACCCATATTTTTATGGGTTTAGATGGGTTGAGAGTGGGTTTAATATGGGTTAGACCTATAATACCCATTCCTGAACAAAAGTTAATCGCCTCCTCGACCAAATTTGAGTCTTCTTTCTCTCTATCTCACTCAGATCCCATTACAAATATTCTCTCTCTCTCTCTCTCTCTCTCTCTCTCTCTCTCTCTCAGACTTTTAAAAAGAAGCTCAAAGTACGTACATTCTCTCTCTCTCTCTCTCTCTCTCAGACTTTTAAAAAGAAGCTCAAAGTACGTACATGTTCGGGTTGGCATTCGGCCAAATAATTCACACGGCTTATTTTTTTGTTCTTATTCAAAATTTTTTCGTATCACTTGGCTCATCGTCAATTTTTTTGAGAATTATTGCATCTTTACGACAAAAGGAATCTAAAAAGTAAAATATTTTTGATCAAAATTAAAATTTATTTGAATAAAGACAAAAAATTGGCTTATTGGCTTATTTTCGTCTTTATTTAAAAAAATTGGATTTCAGTTAAAATTTTTTGCTTTTTAGATTACTCTTGTCGTGAGAATGCAATAATCTCCAAAAAATTGACGATAAGCCAAGTGATATGATAAAAATTTGAATAAAGACAAAAAAATAAGTCAAGTGACTTATTTGACCGAACGCCGAATACTACATGTTCGGGTAAATAATTTGTTGCCGTTTCTGTTCATGTTCCTGGCCTTTGGACCTATATTTAGCAAACTTCGATCTCTTCTGTAGAAACTCGTGCCATCCAACAAACATGTAATCTCGCATCCATCTTAACATATCAGTATCCCAATGGCGTAAAACAATATATTCTCGCATCCATCTTACTTTTTCGATTCTCTCGTAGAGATGAACTAATAGAGATAAAATGTTTGTCACAAAACAAACAAATACAAAAAAAAAAATGAATAGAAACAAAAAAAAAAGTCACTTGACTTTTTAATCCAAATCTAAGCGGTGGCTTCGGCGAACGCAATGAAGATTGAAACTGTTCAATCGGTGCAATCATCGCCTTCCCGACAATTCTCTGATGCGGCCTCTGACTTGTCGAAGTTATGTTACTGTTTGGAAATGGAATGAAAAAAAAATGGTTTTAATCATAAATTTTTTCTTTTCTAAATCCCCCTGATGAGACAAATCAGAAGGGGCGGACGGGGGAAAGGGGGAAAAAAAAAAAAAAAGTAAAACGGGTCGGGTCGGATGGGTTTGGGTTTGGCTTGACCCATATTCGACCCGATCCGCTTCAACCCGTTCACTTTTTGACCCATATTTGACCCGCGACCCGTTTCAACCAGCCCAAACCCGCCCGGACCCGCCCGTTTGCCACCTCTAGTATTACATATGGAAGGCTAGGAATGAGTGCATTTTGGCAACAAACACCCTAATCTTGAAGGCACTATGGAGCAGCTTGTTCTTGATGTTCGGGATAGAGTCTGTTCTTGGCGAAAAGTGGGCAGCAATAGTGTTAATCGAGACCTTTGTAAAGCATGGAATATTTCTCGAAAAATTTTGTTTTGAGCTGTTTGTATAGCCCAGGTGTCTTTTGTTGTTGTTGTGTAGTTTGGGTCTGTTTTTTGTGATGTAGTCAGGGGTATGCCCCTTTGTTTTCCTTTGTATCTTGTCTTCTTTTTTGGTAATAAAATCTCTTTTGCCAAAACAAAAATACGTAAATCAGAAATCTCTATTTGTTAAATTTTCGAAAATTATTTGAAAAAAGCAAACTCCGAAAGTAATAAATCTCAGAGGTTCAAATAAAGCAAATGCGCTTTCAATTGAAATTGGTAGGTCGATCGTTCAGGGTATCTAAGCGGGATAGTGTGACCATAATCTTAGATATCAATAAAAGATAAAAACATTGAGAGGAGGGGAGAAAGATCAAAAGTAAAGTCAGACAACTCAGACTTGTGAGAATGCAACCAATAGAACATCGATAGAAATGACAAAAACTTATTACCCCTCGTTTGCTTGCTTGCTTGCAGTGCACGATGGGTCGTACGTTCACTCAATTAAATCATGGTCATGCAACACATTTTGTGACAAAGGCCAGGTCTTCATTCATGCACTGTGGTATCACCCGCTAACTTCGCTAGTGATTGAGATTTCCTAAGTCAAGTCAATCCATCTGATCATTCAAATTGGAAGATAACTAACAATTTGGTGGACACGATTTTTTTTTTTTATCAAAAAATGCACGATTTTTCATAGGAGGCAACCAATTTGGGACGAAAAGAGTAACTAACAATTTGGTGGACACGTTATTGTTGTCATAATAAAGCAAACGAGGGGTCCAATGGACCATCAATTGCTTGCTTGCATGATGGGTCGTCCACTCAATTAAAGACATGGTCATGAAACACATTTTGTGGCTAAAACTTAAAGGCCAGGTCTTCATTCATGCACTGAGGTATCACCCACTAACTTGACTAGTGATTGAGATTTTCAAGTCAAGTCAATCCATCTGATCATTCACATTGATCATTCACATTGGAAGATAAGTCGAGGGTATGAGTCAAAAAATAATTATCAAGAACCAATTAGTTTGCTTGCTTGCAGGATGGGTCGTCCACTCAACTAAAACATTGCCATGAAACACATGTAGGAGGGTGGGACAGAGGGATAGGACAGGGGGAAGTCGGATAGGGGATTCGAGTCCGATTTCCAAGTCAATCCGTCTAATCTCTCGCCTTGAAAGATTAACCAAGGTATGAGTAAAAATAATGTCAAGAACCATTTAGTTTTTGAATAACTCAAGGTGTCAATTTAGTTGCACATCAACGGGCCGAATCTTTAGAGAACCAATCCCACCTTTAGATATGTCATGGGATCAATCTGGATCAGACAAATCATTCACGGATGTCTCTCTCTTATCAATTTGAATATTTCATGTTAGTTAGTTTTGCGTCTCACTTTTTTGGTTTTTCGATTCGTCTGATGAGACGAATTATAAAAGTAAAAAATTACTTTTATCCAAATATTTTGAGAAATAACCAATTTTCAGCAAAAAAATAATTGACTTTTTTTTTTTTGTGCTAAAAAGTGGTTATTTTCTAAAGGAAAATGGTTTTCACACTCCCCTTTTAACCATATACATGCCCTTTTTTGTTTTTATCTATATGAATTTACAATATTGTCCATGAATGTGTAGATAAGTGTATTGAATAAAGGACAAGATAGTAAATTCAAGTGAATCGAAGCAAAAAAAAGAGAGGTGTGGATGGTTAAAAGAGAGTGTGAAAATCAATTCATTTTCTCAAAATATTTGGGTAAAAGTAAAAATATATATATATATTATTTTGAGACGAATCAATAATCCAAAAATGTTTGATAGCAAAACTAACAAACGCGAAAAAAAAATCAAATAAGGACAAAAAGTGCTAAAAGTTAAACGAAACTATGCTTTGACCTCACGACAACAAAGATGGCTTTTTGTAGCATTATCTCACAACGTTCTTTTAAGAATGCTATAAAAGAAAGGGAAAGACTACAATACACACCCCTTATTTGGGTGTGTATCATATGCACCCCCTCAAAATGTTACGAATTTTAAAGAAAATGTTACAGATAGTCTTTGGTAACCAGGAAATTGACGATGCGAATCAGTGCAGTAAGCTCTATTTCTGTAAGTTGTACTGCTTGCAAGATTATGTATTTATGTGGATGTTTGCGGATCACAGGAATCTATCCTTGATTTTTTCTCTAATTTATTGGATTCTCACATTTAAATACTTAGCGAAGCTTAATTTCACGTTTAGTTCTTTTTTTTTTTTTGGCACAATTTGGCAGTTCAGGATGCTAAACTTTCTGCTTGTGTTTTACTTGAACTTTGTTTTCCACATTTGGTGCTTGAAGTATGAGCACACAGTGTTGCTAGAATTTCTCAACAAGGGTCATCTGGAGCCGGAGAAAAAGATTGGCGAAGGGATCCTTGCTTTCCAAATCCGTTACCATCCACAGTGGAAAAGCCGCTGCTTCTTCCTCGTAAGGCATGATGAAACTGTTGATGAATGATGATTTCAGCTTCAGGAAGCGTGTGGATCACATTCTTCCCTTGCCAGTAAACATGCAAATAAAATATGATGTCAACAAGGCATTGGGAGGTGGTGGTAGATGACCGCGTCGTACCATGTCAAAAATATATTTATAAAACCTTGGAGTAAACTACTACTCCATAGAATAGTGATCAAGACCGAGTGTCCATCCGCAGGGACAGATTGGCTAAGTTACCAATAATTTGATTAACTTTCAGATTAATTAGGAAGGGAAAAGATTGATTGATTTGGATTGCTTTGAGTAAGCTAATTAAACTAGAGCAATTAATTAAAAGGTTTGAAAACTGATGAGGAAAGGTGTAGGGTTTAGAATCCATCCCAACCGCATAACCATGTATCGCATAGATCGGGTTACCACTCGAATCGCAAATCACTATCGCTAGGGCTTGCAATCCCTACCGATAGTGGCCAAGTAAATTTCTACAATCCGCCAATCGGCATGGATTATTCCACGGCACGAACCGTCTCACTAGCGTTGTTTAGCCGCCTCCTAACGGCACGGTCCGTCTCACGAGCATAACCCATCTCAATCACCCGGATTGCAAACAATGAAAATCATTATATGAACGATATTTGAAAACCATGGATACAAATACTCAACCGATAAAAAGAATTAAAACTATTCCATTGATATCATAGAACGAGTTCTTGATCATATAATCCGATTCGAATAAAAACCCTAATCTATGCAAATACAAAGTGACTCAGTACGAGGCTTCATCTTCCCCCTAGAGAATGGAGTTAGCCGGCCATCGAAGCCGGAGTTCTTGTCCGTGAAGTCAAGGATAGGCGCAGCTTCTGTCCTCTGTTCTTCGATAAGTTCCCAATAACAAAACCCTCTTTTTTTCTTTTATAATGCCGCTGCCCACCGCATCTTGTAGGAAATTCTTGTTCTAGTCAAACACCTTCCTTTTTCTTGACCGAATATCCATCCTCTTGATAGGAAGGAAAAGTCCCCCTTTTTGATGAAAAACCATTAGAGCTGGGGCCCACCAAGACATGTTTAAATTGTAATGTTTGCTACCAATTTCAATTGTGAAACGGCGTGGACAGCAGCAGTCCAATAATTGTAAGGCCCAATCCTATTGCTTTGTGCCGAATAATTTCTATCCTTTCCAATTAACACGTTTTTGCACCATTGATCTCAAATACCTACAAGCACCACAATACATTAAAATATGTCAAGTAACAATATAAACGGACCGACAAAGCATAGATTAAATGGATTGAATGGGTGCTTTTCGGCACCTATCACACCCCCCAACTTACACTTTGCTAGTCTCTTAGCAAAGAAAAATTATTAAACAACTAATGAAAACAAATGAAAATGGATAGTTCTTTTAAACCGCCAGGTGGCCCTGGTAGGACGAGTGAAGTCTCGTGAGGGTTTTTAGCTGTGATCACCCACAAAACACCATGAATCTTCTTACACATAACCCACAACCTGTAAGTACTTCATTGATCTTTTAAGCCACGACACAAAGTCATTGCATTAATATAATGGGTACAACCAGTTCGAAATGCTATCAAGACATGCGTATAAACCATGGCACCTAGTTAGCATGTGTGTGGGAGCTCGGACTTAGTTGCAAGAGAAGTGCCACTCAAAGCTCTCTCCAGACCAAGCTTCAACTTCAATTTCTCACCGTGTCATGCACTCACAAAGAAACTCGCTTGAAACAAGGTGCATATAAACTGGCAAGTGTGCGGTTTGGAAGTTATGTTAATGAGAACAAAATACTTCGCACAATACGACACGAAAAGAATGCTTTATAAAGTGGACACACAGTCTCATGAATGGAACACCATGCATTGAAACTCGCTCGCATATCCATCAATCCACTCCCCATCACCCCAAGGATCACATAGGACTTTATTTCTGGTTGTACAGTTCGGTGATTGGTAAAGTTTCAAGGCAAGGGTAAAATAAATTTGTGCGTCCGAGAAGAGGCAAGTATTTCAAGACAACAACTGGGCGAGTATGCAATGTGTGCCCCTTGGCATTAAATCAATTCCACCCTATCTCTCCTTCTAACCTTGCAACATTTTTCAACCATAAAGCAATAATTCCTCCTTGTCAACTATATCAGAGCCCCTTTTGTTTTCATTTTTTTTTTACTGTGTTTTCTTTTCTATTTTTTTTTAGAGGGGCATCACTAATTTCATAATCCATCCAGAAGTTACACCCTTATATTTTTGCCTTTTCTCCAAACACAATATGGAAGGTGGAGCTAACCAAGAGAAAGCTAAATATATAAGGCTCAAAAGGGCTTGCAAGGGATAAATATGAACACAAAGGAACGAACCGGCCCAAACATCAAGAAAATGCCTATCATCTTTTCCCAGGGGTGCAACATCCATGTGACGAACCAAAACAAAGAGATATTATCATGTGTTCAAGTACCAATACTCAGCAATCAACAATAATGAGACCATCAACGAGTGTATCCTTTTCATTGACAAACTGAGAAGTTATGTGACACCACTCCAACAAAAAGCTAAGGCATGAAAGCTTACCAGGGCATCAGTCTCCACTAATCTAACCATCGAGAACGTTCAAACGACACTCACTAGCAAACTAAGTCCAAATAGACGTGAAGTGCAAAGATGCAAGTGCCATAGCTACATGCATTAACAAGATTGCATAAAGAACTAACAGTCCACAAAATACCCAACAATGCCAACATGCCTCAACTCAAGCAACCAATAAATACCTCGCATATTTCAAGTTCCACGCAAGAAAGATCCCACTATTTTTGAACTTTTCAAAATTTTCAATTCAATTTTTTTTGGATTTTAAAGACTAAACATAAACAAGCACCAAAGGGTTCACTCCCCTCAACTTAAAACGGTTCAATGTCCTCATTGAATGCAAGAACACTAAAAGATAAGATATAAGCGGACAAGAGAGGAAAGAGATCACCGTAGGTAGGGAGACATGCAAGCGAAAGGTACCTGGGACCGGAGGAGTGAGGCTCCACCCAACTTAAGCATAGCAACCTGCAAAGTGTTAGTCTCCACCAAACAAGACAACAACAAAAACAATGACAAAAACTAAACAAAATACAAGAAATATTAACAATATCGCAAAAATTAAGGGATAAATAAATAAATAAATAAATAAATAAATCCACCGACTTTCTTCACGCGAAAGACACGGGTACTACTTTTCTCCCTTGCCAAAGACTGTGGTTCCCTACTTGTTGGAAGAGCAATATACGTAGGATTCAATGATATCTTGAAAAGTGGTGCCATCATCTAATAGGCTGCCACTCCCTCTGGGGCTGCCAGATTCTTTACCCACCACTTGGCTTATGAAGCAATCTTCGCCAAGTTGGACACTAAAGTCTGATGGTTCAGACAGATTTCTCACTAGTAACTACGTGCCTGCCGCCAGACCCAACCTCCTAAGTACTACATACATAGCTTTGACAAGGTGGCTATACCAGACCGCTGGAAACCGTTCGAGCACGACAAACACTAGTGGTATCTCACCCTCCATGGATTTAAAGTCTCTTAGACCTCTATTGAAAACACGAGACCAAAAAGAAGCTTGGGTTGCCTCCCAAGAAGCGCTGAGTTTTATGTCTTCAGCCATACATCAATCACTCCAAGAACCATCATTCAACGGAGCATTACAATCCAACCCCGCATATGAACACGCTTTCGAGACCAAAGGAGGTCCCTATTCCAATTCTGGTGAGTACGCGCTACACAGACCTAAAGGCACGTTAGAAGGCAAAATAGGTGGCCGTTTTAAATCATTTTTCAAAGGAGGGCCAATCATAAGTGGAACAACATCACACAAAATTGGACCTTCATGTATAGACCGATCGATAAGAACCTCAGAGTCAACCTCACTCACCTTAGACAGATCATTAGCAGTAAGAGGTGGATGTACCTCATCATTTGAGTAGTGTTTTGCAGTGTTGTAAACATTCAACTTAAGGGTCATATTCCGAAAAGTCGCCTCCATCTCTCCACTCCTCACATGAATATTAGCATTGGCCGTCGCTAAGAAGGGGCGACCAAGAATGACGGGAGTTTGCTTTTTGAGGGTTTGCACCGGTTCTGTGTCAAGTACTATAAAATCAGCTGGAAAATAAAAATCATTAACCTTGACAAGAACATCCTCAACTACCCCACGCGGTACCTTAATGGATCGGTCTGCTAACTGAAGGGTGGCTGACATGGATTTCAACTCCCTAAGCCCCAATTGTTCGTACACAGAGTAAGGTATCAAATTGACACTAGCCCCTAAGTCTAGCAATGCTCGCTCAATGACATGGTTCCCTATTGCTATGGAAATAGTAGGAGTGCCTAGATCTTGTAACTTAGGAGGTGCAATCGATTGGAACACTGAGCTCACTTGCTCGGTGAGAAGGACCTTTTTCGGTACATTGGTTTTACATTTCCTCTTTTGAGTACAGAGGTCCTTCAAAAACTTAGCATAAGAGGGGACTTGTTTGATCGCATCTAGGAGAGGAATGTTTACTTTGACTTGCTTAAAAACATCAAGAATATCCTCCATAGCCGCGCCCTTCTTGGGGAAGGGAGATGGGGCATTGAGACATTGTGGGAATGGGGCTTTAGGCACGTAGGGTTACCTTAGAGCCCCTTAGAATGGAGGTGGATGGTGAAGGTGTGACTGGAGGGGTTCCCTTTGTACTCTTTGAACTCTCCTCCCCAAAGTTATCGGGATCGGAGGGAGCCAAATGCTCCTTCGGCTTTGCTTTCTCGGGTCGGGTTTCGACCTCTCTTTTATTGCACAATGTCATGACTACCTTAACATTAGGAGGGGGTGCTTCATGAGCCACAAACTGCCCTTTAGGGGGCTGGACAAGTTGACTGGGCAACCTACCTTCTTCCCTACGACTAAGTGCATTGGCTATTTGACCCACTTGGGTCTCTAACCTTGCGATGGATTTTGTGTTGGAGCGCACTTGCTGTTGGATGTCATTTAGTCTATCAAGTGCTTACAACACGTTTTCCTCAAAGGATGGATCCCTCGAGGATTGGGAAGGTGCTTGCTGGAAGTTCTGTGAGCAATAGGACACAGGATTGAACTGAGTGTTGAATGGCCTAGGCTGCTGGGCAAAATTGTTGCCCTGTTGTTCCGTCTTCCATGAGAAACCTTGTGCATTGTTGTACCCTTGTGCAACGTTAACCTGTTCCTGCACAAACAAGGGGAATTGTGGTGCTGCGGGGCATTCAGTTATATAATGGGCTGGACTAGCACATAAAGAACAAGCCTCCTTATAAGGTGGAGGTTGGGGGGTGGCCGCGCCCATACTAAGAAGCTTATCAACCTTCTCAGTTAGGGCATCTACTTTAGACTGGAGGTCATAAGATGGTTTAATCTCATACATACCTCATGGCTTATCAGAACCAATAGTGGCTGACTTAATTCTCCTTTCAAAAGAAACATTTTGCAGGGACCCTTCGCTCATAGTTTCGAACAATTGCCAGGCTTCCTGTTCATTCTTAACCATCACAGAGCCTCCACATGAGGCATCAACCATCACAAGATGCGGTAGAAGCAACCCGGAATAAAAACTCTGTACTAATTGCCACTTAGGTATGTCATGGTGCGGACACTTACGAATGAGATCCCCATATCTCTCCCAAGCCTCATAGAACTGTTCGTTCTCAGCTTGTTGGAAAGTGGTAATCTCCTGCCGAAGCCTGAGTGTTTTTCCCATGGGAAAGAATTTCTTAAGGAATGCCGCACTCATTTGCGCCCAAGATGTTACAGAATTAGCTGGCAAATTACTAAGCCAGTGTTTGGCATTCCCTATCAAAGTGAATTGAAACAAAATCAATCTCAATGCATCCATTGGAAAATTATGAATTAAAAGCATGGAACTAAGGGCTTCAAATTCAGTGATGTGTTGATATGGATCCTCTTGAGATTGCCCTTGAAACTTAGGGAGCATTTGAAGTGTACCGGGCTTAATCTCTTAGTTGTTAGCCGTGATCGCAGGTAATCGTACACATGATGGTGTAGTGTACGCTGTGGGGGCGAAGTGTGAGTTGAGATGGATGGGGTTAGGTATCACAACCCTCCTCTCTCCATTAGGATCATCATCTGCCATTGTGACTAAGTCGGTCTTTTTGTTAACCCTACGTCTCTTGTCTAAATCCAAATTAAGAGGAATGAGTTTGGGTTCCAAAGACCGACGACCAAGCATGCAAGTTCAATACCTGACAAGTGTAAAAACGGGGTACTCCAGACAGAGACACTAATTAGCTAAAAAGAAAAGCACAACTCACAGTGGGTCAACGAAATCGCTTTATATCACGGCACCGCTGATCCACAAGAATTTTTGCTCGTTTATTTGCCTCGTAACCTATAGCTAAGAGTACCAAAACTAACAAACAAAATTAAAATAAATAACAATGAACTAAAATAAAAACTAATCGAATTAATACAACCGTGCAAATTATCCCCGGCAACGGCGCAAAAATATATTTATAAAACCTTGGAGTTAGCTACTACTCCGTAGAATAGTGGTCAAGACTGAGTGTCGATCCGCAGGGACAGATTAGCTAAATTACCAATAATTTGATTAACTTTCAGATTAATTAGGAAGGGAAAAGATTGATTGATTTGGATTGCTTTGAGTAAGCTAATTAAACTAGAGCAATTAATTAAAAGGTTTGAAAATTGATGAGGAAAGGTCTAGGGTTTAGAATCCACCCCAACCGCATAACCATGTATCGCATAGATCGGGTTACCACTCGAATCCCAAATCACTATTGCTAGGGCTTGCAATCCCTACCGATAGTGGCCAAGTAAATTTCTACAATCCGCCAATCGGCATGGATTATCCCACGGCACGGACCGTCTCACTAGCGCGGTTTAGCCGCCTAACGGCACGGTCCGTCTCACGAGCATAACCCATCTCAATCACCCGGATTGCGAACAATGAAAACCATTATATGAACGGTATTTGAAAACCATGGATACAAATACTCAACCGATAAAAAGAATTAAAACTATTCCATTGATATTATAGAATGAGTTCTTGAACATATAATTCGATTTGAATAAAAACCCTAATCTATGCAAATACAAAGTTACTCAGTACGAGGCTTCATCTTCCCCCTAGAGAATGAAGTTAGCCGGCCATCGAAGCCGGAGTTCTTGTCCGTGAAGTCAAGGATAGGCGCAGCTTCTGTCCTCTGTTCTTCGATAAGTTCCCGATAACAAAACCCTCTTTTTTTCTTTTATAATGCCGCTGCCCACCGCATCTTGTAGGAAATTCTTGTTCTAGTCAAACTCCTTCCTTTTTCTTGACCGAATATCCATCCTCTTGATAGGAAGGAAAAGTCCCCCTTTTTGATGAAAAACCATTAGAGCTGGGGCCCACCAAGACATGTTTAAATTGTAATGTTTGCTACCAATTTCAATTGTGAAACGATGTGGACAGCAGCAGTCCAATAATTGTGAGGCCCAATCCTATTGCTTTGTGCCGAATAATTTCTATCCTTTCCAATTAACACGTTTTCGCACCATTGATCTCAAATACCTACAAACACCACAATACGTTAAAATATGTCAAGTAACAATGTAAATGGACCGACAAAGCACAGATTAAACGGATTGAATGGGTGCTTTTCAGCACCTATCAGTAGAGGTCACGGAGGAAGGGGTGGTGGAGGAAGAGGAAGTGGGCATGGCCGTGGCCGAGGAGGCCGTGGAAGGGGGACAGGTCAAGAAACTGAGGTGTTGTCCCTATTCTAGCTGCGATGGACTTGGATTTTTGAGTTTTATCTGATGTCTTGAAGAATGAACAATACCTTGTGTAATTGTTCTACTTTATCTATCCGAACTACTACTTTATCCAATTTTGACTATTAATGGCTTGTGTTTTTGAAGTTATTGGAAGGAATGAATGTGGCTTTGTCATTCCTTACAACAGGTTTCTGGTTCTGGGTGGACTCAAAAAAATTATTAAGTGCTCTTAGAGCATTGCCTTGTGGTGCTTAAGGGACCTTCGCCACTCCATATCGACATGGTGACATTACGAATTATATTAATGTGTGGTGAGGAAGGGCTCTGGAACATCCCGTGGTGGTGCTCTAACTGTGGAAACTAGTGTACTCTTATTGTATTTCTTATAATAGTTTAGGGGTTCTTATGCAAATATAGAACTCTTGTATCGTAGATATAAGTTTGACGTTATTTGGTGGCTAATAATAATTGATTATACTTTCTGCAAACTTCTTCTCGCTGTTTCTGCTGTATATTGGTATTTACATGATATCGGAGCATACTCCAATCCAAACCTCTTCAAAGGATTTGGTTTTGTTTGAGACCTTAGGGAGGAGTATTTTCGTTTCTTGTCCTAGTTTTGATCAGTATCCAGAACCTCCTCAAAGGTTTAGGTTTTCTTTGTTCGAGTTTCGATCCCAGGTTTATTTGGTATTTTTGAACGGCTTCTGATAGAGGGGAAACCTTGGCTATAAAGTTAGATGGGAAAAATTATTCAATTTGGCGATTCCACTTTCAGTTCTGAAGCAGAGTATAGAGCAATGTCCTCATCATGTAGTGAGATCACCTGGCTTCGGGGTCTTATGCGAGAATTAGGTGTCCATATTCAGTCTCCGATGCCACTCTTTGGAGATAATATCAGTGCTATCCGTATCGCGTCCAATCCGGTATTTCATGAGCGTACGAAGCACATTGAAGTAGATTGCTATTTTATCCGTGACAAATATTTGGATGGTGAGATTACATTACCCCATGTTGCCTCCAAACACCAACTTGCTGATATTTTTACCAAGGCAATGACTCGGGCTCGACATGAATATCTTGTTGACAAACTGATGCTAGTGAAACAGCCTCAATTTAAGGGGGAGTGTGGAAACTAGTGTACTCTTATTGTATTTCTTGTAATAGTTTAGGGGCTCTTATGTAAATATAGAACTCTTATACCCTAGATATAAGTTTGACGTTATTTGGTGGCTAATAATAATTGATTATACTTTCTACAGACTTCTTCTCGCTGATGCTGTATACTGATATTTACATTAACAACACTTAATAATCGCTTGGAGAGACTCTCGTGTTACGTTTCAAGATAGACGACTCAAAATTGGTTCATATCTTGGATTGTTTTCTGCGATTCGGAAAACCAAACTGATGAAATAAAAAATACTGCAGTTAGTCTGCCAAAAACAGAATTTTTTGGAGTATTTTGAACATAGAACGATATCAAACATGCTTCCCTCCCTCCCCCAGGTAATGACGGAAATAATCAATGTTGAAGAGTTATAAATAAGAGCAAAAACAGAGGATTGTGATACCCGTGGTAAACAATTTCTTGGGGGAAATAAGGTACTACCGCCATTGGCGAGTCTGCGACTAGATTTACCCACATTATTTGCAAAAATATGACCAAAATCTATGAAATACCTCGTATCCCGTGGCGACGAATTGATCATGAGAGAAAGCTCAAACAGAAACAAGAAATGAGATGTAGATAGAGATGGAAGAGGGGTGCCGTTTTCTTCCGATCGCCAGGACTCTCGTGCAATCAATATTTGAAATCAAAGGAACACCTACTTCTACTGGCTTCCTTAGTTCACTTTCAATTCATCACAGCAGCATTAATGAGGAAAGAAGAAGTCTCACGATCATGAAGTGCTTACAACGCAACCTATCCTCCAAATAAGGTTTGCACCCAAGCAAAGGGCTAGGTCGTTGAAAGCATATAAAACCGGTAAGACCGGGATCGTTCCCACAGAGAAGTCTTCTTTAGCGAATTTGGAATAGATGGTAAGTACGTAGCAAGGCTTTCAAGCAGCCAACTATGGTGATTGATTCGGTTAACGAAATTAAACTTGAAATCAAACTAGATTAGAAGCGGTCAAGTCAAAAGGGATTGATTTACCCACGACTAAGCCGTCAAACGGTTCCTTCATCTAACTTATGAGTCAACCGAAACCGTCCGGATTCCACTTGAAGAATTAAAAACTGAAGACTACTTGTAACTTAACTTCAAAGCATTAATTCAAACTGAACTCATTTAATGCAAGTGAGAGACGAAAATAGATCGTTCGCACGCGTAAGATTATCAAGCATGTAGCACAGGGCGATAGACTTCATTGATCAAAGAAGCCACCGACCCCATGGTCAATGCAGGAAATCATGGGTTTAATTCATTCAAAACCTTGAAATCGAGCTAAAGTTTAGGCGAAACCATTTAAACGACTAATCCATAGGGTTCATCTCACCCCATGACCGAACCAATTGACTACTCACTCATAGGAAAAAGACTAGAAATTATGCTAGAAAATGAAAGCATGCTTCACCGTTCGAAATGGAAATAAACTTGATATTAACCAGGATCTCAACCGTAGCTACAACATTAATAAACGGAAAATTAACAAACGACAAATACTTACTTGAGTTGTTAAGGAATTAAAGACAAAAGCTTGAAAGCAATGAAAATGGAGTTCTAGGAATAAAAAGACTTAAAACATAAATATCTACCTATTCTATCTATATGAGGGAGGGAGAGAGAGAGAGAGGCCTATTTATACAAGGCAACTCATCCTCTACCAAAATATCGCTGAACTTGCCAAAAGTGGCAAGTATTCCATAAATGGAAAGTCCAAAAAGCAGTAAAAGTATCTGCTGGAAACCAATGTTATCGATACCATAAGCAAAGGCATCGATAACATCCTTCAACTATTCCCCCGGAGAAGCAAGTTATCGATAACTCAAACCAAATGTTAACGATACCCTCAGGTCTGGACAACTTCTGGACCAAAATGGGACCAATGTTATCGATAACATTCTTCAAAACTGCAGATTTCAGGTTGGCTTCAGCTTCAGCAAACAGCTCCCAGCAACTTCACAGCTTCTCAGCACTTATTTTCATTCTCCAAAGTTAAGTAGAGGCTATATTTTAAACCTTTCTTTTACCTTTCCTTTACTTTAATTTATTTAATGAAAATAAGAAAGTACCCCCCATTTGGAAACAATGGCATTACTAGAATTTCAAGATTCCATTTAAATCAAAATGTAAACCCCCATTTTTAGTACAAAATAGAAAACTGTACATTTTTCTCAAGAGAAAATGGCTTAAAATATGACCTTGCTCTTCAAATTAAACCTTGTAACTTTGTAGTTACTCTTAGAAAAATTCAAGGATCAATTACCGCCATTTTTTATCTCGAAAATCGAAACTTTTTCAGAAAGTCATTTTTCCATACTTAGACAGATTTTAGGGGGCCGACAGGGTCTTCGGGTACTTAGAAGCTTCTGGAGCATTCCTTGGCCTTCAAACGTGCCTTATTTGCACGTTTTCCCTGAAACTACTAAAAGCACACCTTACGTGCAATATCGTTATGAAAGCTAAATAAACGTAAGATAAAACAACTTAAAGCGGGACTAGTCGCACCAAGTATCTGCAATATTGGGTGCTCATCATGAAGGAATAGCTCGACCCGTCACAGCTACTCCTCAGAGTAGCTGGAAACTTTGAAGGAAGCTATATCGATTTGGAGTCCAGATTGTGAACGACGTTGTGGGCAAAGATGCCCTATTAGAAATGGGTTTAAACAAAAGATTTATTACAAAATTGACGTAGTTTTATGTCTACAAATAAGTGCCCTATTAAACCCAGCTTTTCGAGGCACTTTCAACTACCCTATCATATTAAATTAAAATAATAATAAAAATGTTAAATTTAAACGTTGGTTTTAAAGGCTGATAAAAAAAAAAAACATTGGTTTTAAACAAATAAGTTTATTATAAAAACGGCATAGTTTTATGTCTCCAAATAAGTGCCCTATTAAACCTAGCTTTTCAAGGCACTTTCAACTACCCCACCATATTAAATTAAAATAATAAAAAATATTAAATTCGGTGTTTAGGCTGACTGTCGCAATAGGTAGAATCAAATGGGGCACTTTACGGGATAGTGCCTCGTTAGTAACTTGATAAGAAAAAAAATCAAGCTAGTTAAATATTAACTGGGGGACCTGTTGTGATGCATATATGAGCCCCATCTCAAATTCGTAATAGCCGTACCAAAAATCACTCAGATCCGAGATAGGGTAGGTAAATGAACAACACATGATTGATTATCTCGAAGTTTTGTCTCACATGCATAATAGTCTTTAAAAAATGTTTAAAGACAACCATGGTTCATTCATGCCTATATCGATGTCTAATCAATGTGACTTTACACACTTGTGTGACAAACCAAACAAAAATGAACAACTTGACTCACTTTTTCGAATCCAGAATAGGCTGGCCCATTTATTCCGCTACTCCAGAAAAGACCCAAGTCAACTCACAAAATCCTTTTTTTTTTCCGTTAAACAAAACTCACAAAAACCTAATTCAATAATTAATTGCTTGACTCTCGGGTTGATTTCGGTCGTTCACAACTGCCTGGTTGAATCCAATCTCCAACAAAGCCAAAGGGTCCTGGGAAAAAAATTCACGAAACAGAGACGTCCAAAAAACTTATACATGTGAAGGATTCATACGGGGTCCACAATCCACCCCAAACAACACAGTATGCATGTGAATAATTCATACAGGGTCCACAATCCACCCCAAACAACACAATATGCATTTCTCTCTTTCCATGAGGGAAAAAAATATCTCTTTCTTCTCAAACTAATTTGTGGTCTCTATTTTCTTATCTTACAATATAAATGTGTGATATAGAAGTTCAATTGTAAGACTAAGTCAACCCCAAACAACACGGTATGCATTTCTCTCTTTCCATGGACAAGGGAAAAAAAATATGCCGCTTTCTTGTCAGACTAATTTGTTGCCTTAATTTTCTTAGAATATATAGTTTCACAATACATTTTCCTCAATGAAAAGTGTAACATTTTCTACAATAGTGCTTATTATGAGAATAATTTCGTTGTATTTAATTGTTTGTTTCCTTATAAAAATATGTTCTCCGAACACCTAGTGGGCAAAAGTACCTAATTGTCAATAAAAAGAAGAGTTATCCAACAAGCAATATTGGACGGAGGGGGTACAATTTATATTTGTCCGCTCCGCAAAACACTGGAGTATTTTTTTTTTTTGATAGGCAAAAAATTGGAACTTTTTTCTGCACGTTTGTCCACTCCGCAAAACGCATTGGTATGTGATGCATTAAATTTGGTAAGAAACTAAATTGGAACTTTTTTCCGCACGTTAGTAGATAATACCGAGTTCTTTT
Organism: Rhododendron mucronatum var. ripense; assembly: GCA_019656295.1. Classification (NCBI taxonomy): domain Eukaryota; kingdom Viridiplantae; phylum Streptophyta; class Magnoliopsida; order Ericales; family Ericaceae; genus Rhododendron; species Rhododendron mucronatum. Next base: position 172,928 of record BPLT01000255.1, read on the forward strand.
AATTTGTAGATAAAATTTGAAATCTTTTTTGCCGAAAGTACATTATTTGTTAGTCATAATTTGCCTGTAATAGACTTGGACAATCAATTAGACGTACCCCTCCGGAAAAGAACCAAACATGGCATGGACAACCACCATACTTTGGATGTACTGTTGGGAAAGACTCTAAACGTGGAGGGATTATACATTGCGTACTTTTGGAGCAATGTTCCACACTAATAATAGCAAACTAGATGTCATTTTGTTTCCTAGTTTATCAATATAATAGTTATGGGTATGCAGTATATTACCAATCAAAACACATGTGGCATACCACGGTTATTGCTCAAGACCAAAATTATGATCCGAACCATTAATCTTGTAAAATGTAAGGTTAAACTTTAGAATATATTTACCATTCATTTTGCATGACAACTTAATTTCCATGTGTTCGCGTGTCTATAAACATCAAATCACACTCATATTTTGTATTTTTGTGTGTTCTACTAGATGAATGGTTCAGATCATAGTTATGGGCTCAATATATGGTCAAAAATTGAGAGTTTGGAGGAATACGGAGGAATGTAGTGTGGAGGGGACCTAGTCCCTGATGAAAGTGACAAAAATATCTTTTTGCGTGGCCAAGAATTTTCCACATATTGACTTGACTCGGAACTCTGAGTCAATGAGGGGTAATGCCAGAGTACTTTGTTATAAAGAGCAAAATATTATTATTTTACTAATATTATTATTAAGAAACATGTTTTTTTGTCACAAATAATATGAGTGAGGAAAAATTATTTGTCGACTAAATTAAGGTTGTCAAGGATTCTCACCTAGTGACGAAATTTATTTTTCGTCACCAATAGTGCCGTTTGATAACGAAATATTTCATCGCAAAAAATGAATAATTGGTGACAACATTTTTTCCCTCACGTATTAATATTTTTTGAAAACGAATTTTTTTGTCACCAATTATTACTTTTGGCGACGACAACATTCATCGCCAAAGGTGATCCATCAGTGAAAAAAATTTATGTCGCCAATATAAGGAATTGGTGATGAATTTTTTCATCACAATAGACATTTTCATATGAGGAAAAAATCCCAGTTTCTTGCTCTTGCTGCGTTTTGAACCCAGGTCAGTGCAAGCTTTGACCAATTGTCAATATTCTATTCATCAACGGGAATTAGCGGGGTGTTAGGTACACACACTTTTCAGTATATATTTGAATATCTAATATATAGTTACATATACGTTTAACATTAAAATGCATTCCAAACGTCATTTTGAGCCTTTAATAAATTAATAGTATAACTTATACTCCATTCCAAACGTCATTTTGAGCCTTTAATAAATTAATAGTATAACTTAGACTCCATTATGGTAGAACGTAGACAATATAACCATAAAGATAGTTTTTTTTTTTTTTTTAAGAAATTAAATAGCCATCCTGCTTTATAAACTTATTTAAGTGCTCATCCAATTAGATTTGAATATTTAAGTTGACATCCTGAATTTTAAATAATACCTAAAACACCCTCTACTAATGTTGACCCATATATTATTTTTTATTTTTTAATATTACATACTGTAGATCATTTTGAGATTTACGCAGGACTATTCTTTTGAAATTATTAGACCATGATCCCGTCGTCATCCCGAAAATTCCTCATCATATACCCACGTCAGGATTGAACATATCCATTACGCCATATAATTCGGAAAAAAGCTCTGAGAAAAAAAACCCAAAAATGGAAAATCCCCATGGTCGACGGTGAACTGATTGAGAACAATGGCGATCCGCCGGAGCAGCCACCAACAATATCGTCCCGCCGCTGCTTGACGATCCATGCTCGCCACCGGCCTGTCTCCCACCTCCGCCTCGAACACCCACCTTCCTCTCACTCTTTCTCCTTTAGGCGCCGTCGATCCATGCTCGCCGCTGGCCTGTCTCCCACTTCCTCCTCTAACACCCACCGTCCTCTCTCACTCCTTCTCATTTAGCCGCCGTCGCCGTTGCCGCGATTCCAGATTCAAGCTTAGAATGGCGATGTGCTTTACCCCACCTTTAACTCCGGCGTTCCATGATCAGATCGATCCATCGTGGCGGAGACGGGATACCACCACAAAAGCGCTACCCACTCTCTCGTTCTCCTAAAATATCAGTTTTTGGTATTATGTTTTTCGATTTTTGTCATGTTTGTGAATTAATGATGTTTTGTTCATCTACCTCGATTGAAACCTACACATCTCAAAACTTGTCATGTTTTTTGATTTTTGTCATATTTTTTATTTGATTATGTTTTGTTCATTTACCTTGATCAAAACCTACACTTCTTGAAACTTGCCATGTTTTTCAATTTTGTCATATTTTTTAATTGATCTTATTTTGTTCATCCACCTCAATCAAGTTTTGTCATGTTTTGTGAATTGATCATGTTTTACCATGTTTTCCGGTTTACACATTAGTTTTTGTAGGAGTCGTGTTTTTTTTTTAGATTTTAGGGAAATGAAAATATGAGAGAGAAGATTAGGAGAGAGAAAGAATTTAAAAGATTAGGTGAGAAAAATGTTTGAAAGAGGAGAGAGAATTGAGATAATTAGAAAAGATAAAAAAAAAAAAAATAGACAGATTTGAAAATTTAGGAGAATTAAAGGGTAGTTTAGGATTTAATTGAATTTGAGGATGAAAAGATAAATATTTAAATACATTAGGATGAGCACCTAAATAAATAGGGGAAAAATGATGGCTAATTAACTTTCCTTTTTTTTTTTTTCCGGACGGAAATTTGTCTTCTCAGCAGCTCCCTTCAAATCGAAATGCTAGCTCCATTTTCTGATTTTTGAACTCTAAGTTGAGTCATAAATGAGTGAGTTGAGTCATAAATGAGTGATGCTGAAGAGTAATTTCAAGTTTTTTAAGTTAAGTCAACTTCTTTTTTTTTTTTTTTTTTGATCCGTAAGTCAAGTCAACTTTGAAAAACCAATTTGAAGGGTTTTTATTTTTTTTTATTTTTTTATTGTTTTTGAAAAAGGAAAACACTAATTCAGAGGTAGTACGTCATTCACATTATATAAAGGGATCGATGACTTCAATCTAACAATTCCATAACCAAAAGCCAAATGGAGAGGTTGATATGGCTCTTCCATTATCTCTTCCTTTTCTTCCAGTATCAATCTGCTTCTTCATCCCCTCTCTCTTCATCTACTTCGTCCAATCATTCGTGTTCTCTCAATGAGAGATCTTCACTGCTGCAATTTAAGCAAATGTTTACCATAAAAAGTTCTGCTTCTTCCTCGTGTGATGAACTTGGCTCTCCTTCATACCCGAAGACACTGTCTTGGAACGAGACTACTGATTCCGATTGTTGCTTGTGGGACGGGGTCACGTGCGATGTGTCCACTGGTCACGTGACCGGGCTCGACCTCAGTTGTAGCCAACTCTATGGCACCATCCATCCGAATACCACTCTTTCCCAACTCTCACACCTCCAGCAACTCAATCTCGCCTTCAATCACTTCAACTTCTCCCCCTTTCCACTCTCTTTTACCCGCTTCACGAACTTATCCCATCTCAACCTATCCTATTCCTTTCAATCCTATCCCTTTCAGTCATGCTCAATCCCATCGGAAATCGCCCACCTATCCAAACTCGTTTCACTCGATCTCAGTTATTCCTTTGCTTGTAGATTTGAACCGCACAATTTCAAAACCCTGCTCATGAACCTAACCCAACTAGAAAACCTGAAGCTTGCCGGAGTAAACATTTCTTCGGGTCTACCCGATTCCTTGCTGAATTTGTCTTCTTTGGTCACTCTCGACCTTGCTCAGACTGGCCTAAATGGAGAACTGCCCGATTCAATTGGCTATTTTGGGTTTTTAAAGTACCTGGATCTCTCTATCAACGAATTCTCCGGACCTCTTCCCGAGTCACTTGGAAACCTCACGAGGATTACTGTATTATGTTTATCGGAAAACAATTTGAACGGTCAGGTCCCGTCTACTCTCTCAAATCTAGAGCAACTCACTGATTTCAGTGTTGCGTCTAACAATCTCGACGGTACGATTCCCGAGTCCTTTTCTAAGCTTATAAAGTTGGAGTATTTATCACTCGGCTCCAATAATTTCAGCGGTCCATTTCCACGTTGGGTGGCCAACTTAACACAACTTGTTTGTTTTTACATTTCGTCTAATCCATTTACCGCGGGTCCTATTCCTAATTACAACATAAGTGGATTTCGAAACCTACAATACTTATTATTGTACAATTGCTCCCTCAACGGAACACTACCGTCGTGGTTGTTTACTATTCCCTCATTGCAAGTGTTATACCTTAGCTCTAATCAGTTGACTGGACAAATTCCTGAATTCCGAAGTGATTCACCGTTGGAGAGGATTGACTTGAGCAAAAATAAACTGCATGGTCCCATTCCTCTGTCAATCTCAGGTCTTGTGAACTTGCGTTACCTCATCCTTTCATCGAATAATCTGACTGGTGTCATGGAGCTGCAGAAATTCAGCTCAAACCTTGAAGGACTTGATCTTTCGAAAAATAATATCTCAGCTTTGAGCATTGGTAATGGTAGTAATGCCAATGCTACCTTGCCCAATCTTTTATGGCGCCAATTAGCGGAACAGAAAAAACAGTACCATGTGAGACTGGGGCCATTGGAATTTTTAAGAATACAGTTGTGCTGGTAATAGTAGAGGTTGGAAATTTGGAATAGATCATTTTGTTTTTGTTTTTAGGATTATTCTAATCTCCGCATAAAAGGTATAGAATAATTGGTAAAATATGAATCGATATCCGAAAAAGGGCAGAGAATCTCCAAGTCCTAGATCTATCCAATAACAAAATTCATGGAGAGATTCCAAAGTGGGTGGAGGGGAACGCTACATGGCCCAATCTTCATTCGTTGCATTTGTCCTCTTGCAATATAACCGAGTTCCCGGCGGAATACTTAAAACGCGCAGAGAACCTCTAAGTCCTAGATCTATCCAATAACAAAATTCATGGAGAGATTCCAAAGTGGTAGAGGGGAACGCTACCTGGCCCAATCTTCAGTCGGTGGATCTATCCTTTAACTATCTTCAAGGACCACTCCGAGTTCCATCACCATCATCATTAACCTACTTCCTAATCTCACACAATAAACTAACCGGAGAAATCCCTTCATCCATTTGCAATTTGAGTTCCCTAGCGATTCTTGCTTTTTCGAATAACAGCTTAAATGGTGTTATTCCACACTGTTTGGGAAATGTCAGCAATCTCAAGGTGTTAGATCTACGGTCGAATGGCTTCCATGGGGCTATCCCGACAATATTTGCAAATGGAGGTGAATATTTGAGGAGTCTCAATTTAAATGGAAATCATTTGGAAGGACCAGTGCCGCGATCTTTGGCCAATTGTAAAAGGATGGAAGTCCTAGATATTGGGAACAACAATCTATATGGTGCATTCCCTCACTGGCTGGAGTCTCTTCCAGAGTTGCAAGTTCTTGTCTTGAAATCAAACAAATTTCATGGTCCTATAGGCAGTTTTGGAACTGAAGCTCCTTTCCCCAAGCTTCGAATTTTTGACATTTCTCAAAATAACTTCACTAGGCTTCTACCGGAACGATATTTCCTCAATTTCAAAGCCATGATGAATGTGGATAACTCGAACACGTCATGGCAATACATGGGAGATGAAATTGGTTTTCGATATTCTGTGGAGTTGGTTCTGAAGGGGGTTGTAATTGAAATGAATTATATCCTCACTATCTTCACAACAATCGACTTGTCATACAATAATTTCGGACGAGAGATTCCAAATGACATCGGAAAGCTACAAGGACTTCGGTTGCTGAATCTATCTCATAATAGCCTTTCCGGTCATCTTCCATCATTGTTGGGAAACATTGCAGTGTTGGAGTCATTAGACCTCTCTTCAGACCAACTCATTGGGAAGATTCCAGGGGAGCTAAGGAGTCTGACATTTCTTGCAGTCTTAAACCTTTCGGAAAACCATCTAGTTGGTCCCATACCTCAGGGAAACCAGTTTGATACGTTTCAAAATGATTCTTACTTTGGAAATTCGGGATTATGCGGATTACCATTGCCAAAGAAATGTGGAGATAGTGAGGCACAACCACAGCCACCACAGCCGAAATCCCCAGATGATGATGATGACAACGACTTTGCGAGTGGATTTACTTGGAGGATCGTGCTGATGGGGTATGGATGCGGATTGGTAATAGGAGTGACCATGGGATTTGTTATGTTCTTGACTGGAAGACCTAGATGGTTTACGAGGATAGTCGTTGGAGGAGAACCACGCCGGAAGGTGGTAAGAGTAAGGCAGATTGGTTGGAGAAGAAGTCATCGAAGTTAGATGCAGTTTTCGTTAATCAATATTATGACTATATATCTCATCTCAAATCCGAACATTGAGTAATGCAAAAAGCAACATATTTTACATTGATAGGAAACCAAACATATTTTCTTTGTTCATGCTATAATCAATTTGACAATTTTATTGGTTGGTGGTAGTCTTTTTCCTAGCCGATTATTGGATGACTCAACGGTTAAAAAGCTGGAACTTCTTCGCGTTAAGGATATGGATTTGTTTCACTTATTTTTGGCAGAATTGAGATATGTGACCAAACGAACCAATCCAAACCAACAATGGAGAGACAGAGTTGAAACTGATTCTCTAATGGTGTTTAACGTTTTTCTTTTTCTGAAATTCTGTATCCCTTATATTTTGTATTGCACCACGAAAAATCTTATAGAGTGGCTGATTCAACTCTTTTACCAGTTAGAAATTCACACAACCCCAGACTGTATCCACAAGGAACAAACAAATAAAAACTTTTGAAAAAAAACAGAAACAGAGTATTAGCTTCTTTTTCCAGAAGAGGAAAGCAACCTCAGACTGTATTCCATGCTTGTCTATGAACATAAGGTGTATTAGTTTGTTTCTTTTTCGACATAAGGTGTCTTTGAGCCTATTGTACGTTTAATAGTGTTTCCTTCGAAAAAAAGAAATGTGAAACAAACGCCATGGCCGTGTGATAGATTGAGAGGCGCAGGCATGTCGGGACCGTGACATGATCCAATTGTGAATTAGGCTAGAAGGCCTAATTTGACTTCTGAACAGGTGAGTTGCGTGCGGTATATGTAATCTACCGCCGGTTCTTTTTTGCCTCAGCGGAGGAGGACTTTGCCATTTTCTCTAAGTGATGTAGAGAGAGGAACGAGCACGGTACTCGAACCTTGTCAACGCCATTGGAATGGAAAACACTCAGGGTTTTCCATTATTGAAGAGATGAGCGCGGTGTTCGAATGTAGAGAACGTCGTTGAGATGGAAATGCTCGGGATCTGCATTGCCGAAAATAATAAATGTTACAAGCAACTACGAAGTTGCCGAAATTGAAATTTGTAGAAATAAACAAAACCATAACTTTTTGAACCCACGTTTTCAAATTCTGGAAAGCAATTCACTGCAACCTTGGCGGGGAAAATTCATGCTCTGTTCCCCCTCTTTTACCAAGTACCCGCATGTGGCACGTTTTATTGGACGATCATTTTTGGATACAAACAAATAGTGCATTAGTTTGTTTGTTGGCTTTTTTTGGATATTTTGTCGTAGGATATATACAATTTTGCGTCTTTTAACTCTAGTAAAAACTTTGACCGCTGGTATTGGGGAAAAATCGTACCGAATCAGTAATCGTGGTTTTGGTTATGGTTTAGATAGAATGAAAATTGCTGCCGAATTTGGTTGGTTTTTTGGTTTTAGGTATATGTTTCGGTTGTCTCAATAATTGAACCGCACCGTTGCCATCCCTATCGTCAGTACGTGTATGACACCATTGGACAAATAGTTAATTTGGACTGGGCTTTATTGTATCCTGGTGGCAAATTCATTGTTAAATCGGTGCACACCAAATTCAGTTGATAGGTTGATGCAAATGTCGTTTTAATGAAAGCATTTTCTAACGTGCCTTCCAGCGACCATTAATTTATTTCCTTTATTTTTATCCACTTCCATCAAACTAGGCGTCAAATTATAAAAACACTAGTGCATGTCCGTGCCTGAAGGCACGGGTTCGAACAATTGACATACGCAAATAAGCACGAAACTCACATTCAATATATCATCCACTACCCAACAAATTCAACTATGCAAAAAACAATAACCCAAACATATTCGAGTGACCTTAGATATGTGTGAACAAACTGATCGTGCCCAAAGGCACATACCAACATAATTTTATCACTGCAAAGAACAAACCAATTACTCATGCCGACAACACTACCTACAAATTTAGAGTGTATTTACTATTTACGATAGGAATGTACTACAATCAGATTGGATTTCTACATGAAATCCAAAACAATACAACACATGACCATAAGAGGAAATGACAAAAACAAAAACATGAAAGACAGAAAGATCTTGCATTCCTTGATCAGATTGCTATGAAGCTGGTTTTCTTTGATCAGATTCACCGCTTTCAGCCTCCTATTTCTACTTGAGTCGGTTCTTGTCCCCAAATGCATCCAAGTCTTAGGGCTAACTCTGAAGTTCAGCCTCCATGCTCGCGCAGTCATGCAATCGTCATCCCCCTATTTCTACTTGAGTCGGTTCTTGTCCCCAAATGCATCCAAGTCTTAGGGCTAACCCTGAAGTTCAGCCTCCATGCTCGCGCAGTCATGCAATTGTCATCCCTACGTACTCCACCAAAGCAAGCAATTAATTTCGAAGTTGTCAATTTCAAGTTAAACCGTATTTTGCAAGAAAATTTAAGTCACTCAATGGCAAGTATATTGACCAAAGACACCAACTTTGAGAACATAACAGGCTAATGGCTTAACTGGAAGTTATTCCTCAACAAACCTTAAAGAAGTAAATAAATCTAAGACCATCATTTCCATGAAACTATATCCAGACACATCCCCATCAATATCTCAGTCCCTGGACAATACAACCAATATACAAACCGTTCATAAAGACGACGAACAATTGAAACTCAAATTTAGTGTGCAAACAAAACCTTAATTAGAAAAGCGGCACCTGATGAAACATACTCCGAAGTCCAAATTATTAATTTTTCAGGAAAGTGTCCAGAATGTTATGCTGGCATCCTTTCATAACAATGATCAAATTAAAATGGAAAACAGAATAACCAAATTCAAAAATTAGGAGAGAACCAGTATTTTTTGCTTCTCAAAATCAGACAATGTCATGTTCATAATTTTTGATAATCGCATGTTCGAAAATTTTGAACAAACTATGTATTAAGCCAATAACAATGTTATCTCCTCCTTCAATCCACCAATAAATTCCTTCCCTGCTCAAAATTTATGTTTTTAATAAAGACCCGTTAACCTAGGAAGAATAAATATAATAAGCTCAAAGCCATACAATGGAGAGAGAGAGACCCTTCAATTAAAATGCGAATCAAAGAAAGACAACACATAATTAAAATGTGAATCAAAGAAAGATAGCATGTCAAATGTTGTTAACCTCACTGGATGCAGCAATTAAAAAAAATAACAAAGTTTAATCCTAATGATCAAGATAACTCTTGGAAAAGTGCTTACCAAAAACAAAACTAAAAACTATTGGAAGCTAAAATAAGTGCACGAGGAAGCATTGATACAAAACATGGAAAAACTCCAAGTTGCATTTCCGGCAACAGAGATAATAACACGTCTTAAAATACTACATGTTGTCCCTCTCTTAAGTTGTCCCAGGCTTGCACCCAAAAAAAAAAAAAAAAGGAATAAATCCCATCAATTGGCACTGTTCTATAGGAAACAACTAAAGAGGGAAAAAACTGTGATAACAAAATGAAGCAAATGACAAAAAATAAACAGATACAGAGTACATACCAAAAAACAAAAAAGAAATAGAAATACAGAGGGATTCCAATTCAAGAAATGAGGAAAAATATACCAATGCAAAAAGATCTGTAATCGATAGAAGAGAACTTACACTATGTGAAAGTTTTCGAAGTGGGTTTCAAAAATGGGACCAAACTAAAACCAAAGCCATTTCGACCTCCTGCTGTAAGTGAAACGCATCATCAAAACAACCAGGTAGAAGCCATCTAGCATCGGCGATAGCCATCTGAGAAGAGGCATAAACCGACAGAAAAAATCCAAGATCAGAGCATGGAGATGGAAAGACATAGGAGAGGCACCAATCAAAAAAATACATAAGAGAGGCGAGAGACGTAGATGCCTTACCGAAATTGGCGATGCCTGCATTGCGTGGAGAGATATTGCAGATGGAAGGAATGCCTTGGAAGCACAGAGACTATTTTTAAAGGAAAAGGGAGAGGAGGAGGTAATCAAGCAGATTAGGTTTCATTCATTCCACAAAATACAAATCATGCCTTAATTAAAATAAAAGAATCCCTTCAGAAAAAATTCTAGTTTTGTGACAATTATCCCATAAATTACAGTAATATTAGATTATCATAATTGGTTAGGATATTTCAATTCAAATGAGCTTCTTTTGTAGTCTTGAAGTTTCCAATATTTACCAAAATGCCATGTTGTAGAAGGAATTATGAAGATAAATCTGGACCGTCGAATTTGTTTGTATGGGTAGATGAATTTTGGACAGTGATTAATCTGAACCGCTGAGAAAGAATATTCTATAAGATACCTGTTCTGTTTTATAATATAGATTTGCCACCACAGTTTTTTGGCCCCCCTAAGCTTTTGAGCTGGGCCAATTTTATGTAGAAAGGCCAGTGGTGGAGCCAATTTAGGGCCACCACAGTTTCCTTGAATCGAATTAGCTATTAGTACTTTTTATATAATTCAATCAACTCATCTAAATACGCATAAATAAAGGATACTCTATTTAACAACTCAAAATTACGTTGAACAACTAAACGTGATAGCATTATCTGCTCTATTGCGGATTCGCAATAGGTGAGTGAACAAAATATTGCTTCAAAATAAGAAAGTCCTCATTTGTTTCTCGTGATATAACACGCAAGCTACCGTCGTATTATCAAAAAACATCAAGTTGTGGGTCGGTGGGATGTGAGAGATTCGGTATCACCGGAATTTTTATTTCATAGTGCACGCCCCCACTAATACATATTTCTAGTTATGCCGCTGGATAGGCACAGACAGACACTCTCAAGTTAACACACAACTGTGCACAACAGTCAACGACATATATATAAGAAGTTTAAATATATATTTACAGCCGCCCCATTAGAAACATTTCTCTGAGGCCTGAAGCTGTGTCCTCGCCGAGCTGCCTCTGGGTGCAGTAATTAGTATGTTTCCCGAGTACAAAAAAGAGGGGAGGAACGCAAAGGGTTAGCCAATTGTCACCTTAGCATTTAGGAGGCTTCGGAAATCTTTGTTTGGCGTTCAAGTTTAGACTCTCATTCACAATTTCTATCGATTCCTTCATGTGTTGGATTAAGTGTTCCAAACTGGAATTGTTCAATAATTTAGTTTGACCTCAATTTTAGTTTAGTAAACTATGACAAGTTCCCCTGAAAATACGTTTGCATGTTCTACCCAAAATCATTTGTAGCACCCAACGTTGTCTACCTTTTTAAAGATACTTCACAAAAGGCTCCTTTTACAAATACAGAAAAAACCTATTCACAATTTCTTGTGGGAATGTCACCTATTCCAAGATAAAATGTTAGGCCACACACTCGTAAGCAAGGAAATGTAATGTGTAGTCTTATTCACAAGTTTTTTGTTTCCCTTGTTTCCATTGGTGCTAAAAACTTTTAGAAATCGCTACAATAAACGATTTTTTCAAAGGGTGGGTGCTCATTCAAGCGAGAAAGCTTTGAGACAATGAGATTTGAAAATTTGTTGCTCCCATTCTTTTTTTCCACATCAATTGTTCCATCGAGGCGTATTGTCAAACAAGTGGTGTTCATTCAAATTGCAAGGAAACATTCAGGAAGAAAAAATCCCCAATGAAGAGTATAATAAGTAGTGTATGATTTCAGATGATTTCTAAAACCATAAAATTAGACTTTTTTTGCACCTCATGCCTTAATAAAGACGATAGATCCATCCAAAATTCTCCTAAAAAGTACAAAAAAGTGAAGAAAATAGAGGATAAATTATAAAATTTTCCCTCAATGTGTCACGTCCATCCTCTATTTTGGAGAAATAGAGGTGCATCGGAGATTCTCCTACCACAAGATTGTGCTGCTATTTCTCCACACACACAAAAAAAAAGATTCGAAGTGCTCTCCCTTTTTAGGAAAGAAAGGAAAAAGAAATTAAATAGTGCTTGGCAATCAGTTAATGTGAATTCACACGTAATAATTCAGAAAATTGAAAACTACAAGGAAAATGGTATTGCTAGCTTCTCCCTCAATGTGTCCGTCTCCGTCAACCCAATCATCGTCATCGTCTTCGTCTTCGTCTTCGTCAAAGAAAGATGGCTTCAAAAAGTCTTTGAGATGCTTTATGGATTAGCAATTTGCTTGGCCTTTGCTTCGTTTAAAGGGGGTTAGGTTACAACTATTTCAAAAAAGAATGATGTGATCTCACTTTTCGCCAACGAAAGGAAAAGCAAAAGGAAAAATAGTGTTTGTCAATGTAATCCATAATACACATCAATACAACAATAACGATATCAATGTAGTTCCCAATTGGTGGAGGGTTGGATACAGACCTTGACATTTGACCATATGTGCGTAAAGTGGTTGTCCACAGATATTTTTAACAGCCCTCCTATACTGCCAAAAGTCGAGGGTTTCAAAGGACATTATGCCGTGGAAGCATAACCCCCCAAATCAAAACTTGAAGGCATTAGAGAAGGCAGGTCATCTACAGATCCGATTCAATTGTGCTCATTATCTTACTTACTTTGTTCAAAATCCAGAGCATCGCTAATGCACATAATCCATACTCATCAATCCGTACATTATAAACAACTTTGAAAAAGAAAGATGAGTTTACAAAACGCATTGCTATGTGATTTATTAAATTTTGTAAGAAACTAAATTGGAACTTTTTTCCGCACGTTAGTAGATAATACCGAGTTCTTTTAATTTGTAGATAAAATTTGAAATCCTTTTTTGCCAAAAGTACATTATTTATTAGTCATAAACATGGACATTATTCATTAGCCAGAAATAGACACGGACAATCAATTAGACGTACCATTCTGGAAAAGAACCAAACATGACATGGACAACCACCATACTTTGGATGTAGTGTTGGGAAAGAGCCTAAACTAGGAGGGATTATATATTGAGTGCTTTTGGAGCAATGCTCCACACTAATAATAACAAACTCGATGTCATTTTGTTTCCCAATCAAAACACATGTGGCATACAACATGTAATTGCTTCAAGACCAAAATTTTGATCCGAACCGTTAATCTTGTAAAATGTAAGGTTAAACTTTAGAATATAATCACCATTCATTTTGCATGACAACTTAATTTCCATGTGTTTGTGCGTCTATAAACATCAAATCACACTCATATTTTGTAAACTCATATATTTTTGTGTGTTCTACTAGTTGAATAGTTCATATCATAGTTCTGGGCTCAAAATATGGTCAAAAATTGAGAGTTTGGAGGAATACGGAGAAATGTAGTGTGGAGGAGAGTTGGTCCCTGATGAAAGTGATGAAAATATCTTTTTCCGTGGCCAAGAATTTTCGACATATTGACTTGACTTGTAAGTCTGAGTCTATGAGGGGTAATGCTAGAGTACTTTGTTATAAAGAGCAAAATATTATTATTTTATTAATATTATTATTAAGAAACATGTTTTTTCGTCACAAATAATAAGTGAGGAAAATTATTTGTCGACTAAAGGTTGTCAAGGATTCTCACCTAGTGACGAAATTTATTTTTCGTCACTAATAGTGCTTTTTAATGACGAAATATTTCGTCACGAAAAATGATAATTGGTGACAAAAAAATTTCCCTCTCCTATTAATGTTGTTTGACAACGAAATTTTTTGTCACCAATTATTACTTCTGGCAACGAAGCGACGACAAAATTCATCGCCAAAGGTGATCCATCAATGAAAAAAAATTACGTCGCCAATATAAGGAATCGGTGACGATTTTTTTTGTCACTATAGACATTTTCATATGAGAAAAAATCCCAATTTCTTGCTCTTGCTGCGTTTTGAACCCAGGTCAGTGCAAGCTTCGACCAATTGCCAATATTCTTTACATCAACGGGAGTTAGCGAGGTGTTAGGTACACACGCTTTTCAATATATATTTCGAATATCTAATATATAGTAACATATACGTTTAACATTAAAATGTATTCCAAACGTCATTTTGAGCCTTTAATAAATTAATAGTATAACATATACGTCGTTATGGTAGAACGTAGACAATATATCCATCAAATCGAAATGCTGGCTCCATTTTCTGATTTTTGAACTCTAAGTTGAGTCATAAATGAGTGATGCGGAAGAGTAATTTCAAGTTTTTTAGGGTATTTTTTTTATTGTTTTTGAAAAAGGAAAACACTTATTCAGAAGTACGTCATTATATAAAGAGATCGATGACTTCAATCTAACAATATTCCATAACCAAAAACCAAATGGAGAGGTTGATATGGCTCTTCCATTTTCTCTTCCTTTTCTTCCAGTATCAATCTGCTTCTTCATCATCCCCTCTCTCTTCATCTCCTTCATCGAATCATTCATGTTCTCTCAATGAGAGATCTTCACTGCTGCAATTTAAGCAAATGTTTACCGTAAATAGCTCTGCTTCTTCCTTGTGTGATGAACTTGGTTCTCCTTCATACCCGAAGACACTGTCTTGGAACGAGACTAGTGATTCCGATTGTTGCTCGTGGGACGGGGTCACGTGCGATGTGTCCACTGGTCACGTGACCGGGCTCGACCTCAGTTGTAGCAAACTCTATGGCACCATCCATCCGAATACCACTCTTTTCCAACTCTCACACCTCCAGCAACTCAATCTCGCCTTCAATCACTTCAACCTCTCCCCCTTTCCACTCTTTTTTAGCCGTTTCACGAGCTTATCCCACCTTAACCTATCCAATTCCTTTCAGTCAGGCTCAATCCCATCCGAAATCGCCCATTTATCCAAACTCGTTTCACTCGATCTCAGTTATTCCTTTGCTGGTAGATTTGAACCGCACAATTTCAAAACCCTGCTCATGAACCTGACCCAACTAGAAAACCTGGAGCTTGCCGGAGTAAACATTTCTTCGGGTCTACCCGATTCCTTGCTAAATTTGTCTTCTTTGGTCACTCTCGACCTTGCTCAGACTGGCCTAAATGGAGAACTGCCCGATTCAATTGGCTATTTTGGGTTTTTAAAGTACCTGGATCTGTCTTTCAACGAATTCTCCGGGCCTCTTCCCGAGTCGCTTGGAAACCTCACGACGATTACTGTATTACGTTTATCGTGGAATTTTTTGAACGGTCAGGTCCCGTCTACTCTCTCAAATCTTGAGCAACTCACCAAATTCAACATTAGGTACAACAAGCTCAACGGTACAATTCCCGAGTTCTTTTCTAAGCTTACAAAGTTGGAGTTCATTGACTTGAGCTCCAATAAACTGCATGGTCCCATTCCGAAGTCAATTGGCTATCTTGGGTTTTTAAAGTACCTGGATCTCTCTTTCAACAAACTCTCTGGGCTTCTTCCCGAGTCGCTTGGAAACCTCACGAGGATTACTGTATTATATTTATTGGAAAACAATTTGAACGGTCAGGTCCCGTCTACTCTCTCAAATCTAGAGCAACTCACCGATTTCAGCGTTGCGTCTAACAATCTCGACGGTACGATTCCCGAGTCCTTTTCTAAGCTTATAAAGTTGGAGTATTTATCACTCGGCTCTAATAATTTCAGCGGTCCATTTCCACGTTGGGTGGCCAACCTAACACAACTTGTTCGTTTTGACATTTCGTCTAATCCATTTACCGCGGGTCCTATTCCTAATTACAACATAAGTGGATTTCGAAACCTACAATACTTCTACTTATACAATTGCTCCCTCAACGGAACACTACCGTCGTGGTTGTTTACTATTCCCTCATTGCAAGAGTTATACCTTAGCTCTAATCAGTTGACTGGACAAATTCCTGAATTCCGAAGGGATTCACAGTTGGAGACGATTGACTTGAGCAACAATAAACTGCATGGTCCCATTCCACTGTCAATCTCAGGTCTTGTGAACTTGAGTAGACTCTACCTTTCATCGAATAATCTGACTGGTGTCATGGAGCTACAGAAATTCAGCTCAAACCTTGAAGAACTTGATCTTTCGAAAAATAATATCTCAGCTTTGAGCATTGGTAATGGTAGTAATGCCAATGCTACCTTGCCCAATCTTCAAGTCCTAGATCTATCCAATAACAAAATTCATGGAGAGATTCCAAAGTGGGTAGAGGGGAACGCTACCTGGCCCAGTCTTTTTTCGGTGGATCTTTCCTTTAACTATCTTCAAGGACCACTCCGAGTTCCATCACCATCATCATTAACCTACTTCCTAATCTCACACAATAAACTAACCGGAGAAATCCCTTCATCCATTTGCAATTTGAGTTCCCTAGCGATTCTTGCCTTTTCGAATAACAACTTAAATGGTGTTATTCCGAACTGTTTGGGAAATGTCAGCAATCTCGAGGTGCTAGATCTACGGTCGAATGGCTTCCATGGGGCTATCCCGACAATATTTGCAAATGGAAGTGAATATTTGAGGAGTCTCAATTTAAATGGAAATCATTTGGAAGGACCAGTGCCGCGATCTTTGGCCAATTGTAAAAGGATGGAAGTCTTGGATCTTGGGAACAACGATCTATATGGTGCATTTCCTCACTGGCTGGAGTCTCTTCCAGAGTTGCAAGTTCTTGTCTTGAAATCAAACAAATTTCATGGTCCTATAGGCAGTTTTGGAACTGAAACTCCTTTCCCCAAGCTTCGAATTTTTGACATTTCTCAAAATAACTTCACTGGGCTTCTACCGGAACGATATTTCCTCAATTTCAAAGCCATGATGAATGTGGATAACTCGAACACGTCAAGGCAATATATGGGAGATGAAATTGGTTATCGATTTTCTGTGGAGTTGGTTCTGAAGGGGGTTGTAATTGAAATGAATTATATCCTCACTGTCTTCACAACAATCGACTTGTCATACAATAATTTCGGAGGAGAGATTCCAAATGACATTGAAAAGCTACAAGGACTTCGGTTGCTGAATCTATCTCATAATAGCCTTTCCGGTCATCTTCCATCATTGTTGGGAAACATTGCAGTGTTGGAGTCATTAGACCTCTCTTCAAACCAACTCACTGGGAAGATTCCAGGGGAGCTAAGGAGTCTGACATTTCTTGCAGTCTTAAACCTTTCGGAAAACCATCTAGTTGGTCCCATACCTCAAGGAAACCAGTTTGATACGTTTCGAAATGATTCTTACTTTGGAAATTCGGGATTATGCGGATTACCATTGCCAAAGAAATGTGGAGATAGTGAAGCACAACCACAGCCGAAATCCCCAGATGATGATGATGACGACGACTTTGCGAGTGGATTTACTTGGAGGATCGTGCTGATGGGGTATGGATGCGGATTGGTAATAGGAGTGACCATGGGATTTGTTATGTTCTTGACTGGAAGACCAAGATGGTTTACGAGGATAGTCGTTGGAGGAGAACCACGCCGGAAGGTGGTAAGAGTAAGGCAGATTATGACAATCCCTCTCTCTCTCTCTTGGCGATTTTGAAAACCCTCCTTCCCATCTTCTTCCTCGGCCGCCGCCGCCTACCTGGGGGGGGAGGTGCCCTCCTTCCCTCCTCCCCCCAGGTCCGACTTCCACTCCTCCCCCTCTATCTCTCTCTCTCCTATCCTCTCCTCTTCCGGATCGCGCCCTTTCCTCTGCTCTGTTCTCTTTGGGGTTCCGCCCTCCCCGGCGTGGGAGGGTGTGGCGTTTCGCCCCCACCGGTGGTCCCTTGGTTCTGCCGGAATGCCTAGCGGCGTGGGTGCCTCGATTGCGTGTTTGGAGGTCTGGTTTGGTGGCTGCTGTTTTCGGATCTGGGGTGTGTAGGCGGTGGGCGGTGGTGCGGTGGTGGGGTGGTGTCTCCGTTAGGTTTAGTTTTCTAATCTCTGTTTTGCAGGTTTGTTTCAATCGATCGGTAAAGGAGCGGTTTGATCGGTGGTGGTTTTCAGTCCGGTGGTGGTGAGGTGGTTGTGGCCCCCATGGTGGTTTGCTCAGGTCGTTTTGTGTGCCGAAGTCCGGTCGGCGGCCATTCTGAGTTTTCCTCCGGGCGTGGGGCTGGCGTTTCATCCTTTCGGGTTGTTGCTGCTGTTTGTTTTTGCCGGTGCTGCTGGGGTATTTTTGGGGCTGGTTGTTTTGGTGGTGGTGTGCTCCAGTGCTTTGAATGCTGTGTTCTTTACTGTCGTAGGCCGGTTTCCGCCGCCGGTCTCTACATCTGGGAGAGGCTGGCTTGGCTTAACGGCGAGGCTGGTTTTCCGGTGGTTTGTGCGGCGGTGGAGTATACAGTGTTTAGGGTTTTGGGGGTTGGTTTGGGTGGGCCGGTCCTGGTTGGACCGGGTTTGGATATTTTTGGGCTTTAACTGTTTTATTTGGGTTTGGGTTGTGCTGTATTGTTTAATTGTTGTTGAACCCTTGTAGACCCTTGGGTGTTTGGGCTTTGCCCGAGAGGTGTTATTTCCAACTTTTTGTTGGACTCCCCTTCCCCTTCCCCGTTTTAATAAAATTTCATCTTTTGCCGATCAAAAAAAAGAGTAAGGCAGATTGGTTGGAGAAGAAGTCATCGAAGTTAGATGCAGCTTTCTAGTAAGTGCTTTGATGATTGTAATCTTGTTGCTAAGTTATTGTTATTTTAATATATTAGTTGGGTTCGAATCGTTAACTTGCTAGTTACAGGAAAGGTTCACCGCAAACAATTGAGTTTTCGTTAATCAATATTATGACTATATATCTCATCTCAAATCCGAACATTGAGTAATGCAAAAAGCAACATATTTTACACTTATAGGAAACCGAACATATTTTCTTTGTTCATGCTATAATCAATTTGACAATTTTATTGGTTGGTGGTAGTCTTTTTCCTAGCTGATTATTGGATGACTCAACGTTTAAAAAGCTGGAAGTTCTTCACGTTAAGGGTATGGATTTGTTTCACTTATTTTTGGCAGAATTGAGATATGTGACCAAACGAACCAATCCAAACCAACAATGGAGAGACAGAGTTGAAACTGATTCTCTGATGGTGTTTAACGTTTTTCTTTTTCTGAAATTCTGTATCCCTTATATTTTGTATTGCACCACGAAAAATCTTATAGAGTGGCTGATTCAACTCTTTTACCAGTTTGAAATTCACAAACCCCAGACTGTATCCACAAGGAACAAACAAATAAAAACTTTTGAAAAAAAACAGAAACAGAGTATTAGCTTTTTTTTCCACAAGAGGAAAGCAACCTCAGACTGTATTCCATGCTTGTCTATGAATATAAAGGTGTATTAGTTTGTTTCTTTTTTGACATTTTATTGTTGGACAATGGTTTTGGTGTCTTTGAGCCTATTGTACGTTTAATAGTGTTTCCTTCGAAAAAAAGAAAAGTGAAGCAAACGCCATGGCCGTGTGATAGATTGAGAGGCGCAGGCATGTCAGGACCGTGACATGATCCAAACGTGAATTAGGCTAGAGAGCCTGATTTGACTTCTGAACAGGCGAGTTGCGTGCGGTATATGAAATCTACCGCCGGTTCTTTTTTGCCTCAGCGGAGGAGGACTTTACCATTTTCTCTAAGTGATGTAGAGAGAGGAACAAGCGCAGTACTCAAACCTTATAAACGCCATTGGAATGGAAAACACTCGGGATTTTCCATTATTGAAGAGATGAGCGCGGTGTTCGAATGTAGAGAACGTCGTTGTGATGGAAATGCTCGGGATCTGCATTGCAGAAAATAATAAATGTTACAAGCAACTACGAAGTTGCCGAAATTGAAATTGGTAGAAATAAACAAAACCATAACTTTTTGAACCCACGTTTTCAAATTCTGGAAAGCAATTCACTGCAACCTTGGCGGGGAAAATTCATGCTCTGCTCCCCCTTTTTTACCAAGTACCCGCATGTGGCACGTTTTATTGGACGATCATTTTTGGATACAAACAAATAGTGCATTAGTTTGTTGGCTTTCTTTGGATATTTTGTCGTAGGATATATACAATTTTGAGTCTTTTAACTCTAGTAAAAACTTTGACCACTGGTTTTGGGGAAATATCGTACCGAATCAGTAATCGTGGTTTTGGTTATGGCTTAGATAAAATGAAAAGTGCCGCCGATTTTGGTTGGTGTTTGGTTTTAGGTATATGTTTCGGTTGTCTCAATAATTGAACCGCACCGTTGCCATCCCCATCGTCAGTACGTGTATGACACCGTTGGACAAATAGTTAATTGGGACTAGGCTTTATTGTATCCTGGTGGCAAATTCATTGTTTTAAATCGGTGCACACCAAATTCAGTTGATAGGTTGATGCAAATGTCGTTTTAATGAAAGCATTTTCTAACGTGCCTTCCAGCGACCATTAATTTATTTCCTCTATTTTTATCCATTTCCATCAAACTAGGCGTCAAATTATAAAAACACTAGTGCATGCCCGTGCCTGAAGGCACGGGTCGAACAATTGACACACGCAAATAAGCACGAAACTCACATTCAATATATCATCCACTACCCAACAAATTCAACTATGCAAAAAACAATAACCCAAACATATTCGAGTGACCTTGTTATGTGTGAACAAACTGATCGTGCCAAAAGGCACACACCAACATAATTTTATCACTGCAAAGAACAAACCAATTACTCATGCCGACAGCACTACCTACAAATTTAGAGTGTATTTACTATTTAAGATAGGAATGTACTACAATCAGATTGGATTCTACATGAAATCCAAAACAATACAACACATGACCATAAGAGAAAATGACCAAAACAAAAACATGAAAGACAGAAAGATCTTGCATTCCTTGATCAGATTGCTATGAAGCTGGTTTTCTTTGATCAAATTCACCGCTTTCAGCCCCCTAATTCTACTTGAGTCGGTTCTTGTCCCCAAATGCATCCAAGTCTTAGGGCTAACCCTGAAGTTCAGCCTCCATGCTCGCACAGTCATGCAATCGTCATCCCTATGTACTCCACCAAAGCAAGCAATTAATTTCGAAGTTGTCAATTTCAAGTTAAACCGTATTTTGCAAGAAAATTTAAGTCACTCAATGGCAAGTATATCGACCAAAGACACCAACTTTGAGAACATAACAGGCTAAGGGCTTAACTGGAAGTTATTCCTCAACAAACCTTAAAGAAGTAAATAAATCTAAGACCATCATTTCCATGAAACTATATCCAGACACATCCCCATCAATATCTCAGTCAAAGTTGTCAAATCCGTTCCGTACCGGCCGGTCTTTAAACGGAACGCAAAAAGTCATGTTCCGTTCTGATTGAAATACCGGTCTGTTCCGGCCAATACCGGATGTACCGGACAATACCGGTCTGTTCCGGCCATTTTCCGGTATTCCGGCCGGTACAAAATTACAATTTTTTTTTTAACGTTTTGTTTATGTTTACACTTAAAATTTTAAAAAATGGTAGATATATATTAAATATATATTTATGCTGGCATCCGTTCATAACAATGATCAAATTAAAATGGAAAACAAAATAACCAAATTCAAAAATTAGGAGAGAACCAGTATTTTTTGCTTCTCAAAATCAGACAATGTCATGTTCATAATTTTTGATAATCGCATGTTCGAAAATTTTGATCTAACTACCTATTAAGCCAATAACAATATTATCTAAATTCCTTCCCTGTTCAAAATTTATGTTTTTAATAAAGACCCGTTAACCTAGGAAGAATAAATATAATAAGCTCAAAGCCATACAATGGAGAGAGAGAGAGAGAGACCCTTCAATTAAAATGCGAATCAAAGAAAGACAACACGTAATTAAAATGTGAACCAAAGAAAGATAGCACGTCAAATGTTGTTAACCTCACTGGATGCAGCAATTAAAAAAAATAACAAAGTTTAATCCTAATGATCAAGATAATTCTTGGAAAAGTGCTTACCAAAAACAAAACAAAAAAACTCTTGGAAGCTAAAATAAGAGCATTGATGCAAAACATGGAAAAACTCCAAGTTGCATTTCCGGCAACAGAGATAATAACACGTCTTAAAATACTACATGTTGTCCCTCTCTTATGTTGTCCCAGACTTGCAACCACAAAAAAAAAAAAAAAAAGGGAATAAATCCCATCAATTGGCACTGTTCTATAGGAAACAACTAAAGAGGGAAAAAACTGTGATAACAAAATGAAGCAAATGACAAAAAATAAACAGAGACGGAGTACATACCAAAAAACAAAAAAGAAATAGAAATACAGAGGGATTCCAATTCAAGAAATGAGGAAAAATATACCAATGCAAAAAGATCCGTAATCGATAGAAGAGAACTTACACTATGTGAAAGTTTTCGAAGTGGGTTTCAAAAATGGGACCAAACTAAAACCAAAGCCATTTCGATCTCTTGCTGTAAG
The DNA here is from genome assembly GCA_019656295.1 of Rhododendron mucronatum var. ripense. Lineage (NCBI taxonomy): Eukaryota > Viridiplantae > Streptophyta > Magnoliopsida > Ericales > Ericaceae > Rhododendron > Rhododendron mucronatum. Next base: position 195,488 of record BPLT01000255.1, read on the forward strand.
TGAAACGCATCATCAAAACAACCAGGTAGAAGCCATCTAGCATCGGCGATAGCCATCTGAGAATAGGCATAAACCGACAAAAAAAACCCTAGATCAGAGCATGGAGATGGAAAGACATAGGAGAGGCACCAATCAAAAAAATACATAAGAGAGGCAAAAGACGTAGATGCCTTACCGAAATTGGCGATGCCTGCATTGCGTGGAGAGATATTGCAGATGGAAGGAATGCCTTGGAAGCACGGAGACTATTTTTAAAGGAAGAGGGAGAGGAGGAGGTAATCAAGCAGATTAGGTTTCATTCATTCCACAAAATACAAATCATGCCTTAATTAAAAAAAAAGAATCCCTTCAGAAAAAATTCTAGTTTTGTGACAATTATCCCATAAATTACGGTAATATTAGATTATCATAATTGGTTAGGATATTTTAATTCAAATGAGCTTCCTTTGTAGTCTTGAAGTTTCCAATATTTACCAAAATGCCATGTTGTAGAAGGAATGATGAAGATAAATCTGGACCGTCGAATTTGTTTGTATGGGCAGATAAATTTTAGACAGTGATTAATCTGAACCGCTGAGAAAGAATATTCTATAAGATACTGTCCTATTTTATAATATAGATTTGCCACCACAGTTTTTTGGCCCCCCTAAGCTTTTGAGCTGGGCCAATTTTATGTAGATAGGCCAGTGGTGGAGCCAATTTGGGACCACCACAGTTTCCTTGAATCGAACTAGCTATTAGTACTTTTTATATAATTCAATCAACTCATCCAAATACGCATAAATAAAGGATACTCTATTTAACAACTAAAAATTACGGTGAACAACTAAACATGATAGCATTATCCACTCTATTGCGGATTCGCAATAGGTGAGTGAACAAAATATTGCTTCAAAATAAGAAAACCCTCATTTGTTTCTCGTGACGTAACACGCAACCTACCGTCGTATTGTCAAAAAACATCAAGTTGTGGGTCGGTGGGATGTGAGAGATTCGGTATCACCGGAATTTTTATTTCATAGTGCATGCCCCCACTAATACATATTTCTAGTTATGCCGCTGGATAGGCACAGACAGACGCTCTCAAGTAAACACACAACTGTGCACAACAGTCAACGACATATATATAAGAAGCTTAAATATATATTTACGGCCGCCTAAAACCATATAAGAAGCTTAGAAACATTTCTCCGAGGCCTGAAGCTGTGTCCTCCCCGAGCTGCCTCTGGGTGCAGTAATTAGTATGTTTCCCAAGTACAAAAAAGAGGGGAGGAACGCAAAGGGTTAGCCAATTCTCACCTTAGCATTTAGGAGGCTTCGGAAGTCTTTGTTTGGCGTTCAAGTTTAGACTCTCATTCACAATTTCTATCGATTCCTTCATGTGTTGGATTAAGTGTTCCAAACTGGAATTGTTCAATAATTTAGTTTGACTTCAGTTTTAGTTTAGTAAACTATGACAAGTTCCCCTGAAAATACGTTTGCATGTTCTACCCAAAATCATTTGTAGCACCCAACGTTGTCTACCTTTTTAAAGATACTTCACAAAAGGCTCCTTTTACAAATACAGAAAAAACCTATTCACAATTTCTTGTGGGAATGTCACCTATTCCAAGATAAAATGTTAGGCCACACACTCGTAAGCAAGGAAATGTCATGTGTAGTCTTATTCACAAGTTTTTTGTTTCCCTTGTTTCCATTGGTGCTAAAAACTTTTAGAAATCGCTACAATAAACGATTTTTTCAAAGGGTGGGTGCTCATTCAAGCGAGAAAGCTTTGAGACAATGAGATTTGAAAATTTGTTGCTCCCATTCTTTTTTTCCACATCAATTGTTCCATCGAGGCGTATTGTCAAACAAGTGGTGTTCATTCAAATTGCAAGGAAACATTCAGGAAGAAAAAATCCCCAATGAAGAGTATAATAAGTAGTGTATGATTTCAGATGATTTCTAAAACCATAAAATTAGACTTTTTTGGCACCTCATGCCATAATAAAGACGATAGATCCATCCAAAATTCTCCTAAAAAGTACAAAAAAGTGAAGAAAATAGAGGATAAATTATAAAATTTTCCCTCAATGTGTCACGTCCATCCTCTATTTTGGAGAAATAGAGGTGCATCGGAGATTCTCCTACCACAAGATTGTGCTGCTATTTCTCCACACACACAAAAAAAAAGATTCGAAGTGCTCTCACTTTCTAGGAAAGAAAGGAAAAAGAAATTAAATAGTGCTTGGCAATCAGTTAATGTGAATTCACACGCAATAATTCAGAAAATTGAAAACTACAAGGAAAATGGTACTGCTAGCTTCTCCCTCAATGTGTCCGTCTCCGTCAACCCAATCATCGTCATCGTCTTCGTCTTCGTCTTCGTCAAAGAAAGATGGCTTCAAAAAGTCTTTGAGATGCTTTATGGATTAGCAATTTGCTTGGCCTTTGCTTCGTTTAAAGGGGGTTACGTTACAACTATTTCAAAAAAGAATGATGTGATCTCACTTTTCGCCAACGAAAGGAAAAGCAAAAGGAAAAATAGTGTTTGTCAATGTAATCCATAATACATCAATACAACAATAACGATATCAATGTAGTTCCCAATTGGTGGAGGGTTGGATACAGACCTTGACATTTGACCATATGTGCGTAAAGTGGTTGTCCACAGATATTTTTAACAGCCCTCCTATACTGCCAAAAGTCGAGGGTTTCAAAGGACCTTATGCCGTGGAAGCATAACCCCCCAAATCAAAACTTGAAGGCATTAGAGAAGGCAGGTCATCTACAGATCCGATTCAATTGTGCTCATTATCTTACTTACTTTGTTCAAAATCCAGAGCATCGCTAATGCACATAATCCATACTCATCAATCCGTACATTATAAACAACTTTGAAAAAGAAAGATGAGTTTACAAAACGCATTGCTATGTGATTCATTAAATTTTGTAAGAAACTAAATTGGAACTTTTTTCCAAACGTTAGTAGATAATACCGAGTTCTTTTAATTTGTAGATAAAATTTGAAATCCTTTTTTGCCAAAAGTACATTATTTATTAGTCATAAACATGGACATTATTCATTAGCCAGAAATAGACATGGACAATCAATTAGACGTACCATTCCGGAAAAGAACCAAACATGACATGGACAACCACCATACTTTGGATGTAGTGTTGGGAAAGAGCCTAAACTAGGAGGGATTATATATTGAGTGCTTTTGGAGCAATGCTCCACACTAATAATAACAAACTCGATGTCATTTTGTTTCCCAATCAAAACACATGTGGCATACTACATGTAATTGCTTCAAGACCAAAATTTTGATCCGAACCGTTAATCTTGTAAAATGTAAGGTTAAACTTTAGAATATAATCACCATTCATTTTGCATGACAACTTAATTTCCATGCGTTTGTGCGTCTATAAACATCAAATCACACTCATATTTTGTAAACTCATATATTTTTGTGTGTTCTACTAGTTGAATAGTTCATATCATAGTTCTGGGCTCAAAATATGGTCAAAAATTGAGAGTTTGGAGGAATACGGAGAAATGTAGTGTGGAGGAGAGTTGGTCCCTGATGGAAGTGATGAAAATATCTTTTTCCGTGGCCAAGAATTTTCGACATATTGACTTGACTTGTAAGTCTGAGTCTATGAGGGGTAATGCTAGAGTACTTTGTTATAAAGAGCAAAATATTATTATTTTATTAATATTATTATTAAGAAACATATTTTTTCGTCACAAATAATAAGTGAGGAAAATTATTTGTCGACTAAAGGTTGTCAAGGATTCTCACCTAGTGACGAAATTTATTTTTCGTCACTAATAGTGCTTTTTAATGACGAAATATTTCGTCACGAAAAATGAATAATTGGTGACAAAAAAATTTCCCTCTCCTATTAATGTTTTTTGACAACGAAATTTTTTGTCACCAATTATTACTTCTGGCGACGAAGCGACGACAAAATTCATCGCCAAAGGTGATCCATCAAAGAAAAAAAATTACGTCGCCAATATAAGGAATCGGAGACGATTTTTTTTTGTCACTATAGACATTTTCATATGAGAAAAAATCCCAATTTCTTGCTCTTGCTGCGTTTTGAACCCAGGTCAGTGCAAGCTTCGACCAATTGCCAATATTCTTTACATCAACGGGAGTTAGCGAGGTGTTAGGTACACACACTTTTCAATATATATTTCGAATATCTAATATATAGTAACATATACGTTTAACATTAAAATGTATTCCAAACGTCATTTTGAGCCTTTAATAAATTAATAGTATAACATATACGTCGTTATGGTAGAACGTAGACAATATATCCATCAAATCGAAATGCTGGCTCCATTTTCTGATTTTTGAACTCTAAGTTGAGTCATAAATGAGTGATGCGGAAGAGTAATTTCAAGTTTTTTAGGGTATTTTTTTTATTGTTTTTGAAAAAGGAAAACACTTATTCAGAAGTACGTCATTATATAAAGAGATCGATGACTTCAATCTAACAATATTCCATAACCAAAACCCAAATGGAGAGGTTGATATGGCTCTTCCATTTTCTCTTCCTTTTCTTCCAGTATCAATCTGCTTCTTCATCATCCCCTCTCTCTTCATCTCCTTCGTCCAATCATTCGTGTTCTCTCAATGAGAGATCTTCACTGCTGCAATTTAAGCAAATGTTTACCGTAAACACTTCTGCTTCTTCCTTGTGTGATGAACTTTCATACCCGAAGACACTGTCTTGGAACGAGACTAGTGATCTCGATTGTTGCTCGTGGAATGGGGTCACGTGCAATGTGTCCACTGGTCACGTGACCGGGCTCGACCTCAGTTGTAGCCAACTCTATGGCACCATCCATCGGAATACCACTCTTTCCCAACTCTCACACCTACAGCAACTCAATCTCGCCTTCAATCACTTTAACTTCTCCCCCTTTCCACTCTCTTTTACCCGCTTCACGAGTTTATCCCATCTCAACCTATCTTATTCCTTTCAGTTATGGTCAATCCCATCGGAAATCGCCCACCTATCCAAACTCGTTTCACTCGATCTCAGTTATTCCTTTGCTTGTAGATTTGAACCGCACAATTTCAAAACCCTGCTCATGAACCTGACCCGACTAGAAAACCTGGAGCTTGCCGGAGTAAACATTTCTTCAGGTCTACCCGATTCCTTGCTAAATTTGTCTTCTTTGGTCACTCTCGACCTTGCTCAGACTGGCCTAAATGGAGAACTGCCTGATTCAATTGGCTATTTTGGGTTTTTAAAGTACCTGGATCTCTCTTTCAACGAATTCTCCGGGCCTCTTCCCGAGTCGCTTGGAAACCTCACGAGGATTACTGTATTACGTTTATCGGATAACAATTTGAACGGTCAGGTCCCGTCTACTCTCTCAAATCTTGAGCAACTCACCGAATTCAACATTGCGTACAACAATCTCAACGGTACAATTCCCGAGTTCTTTTCTAAGCTTACAAAGTTGGAGTTCATTGGCTTGGGCTTCAATAAACTGCATGGTCCCATTCCGAAATCAATTGGCTATCTTGGGTTTTTAAAGTACCTGGATCTCTCTTTCAACGAATTCTCCGGGCCTCTTCCCGAGTCGCTTGGAAACCTCACGAGGATTACTGTATTACGGTTATCGAAAAACAATTTGATCGGTCAGGTCCCGTCTACTCTCTCAAATCTTGAGCAACTCACCGAATTCAACATTGCGTACAACAATCTCAACGGTACAATTCCCGAGTTCTTTTCTAAGCTTACAAAGTTGGAGTTCATTGGCTTGGGCTTCAATAAACTGCATGGTCCCATTCCGAAATCAATTGGCTATCTTGGGTTTTTAAAGTACCTGGATCTCTCTTCCAACAAACTCTCTGGGCTTCTTCCCGAGTCGCTTGGAAACCTCACGAGGATTACTGAATTACTTTTATCGGGAAACAATTTGAACGGTCAGGTCCCGTGACCCGTCTACTCTTTCAAATCTAGAGCAACTCACCGATTTCCGCGTTGCGTCTAACAATCTCGACGGTACGATTCCCGAGTCCTTTTCTAAGCTTATAAAGTTGGAGTATTTATCACTTGGCTCTAATAATTTCAGCGGTCCATTTCCACGTTGGGTGGCCAACCTAACACAACTTGTTGGTTTTGACATTTCGTCTAATCCATTTACCGCGGGTCCTATTCCTAATTACAACATAAGTGGATTTCGAAACCTACAATTCTTGAGCTTATCCAATTGCTCCCTCAACGGAACACTACCGTCGTGGTTGTTTACTATTCCATCGTTGGAACGGTTATACCTTAGCTCTAATCAGTTGACTGGACAAATTCCTGAATTCCGAAGTGATTCACCGTTGGAGTTGATTGACTTGAGCAACAATAAACTGCATGGTCCCATTCCGCAGTCAATCTCAGGTCTTGTGAACTTGACTCTACCTTTCATCGAATAATCTGAGTGGTGTCGTGGAGCTACAGAAATTCAGCTCAAACCTTGTAGAACTTGATCTTTCGCAAAATAATATCTCAGCTTTGAGCATTGGTAATGGTAGTAATGCCAATGCTACCTTGCCCAATCTTCATGGGGTGTATTTGTCCAATAACAAAATTCATGGAGAGATTCCAAAGTGGGTAGAGGGGAACGCTACCTGGCCCAATCTTAAACGGGTGGATCTTTCCTTTAACTATCTTCAAGGACCACTCCGAGTTCCATCACCATCATTATCCGTCTTCCTAATCTCACACAATAAACTAACTGGAGAAATCCCTTCATCAATTTGCAATTTGAGTTCCCTATGGATTCTTGTTTTGTCGAATAACAACTTAAATGGAGTTATTCCGAACTGTTTGGGAAATGTCAGCAATCATCTCGAGGTGTTAGATCTACGGTCGAATGGCTTCCATGGGGCTATCCCGACAATATTTGCAAATGGTGGTGAATATTTGAGGAGTCTCAATTTAAATGGAAATCATTTGGAAGGACCAGTGCCGCGATCTTTGGCCAATTGTAAAAGGATGGAAGTCTTGGATCTTGGGAACAATGATCTATATGGTGCATTTCCTCACTGGCTGGAGTCTCTTCCAGAGTTGCAAGTTCTTGTCTTGAAATCAAACAAATTTCATGGTCCTATAGGCAGTTTTGGAACTGAAGCTCCTTTCCCCAAGCTTCGAATTTTTGACATTTCTCAAAATAACTTCACTGGGCTTCTACCGGAACGATATTTCCTCAATTTCAAAGCCATGATGAATGTGGATAACTCGAACACGTCAAGGCAATACATGGGAGATGAAATTGGTTATCGATATTCTGTGGAGTTGGTTCTGAAGGGGGTTGTAATTGAAATGAATTATATCCTCACTGTCTTCACAACAATCGACTTGTCATACAATAATTTCGGAGGAGAGATTCCAAATGACATTGGAAAGCTACAAGGACTTCGGTTGCTGAATCTATCTCATAATAGCCTTTCCGGTCATCTTCCATCATTGTTGGGAAACATTGCAGTGTTGGAGTCATTAGACCTCTCTTCAAACCAACTCACTGGGAAGATTCCAGGGGAGCTAAGGAGTCTGACATTTCTTGCAGTCTTAAACCTTTCTGAAAACCATCTAGTTGGTCCCATACCTCAGGGAAACCAATTTGATACGTTTCAAAATGATTCTTACTTTGGAAATTCGGGATTATACGGATTACCATTGCCAAAGAAATGTGGAGATAGTGAGGCACAACCACAGCCGAAATCCCCAGATGATGATGATGACGACGACTTTGCGAGTGGATTTACTTGGAGGATCGTGCTGATGGGGTATGGATGCGGATTGGTAATAGGAGTGACCATGGGATTTGTTATGTTCTTGACTGGAAGACCTAGATGGTTTACGAGGATAGTCGTTGGAGGAGAACCACGCCGGAAGGTGGTAAGAGTAAGGCAGATTGGTTGGAGAAGAAGTCATCGAAGTTAGATGCAGTTTTCTAGTAAGTGCTTTGATGTTATATTTGATGATTGTAATCTTGTTGCTAAGTTATTATTATTTTAATATATTAGTTGGGTTCGAATCGTTAACTTGCTAGTTACAGGAAAGGTTCACCTCAAACAAATGAGTTTTCGTTAATCAATATTATGACTATATATCTCATCTCAAATCCGAACATTGAGTAATGCAAAAAGCAACATATTTTACATTGATAGGAAACCAATCATATTTTCTTTGTTCATGCTATAATCAATTTGACAATTTTATTGGTTGGAGGTAGTCTTTTTCCTAGCCGATTATTGGATGACTCAACGCTCAAAAAGCTGGAAGTTCTTCGCGTTAAGGATACGGATTTGTTTCACTTATTTTTGGCAGAATTGAGATATGCGACCAAACGAACCAATCCAAACCAACAATGGAGAGATAGATTTGAAACTGATTCTCTGATGGTGTTTAACGTTTTTCTTTTTCAGAAATTCTGTATCCCTTATATTTTTTATTGCACCACGAAAAATCTTATAGAGTAGCTGATTCAACTCTTTTACCAGTTAGAAATTCACACAACCCCAGACTGTATCCACAAGGAACAAACAAATAAAAACTTTCGAAAAAAAACAGAAACAGAGTATTAGCTTCTTTTTCCAGAAGAGGAAAGCAACCTCAGACTGTATTCCGTGCTTGTCTATGAACATAAGGTGTATTAGTTTGTTTCTTTTTCGACATTTTGTTGTTGGACAATGGTTTTGGTGTCTTTGAGCCTATTGTACGTTTAATAGTGTTTCCTTCGAAAAAAAGAAAAGTGAAACAAATGCCATGGCCGTGTGATAGATTGAGAGGCGCAGGCATGTCAGGACCGTGACATGACCCAAACGTGAATTAGGCTAGAGAGCCTGATTTGACTTCTGAACAGGCGAGTTGCGTGCGGTAAATGAAATCTACCGCCGGTTCTTTTTTGCCTCAGCGGAGGAGGACTTTACCATTTTCTCTAAGTGATGTAGAGAGAGGAACGAGCGCGGTACTCGAACCTTGCAAACGCCATTGGAATAAAAAACACGCGGGGTTTTCTATTATTGAAGAGATGAGCGCGGTGTTCGAATGTAGAGAACGTCGTTGAGATGGAAATGCTCGGGATCTGCATTGCCGAAAATAATAAATGTTACAATCAACTACGAAGTTACCGAAATTGAAATTTGTAGAAACAAACAAAACCGTAATTTTTGAACCCACGTTTTCAAATTCTGGAAAGCAATTCACTGCAACCTTGGCGGGGAAAATTCATGCTCTGCTCCCCCTTTTTTACCAAGTACCCGCATGTGGCACGTTTTATTGGACGATCATTTTTGGATACAAACAAATAGTGCATTAGTTTGTTGGCTTGTTTTGGATACTAGTAGATGTACACGTGCTTTGCACGTGGAGTCCTTCCATTAATTAAAAGAAATTCTACTTTCAAACAGAAAGGACAATTTGCTCTTCGTTGGTGTCATATAGACGTCCACTTAAATATTGTATTATTTTTCACATAATAGGGTTCAAATCTTCATATGAGTTTTTGGACGGATGTACCATATTGATCATGACCATCTTTTAAATTTTGAGGATAAAGTGCAAGATTGAGAACATATTTTAAACACATGCTGCAAATAAAACACTCAATATCTTTCACTTGATACTCCAGAAAATTAAAACAAAATAGAAACACATAAAGAACAAACTTAGCTAGGGGATGATTCCTGACAACTGCTACTCCTGAACATCTGTGGTTAACTTGTCTAGAACCTCGATCGGGGTAGAGTCATCAGCATCGCCAACCAAGTCTCTTGCTTGATTACCATTTTAGCAAAACATTCAACTATTTGATTTCCTTCTCCAAGAGTATTGGGATTTTTCTGGAGGTCCTTCATTGATGAGAGTTACCGCCATCTAAGAATTTCATTCTTGATCAACAGCATGCAATTCATGTCCAAATCGCCAAAAGTCTTGCTTCTAGGCTGGTACAATCTTCGAGATGCCCATAAAATCCCAACACCCATAGACCTCACTCCTCTCGGATGACTCCTTCGAAACCTGCTTGAGCAACCTGGGTAGGTCTAAATAATCAATTTCAAGCAAGGTAAACCTTAACCGCAGATTTAGAGGATTCAGAAATTTATGATGTGTGATTCTGGATATTTCTAGCAGTCATGAAAACTGGGAGCTCAATGTTATAAAAGACTTTTTTACTTTTGCTAATCCAAAAGAACCATAAAAAACCAAAACCTAACATTCCAGGGACATCCAACGTTGTCCATAACATTTATTGTACTATTCTTCAGTAATCCAATCGAAACAATGAAAATCATACTCATCCTATACCTGAAGATTAGGAAAATGCGCCCATAGCTCAAGACTATGTGAACAACTAACAAACAAATGATCAAGATCCTCAACCTCCATATTGCATATGGGACAGCAATAATGACACATAACGATATGAATAACTTAAAGTGAAGGCAAAGCAATAAAAAAAATCTTATAGTTTGTAAGAGATGGAGCTTCCAAAGTTAGCTACATGTCAAAGGATCTTGTTCACAAGAGGTATAGGCTGAATTGAGGTTGAATTGTCCATTCCCATTATCAACCTGGCAAGGAGCATCATTTGGTGAGAAAATTGATGTAAAAGAACATTAGTAACAAGGTCCAATACCGCTGGGTGAAGAATACATTCAAAGCCACATCCCAGACCTTCTCAGTAGTAATGTAATGTACATACTGAGCTTATCAATATTCCCATGAAGCTCTATACAAGCATCCTCTCAAGATTTCTCACCGCACAACAACCCATTGAATACCCTTAAGATAATATCACTTGTGAGGATAATGGTGTTCCACACATGAGAGGCTTTCTTATTCAGAGGCCAACTTGGAAAAGAGTGGTTACTTAAATGTTTCTTCCAAATAAGTTGGATCCACAGGGTTTATTTTCCTCATTATCAATCCTCCAACCGAGTTTACACAAAAAAGAAAGGTTAGCCTTATTAAATCCAAGCCCACCATTATTTTTAGGTTTGCAAACAGTCTTTCATTCAACCAGGTGGACTTTCTTCTTATCATTGGTGTCTCGCCAACAAAAAATCTTAATAAGCTTATTAATTTTGTCCAAACAGGGATTCAAAGAGCTGTCCAGAGTTAGCCTTGAAGTCAACTATATCCCAACCATTGTTTGTCGAAACGGACGGGGCAGATTGCGAGCCTTTGTGAATAGTTTATTCAAGGCTCCTGCGTGAATATGTTTCTCTCTATCAGCAAAACACAAATGGCTACCACTCCACAACTCCAGTATCAATACAGTAGTAAAGAACCATTATTAATTGCTATAGTCTTGGTAATTGCAAATCAACAAATGCATGACTCTCTAGATAAATAGTGATTCCCATATTGAAGTTAATTTCACAATTGCGATTTATACCTCCCTTACCCTATTTTCTATCACCAAGTTGAAGAGAGAAAACATCATTGAAGGCTAAATAAGACCTTTTCGTACCTAATACACTATTAAGACAATCCCAAAGAGCATGATGGTTATTTTGTTTCCACTCATCTTAGCTATCCAAAATGCCGTACAAAGTTGAGGGTGTCAACCAAGATATAACCAGATGATTACTAATGTGAAACTCATGTTTTTGGGTAAGCACAAAGTCCAAGTTTTTTCTGGCTCAGAATATCGAGCGAAAAAGAAAGAAAAATTCAAACACGACCTAATAGATAAGTTTCGCAATAGTTTTCAGATGATAATGATCCACCCACCCAACAAAGACCACAAGGCTTAACAACACCACATACTTGAACTAAAAATCACGCAGTAATCGACAAATATGTACAAATTAATAGATAGTGCTAATTAGAAACTCTTTCACGCAACAGAGGGTTACCAAGATGAACTCATAGGTCAGAGGTGAGAGAGAAGCTACATTTGCTACTTAAAGCCTTAGCTCCTCTCCTATTAACTTTAGGAGAAATAAACATTTTAGAATTATGGTAATTAATGATTAGATCAGAAGCGTCCAAAAAGTTGACAAATTTCAAGTACAGAATCATATCTTTTATCATCAGTTGTAGCAAAAAATAATGCATTATCAGCAAGGGAAAATTTTTATTTACGGAGGCTCTGTAAATAAAATTTACGGAGGCCAATCTCGTGCGTCCAAAAATATTTCGGACGATCCGGATAAAAAACAAAGTATTAACAGTCAGAGATATTTATTACCAGTCAAAGTTTGAAAACATATCTCAACCATTGTTTGCCAAAATGGATGGGAGAGATTGCGTGCCTCTGTTAATAGTTTCTCTCTATCAGCAAAACACAAATGGCTAACACTCCACAACTCCAATATCAACTCTAGTGTTGGTAATTGCAAATCAACATATGCATGACTCTCTAGACAAAAAGTGATTCCCACATTGAAGTTAATTTCACAATTGTGATTTATAACTCCCTTACCCTATTTCCCATCACCAATTTGAAGAGCGAAGACATCAGTCAATGGCAAATAAGACCTTTCCGTAGCTAACACTATTAAGACAATCTCAAAGAGCATGATGGTTATTTCGTTTCCACCCATCTTAGTTATCCAAAATGCCTTACAAAGCTGAGGGTGTCAACCCAGATATAACCAGATGGTTACCTGTAAGCACAAAGTCCAAGCTTTTTCTGGCTCGAAATATCAAGAGAAAAAGAAAGAAAAATTCAAACACGATCTAATAGATAAGTTCCGCAATAGTTTTCAGAGGATAATGATCCACCCACCCAATGAAGACCACAAGGCTTAACAACACCACATACTTGAACTTAAAACCACGCATTAATCGACAAATACGTACAAATACGATATGATCGAAGCAATTTTGGTCAAAGAAGAAGAAGTCTGAAGTTTTATGTTCTCTATGAGAAAATATGAGAAGAATACATGAAGTTCCAACTTCCAACACAAAATATACGACCAAAATCCAATTCTGTATCCAATCCTTAAAGAATCAATCTGTCAAACACCTTACTTGCAACAATATGTCCACGGATCAAAGAGGTGCATTTGCATAAGAGGCCAATATTTCAGAACAATGATATGTTCATATGATGGAGTAGCTATTTTTTCCCTCTTCGGAACATTTTGTCAAACATGTTTCAAGCACCTATCATGTGTTGATCTCAACAGTCCAAATTAATTTTCTTTGTAACCGACCAGAGAAAATGAATACAGATATTTCCAATGCTATTTACGTTTCTTATGTTTGTTGGAAACAAAGGACATAAGTTTTATGAATTTTAGTTCTAACTGATTCATTGATACCAAAGATGATTGCAGAAAACAATATGCAATAAAGGATCGATAAGTGCTAACCTTGTATTGGAGGAAAAGAGACTGCAAATATTATTGAAGGAGAGAGAAGCGGAAGCTGATTACAGTAGGAGGGGAAAAACTGTAAAGAAAATTGTAGTAAAAAACTCTGACTAACAAATGGAAGACGCGACCCTTATATTAAGGTCTCAACAGGACTTATTTGGTAAAAGAAAATGACATAACAACTTAAAGGAAAATTTTGGCCGGGTGAAATGGATCCCCATCAACACCAAACATTCTACCAAGAAGTTGTTGAACCTAAATACCTAACATCCCATAATTGGATGCTTACAATTGACAATACTCCTTCATTGAGTATTTTGAAAATTACTCTACATCATTAAGTGTGCTCCCGGACTTTATTTGGAAGCATCCATTATTGAAACTTTGAATTGAAGTTGAAGCAATATCATTGATGCTTCTCTTTGCCCTTGCGAGAGGACAGCTGTTCGGCCATCATTTCCGTCATGCTGTCCCAAAAATCTCCTAGTGTAGGAGCCTGAGTGGTCCCTTCTTCTTCATAGGGGTCTTGTGATTCCCTTGCCAGGCATGTGAAGGGATTTGTATCTTCCTCATTGCTTTTAGCTGATGTCATGGACTCGTCATCAGCTGCCGTCTGGGTTGCCTGCACTGTTTGCAAGAACTGTTCTTTCATGAAGTCCATAGTTTTAATTACGACTTCATCATCAGACAAATTAGGCTGTTTGGCCCTTATTTGAGCCGAGATTTCCAAGAAAGGATTTTTAACCACCAATTTTTCCTTTCTTTTGACTTGTGCCTTCAATTCGTTGGTAGCAGTCCGAATTTCTGAGAAGGTCTGCTCCAAATCTATTCCTTTCCACCATTTATATTGGAAAGTGCGCTGTAGGATAGGAAGATCCAAATTATTTCTTCCAACTGCGAGATCCCATTTCCATATCCAAGGAATCCTGAAAGTGATCATTGTAAAAAGGAATGATTTTCCTTCAGATGTATTAGTTCCTCTTAGTTGAGGATGATGCTCTTGAAAGAACTCAAGTTCCTTCTGTACCTCATTGGGTAGAAAATCTGATTTTGGTCCAAATTTAGACCACCAATTAACAAACCAATTTGGTAAATTGTCTTTGCCAATCAATTTTGGACAAATTTTCAGAAACCATGAGTGTTTCCGCTTTTGATTTTGGTAATAAAAAGCCTTTGACCAGGCTTCAATGTAATCCCAGTAGTTAAAATGAACTGGAACCCCATTTTCACCTTTGATTGTCAAAGTTTTGGATTGCTGTGGGTGAATTCCCCACTTGTTAATTGGAATGACCATCTTAATTATGGCCCTGCTATAACTGATAGGACTCTTATTGTCCATTTTGCCTTCATAGGTATGGCGGAATTCCACCGAATTTGTTTCTGAGAGCATTGCCTCATATAAGTATCTGTATTTGCCCTCGGGGGCCGGATATCCCATTATATCCATGTAGCGGGACCTTATTTCCCACGGATTGTTGCTATTGTCTTCATCCTGAGATTCCAGGATCATAATTGTTTCGCGGTTTTCACCCAATTTGAAAACCTCTTCAGTTTGGACCACTTCCGCCATTGAAGGGCCTGATGATGCTGATGCAGCATCTGTAAGCGATGGATATTGCATTTTATTAGCCTTCAAGTAGGCTTCAATATCAGCTTGCGTGACCCTCGATTTGCCACGCCCACGAGAGGAATTTCCTCTGCCTCGACCACGGTCTGGTGGCCGATTCATCCTGCAAAATTATGCATGAGATAAAATATTTAGTTGATCCTGGAGATCCTGTATTGTTGACTGGAGCATTTCTATTTCCCAGTCTTGATCATCATTTGATCCATATTGAGCATAATGTTTAAGCATTGCTTCACGAATTCTGATCCATCGGATTAGATTGCTCCTATTATGGGGGCGGTTGAGAATTGTCATCTCAACTCTTGTATGGTATAATTCCCTCTGAATTTTTAACCACTGTTCAAAAATTGTTCTCTGTTGAACAAAATTTTGGTGATTCATCCCTGTAAAAATTCACGGGTAAGGAAATCAGGGAGAGAATTATTTTCTCCTTTGATGTGTTCTATCTCAAAGTCAAAAGCAGATAATTCAGACTGCCATCTAGCAAAAATTTGCTTTGAAGCCAAGTTTTTGATATCTTGCTTTAAAACTTGTTTTGCTGCACTACAATCAACTCTAAGCAAAAATTGTTGATTGAGCAAGTCATCCTGAAATTTATTAACACATTTAATAATAGAAAGAATTTCTTTCTTTACCGTACTATAATTGGTTTGAGCATTTTTAAACAAACCAGAAGTAAATCTAACCAATTCTTCTTTATTGGTATTTTTATTATGTTGCTTCAAGATACCTCCATAACCAATATTTGAAGCATCAGTTTCAACTATCTTTTTCCAATCTGGATTTACTATTGCCAAACAAGGAAGTTGTTTAGCTTTCAATTTTATTTTTCGAACAGCTGCAGTATGCTGTTCTGACCAAGGGGGAGGATTCTTCTTAAGCCTATCATACAAGGGTGCCGAATCCTGAGCCAATTCTTTATAGTAGTCACCTATATAATTAAGACTCCCAAGAAATCTTTGCAATTGAGTCTTATCTCTAATTTCATCTGGAAACTTTGAAGCAAATTCTATGCTCCTGTCAATGGGAATAATTTTCCCTTGGTGAATATTGTGCCCTAAGAATCTCACATTAGTTTGAAACAATTTCATCTTAGGAGCTGACACAACAAGACCATTTCTTTTAATTACATCTTTAAAAATTCTAAGATGTTTAAGATGTTGATCTATGTTCTCTGAAAATATTAGAACATCATCAATATAACAGATTGTAAAATCAGCATGTTGATAAAAAATATCATTCATAATATTCTGAAATTCTGAAGGTGCATTCTTCAGACCAAATGGCATTACATTCCATTCGTAGTGGCCAAAAGGAACAGTAAAAGCTGTTTTGTATCGATCAGATTCTTGTATTTGAATCTGCCAATATCCAGATTTTAAATCAAATTTAGAGAAGATGACTGCCTTATTCAGTCGATCCAACAAATCTTTTTTATTGGGGATGGGATATCTTATCCACATCAGAACTTCATTTAATGGTTTATAATTGATGACCAATCTTGGAACACCTCGTTCCTTCTCTGCATTTTTATTTACATAAAAAGCTGTGCAACTCCATGGGGAGTAACTCTTTCTTATTAATTGCTTTTTAAGCAAACTATCAATTTCATTTTGACACAATTTTAAATATTCTTGTTTCATCTGAGAAGGTCGAGCTTTAGTAGGAATTCTTTTTTCATCAAAATCCTTCTCGTAAGGTAATGAAACAATATATTTTTTCCTATCCCAGAAAGCATTTGGGATATCGCTGCAAATTTCTTTTTTGAAATTTTCTTCAATTTGAGAAATTTTCTCTTTAAAAGAAGATTTTTGTAAAGCTTCTTCAATATTCATAATTTGAATTTCTTTTTTGAGAAAATTTATTTGTTTATCTTTATGAGAAATTTTTCTCATAATATCGTTTAATTCTTTGTATACAGGTGGAGACACAAATTCAAAGAAGACTTCGTGACCTTCTACCTGAGCAGTTATACCTGCAGTGCTGGTCTTCATTGGCAGCAGCATTGAGAGAAAAGGAGTGCCGAGTATTAACTCCTGTTGAAGATTTCTTATACAAAGAAAAGTTGTTTCCAAACAAACTCCTTTGTTACAAATGTAAACGTTATTGAGCTTGTATTTAATTATCATTTTTGCTCCACTAGCATTAGTGAGACTTTGAGAAGTTTTCTCAAAGTATTGGGTTGGAATTATTCCTTCCTGGATGCAGTTCATGTCTGCACCACTATCAACCAAAGCAATAATATTGTTGATAGTATATTCCTTGTGAATTACCAAATTAACTTTAATGTGCCATTTTTGGTAAACCACCTTATTTATCGAATTCAAGTAAGCCAAATCGTTAGTATTACTTGACTCACCTTTATTTTCTAAGACAACTAATCTGGTCTTAATATCATATAACTCTTGAGCAGCTCTATTCTTGAATGTTGTTAACAACTTCATTTCTGCTTTCAAAGTATTTATTTCTCCTTTTAATTCAGGAATGGTGACAGGTTTTAAATTGTCTACCTGTTCTAATCTATCAAGAACAGTTTTCAAACTGTAATTTTCATTAGGAAGACGGGGCTTTTCTTCCTCTTCTTCTTTCATTGAAGATAAACAAGTTTCAATTATTTTCATCTTTAATTGAGGATCTTCAATTTGATCAATGATCTCTAAAAGACCCTGTTGTTTCTCAGTAAGCACATTGATACTGAGACCATTCATCTCAACTATTGCCTTCCAATAATTGTCGGAAGTCGAACATTCAATGTCGTTACAGGTACAATTGTTAGCTATTTCTTCTTCACCTGAGGAAGTGGAAGAGGTGTCTTCTTCACTAGAAAGATCATTTATTTGATCTTCGGGTTCAGATTCACTTGAATCCAGCAATATTTTGTAAAGAGTTTCCTTTAACTCTTCATCTAATTGAAGTTCATCTAGCTTCTTCTTGGCCTTGCATTTATTTGCATAATGGCCAATTTTACCGCATTTAAAACATTTTGCAGTAATTTTCTTGTCAGATTTATTTTTCTACTTTTTAGCAGAGCTATTCTTTGAACTAGATGGTTCATTTTTATCTTTGTCCTTGTGTTTCCTTTTACCCGATTTTCTTTTCGAGTAATGTCTAGTAGTCTTATTACTATTCTTGTTTTTTAGATGTTTTGAATATTGGGGCATATCGTAACCAAACTGGTCACAAAATTGTCCTAACTCTTGTTTACCAGTTAGGTTCTGCTTTTTCAATTGGTTATGTAATTTAATATCATTACATAAGGTTAGACCCTCTTGTATTATTATGGAAATTATTTGACCATAGGTGTATCTATTATAGTCAATAGTTAAACCATTATTTTGGTCTCTCATTTTCTTCCTAATTTTCTCCGCAAAGAAATAAGGTAATCCATCCACAAATTTGGATTTCCAATGCTCACTATTAGCATCAGCTCTCTGCATCACTTTTGCGAGAAACACATCTTTATACCAACGAAAATGGGTTAACGTTGGACATTTCAGATTTTGAAGTAATTCTCTACTTCTTTCACGTTGGTTATCCCAATGACCAACAAAATGTAAAATTATTGCCTGGACAAGTGTATAAACAGCATCCTGCTTTACAATTCCAGGTTCATTTTTAACAGCATTTAAAATTTCTTGCCGTTGACTTTCAGTGAGAATATTATCCCACCAACCTTTGATCATGCCAGTGAATCCAGTCGTGATCCATCCAGCAATCTCCTTATCTTCATTTCTATTATTACGACATATTGTGCTATACATCATCATTTGATGTACCACACTAAAGATTTGGTATTCAGTCATTCCATCTATGTTCCATTCATAAATGGTTCTACCACTATATGACATTTGTTTCTGGTAACCAGATTCTTCATATAACATATCCTGAGGACTAGGTCTAGGGTAATAATACCTATCCGCTCCACTATAAGGGAAATGTTTAGAAGGATATTGAAGTTTATTAATAGTCTCTATTTGAGACTGGACAAAAGAACTTTCCAAATCAGCAACCTCTTGCTGAGACATTTCTTGTTCTTCTGTTATGGTCATAAGAGTTAACCCTTTAAATCTTTTTTGTAACTCTTCAACTAGTTCAATATTCTTATTAGGATGAGTTAAATTAAATCCTGTTATTGGTAATGGTGGACGAATATTTGAAGGTGAAATTTCATCTTCTTTTTTCTCAGGCTTGGAAAACATATTCCTAATGTCTTCTCTGGTTTGAGCTATTTGCTCTTCCATACGGATCAATTGGTCTCCTATTGTATTGAGACAAATATTGGTATGATTATTCTGCTTATAAACCTTTCCATTGGGATCTGTATTTGTAGGTTTAACAAAAGCAGTAGTTTCCAAAGGTGGATCATTACTAGCGTTGCCCTCAATTGACAACGGCACAGTTGGAGGATGGACGGCTTTTATTATATTACCTGCCATGTCTCTCCAATTCCTGTGATAGTCTTGTATTACATTAATAGACTCATCAATTTCGATCCAATGCCTTCCATAAAACCATTGTGTAAAAGGCATTATTTTTCCTGAATATTCAAGCCAATCATAAAATTCTTTTTTGAACTTTTGTTTTTGATCAGCATTGTATTTAGCAAAAAACCAAGTCCTGAATTCTTGGTATTTAGGCTGTTGAAATTCTTTATTAATTTCTTTTCTCTGATCAGGCGTTATTATCATTATTAATGGTAAAAGCCATCTCACTAGCAGTAGGTGATTCTACTGTGTTATTAGGATGTGTATAAACACCATGTGGTATTTGGTTTTCTGATAATCTTATCCCTATTAGATTATCATCTGCTCTTAAATGGTGCGGTTGCTGAGATTCCGGAATTTCCGAAACCGAGTGCCTACTAGTAGCTGGAATACTAACCCTATATGGCACTTGAGTTGTTGGTTGGCTATTTCTAGAGCTTCTGCTCCTTAACAATCTGTCAGGTTGAGGATTTCTAAAATTAAGTAAAACTGTACCATCCTCGTCCTGGACAATATGTTCAATCCTATTGGCAATTGGCCTAGGAGGAACAGCATTGGTTATAGTCCAACTTTCTGGAAAAGTAATTTCTTCCCAATTAATCAACCTATTAGTTGCAATATTTGATGTCAACACATTAGATTCAATCAAAACAGTTTGATCAGGAGGACGCATAATTCGCACCCTAGGTTTCAATGTATTCATGACTTTATAGTAAATTCTATAAATCACAGCTATTACTTCAGATCCAGGTAAAAAATCATATCCCCTAGTCTGAATTCTACAATTTAAAGCTTCTCCTATATTTCTATCAGTAAGAGACAAAGAGAAGTCAGGATAAGCATTAAAATATACAGGACCATGACTCAAACTGGTCTCTACGGCCCCTATGATTGAGGACCGCCAACTATTACACCTGCCATCACGCAAAGTAACTTGCAGACAAGTATCTGTTCCAAGTAGTGTCAAAGGTTTAAGAGCAATTTGCACTAAACCAATATGAACATATTTATAATTATTCATGTGGGCAAGTAAATCCCTACGATCTAAGAGATTTATTATTTTATCGTTGAGCTCTAGGCTCTCTGTTTTTTCCACGGTTTTAATTGCCATGGTACTTCTAAAATCAAATACTCCACGCCCATATATGGTTGAAGGGCGCACTGGAGGAATTGTCCAGTGATTCAATTGTTCTTGCACATTGGCATATTCCACTAATTCGGAATTCTTTACTCTATCATTATCAGAGCGAAATAATCTTCTCATATTGAGATGATTGTGTTAGTACTTACATAAACCGATTGATATCATATTCCAGCGCCTTTTTTTTTTTTTTTACAACAAAATGAACAATCTTTTTCTCTAAATGAAAGAGAACATTCCTGATAGCACGTCTGTCAACGACTTACCGGAACAACAGGCCAACACGCCCTCCCCGGGCTCAACGGCCATACAAACCGAACGCGACTTGGGTGACGTCCCACTACCCTGAATGTTATCTTACATTTAAATTTTTGGATTTGAAAATTTTAAAACATATTTTTGATAAAAGGCTTTCTTATTCATAAAACATAGTTTTATGAATTTTAGTTCTAACTGATTCATTACCGTATCTCAATCATTAACAACTTTAAATCACCTCGACAATGTTGGTTGGCAGTGTGGTTGTGGAACTTCTACGGTGGGATCCTCGATCGACAGCTATGCGTGTAGACGTAGTAGGAGATTTGGAATCAGAGGTCGAAGGAAATTTGTTAGGAAAGTTCTGGATGCCGACTATTGAAATTTCTGGCAGTGTGGTTTTTGAAATTTTGGTTTGTTTGTGTATGGGATGGGGAATGGGGGCGTCGTCTTGGCCTTCTGTTTGAATATACTTGAGTTCAGTCCGCCGAGTCCGCTCATTGACGGTGGAGTTGAGCGGATGAGGAGAACAGGCTGACGGAGGGAGGCTGAAATGCGTTTTTCGGAGGCCAGGGGAGGCCGTTGCTGTTTTGTATCTTTTTCGTTGGAACGTTGCATTGTTTCGGCTGCGAAGAGGCGTAGGATGGGATAGGGATTAATTGCAAATGCAAGGGGCATTTGTGGAAAGAAAATGTAGGAAACAACTTGGGTTCTACATTTAAAAGTAGTATAGATTTTGTCGTAGGATATATACAATTTTGCGTCTTTTAACTCTAGTCAAAACTTTGACCACTGGTTTTGGGGAAAAATCGTACCAAATCAGTAATTGTGGTTTTGGTCAAGATAAAATGAAAATTGCCGCCGATTTTGGTTGGTGTTTTGGTTTTAGGTATATGTTTCGGTTGTCTCAATAACTAAACCGCACCGTTTCCATCCCTATCGTCAGTACGTGTATGACACCGTTGGACAAATAGTTAATTGGGACTGGGCTTTATTGTATCCTAGTGGCAAATTCATTGTTAAATCGGTGCAAACCAAATTCAGTTGATAGGTTGATGCAAATGTTGTTTTAATGAAAGCATTTTCTAACGTGCCTTCCAGCGACCATTAATTTATTTCCTTTATTTTTATCCATTTCCATCAAATATACAGTATTCAAGATACCGTACACCCCGTACAAGGAGTTTATTGAAGCATTAATTTCCCAGTGCATAGAAATCATCAAACAAAAGTAGAGGAAATGTTATGGTATGTATATATCGAGGGAAGTTGCTTCTCCCCCCTCCTGACACATGCACCCCGAGCCCACCCCCCTCTTCCGAAATACAACTTCTTAAACATTTTTTTTCAAAATAAAAAATTTAATGTTTTTTTAAAAAAGTTTAAAAAAAATTAAAAAAAATAAAGTTCAGATTCAGATTGATAATGGATTTAATCCGATCCGATCCATATTTGGATTACCGGATTCGGATTATCAGATCGGATCCAGTCCGTTGACAGGCCTAATGACAACCTCAGTTTGTCCTTAAGAAACTGAAAACGCCCAACATTGAAAGACTTGGTAAAGATGTCTGTTGTTTGTAAGTGGGAAGGAACAAACTTAATAACCAACTGTTTGCTCAACACCTTTTCTCTCATGAAGTGAAAATCTACTTCAACATGATTAGTACGAGCATGGAAAACGGGATATGAAGCCAATGCAATCGCAGAAATATTATCACACCACAGGATAGGTGTTGAAGGAAGACAGAAATGCAAATCTTTTAACAGTTGAGTAAACCACATGATCTCAGCAGTAGTATTAGCCAAAGCCTTACATTCTGCTTGGGTAGATGAACGAGCCACTGTGGCTTGCTTTTTAGCAGACCAAGAAATTAGGTTAGGTCCTAAGAACACACAATAGCCACCAGTGGATCGTCTGTCAATGGAATCCCCTTCCCAATCTGCATCTGCAAAGGCAGAAAGGTGCAGAGATCCTTTGGTAAAGAGAAGACCTTGAGATAGAGAGCCCTTAACGTCAATCGAAAATCTCGTTGCAGTACATGGGAGATACGGTCTATCGAGATTTGTGGAGTTGGTCCTAAAGGGGGTCGTAATCGTACTGAAATATATCCGCACTATCTTCACAATCGACTTCTCAAACAACCATTTCAGATGAGAGATCCCAAATGATGTTGGAAAGCTATAGGGACTTCGGCTACTGAATTTATTTCAGAATAGCCTTTCTAGTTATCTTCAGTCATTGTTACAAAATATGACAATGTTGGAATCGTTAGACCTCTCTTCCAACCAACTAACCGGGGAGATGCCGGGGGAACTCAAAAGTTTGGCATTTCTTGCGGTCTTAAACCTTTCAAAGAACCATCTAGTTGGTCCCATACCTCGAGGAAATCAATTTGATACATTTTAGAATGATTCTTACATTGAAAATTAGGGATTGTGTGGATTACCATTGTCAAAGAAATGCGGAGACAGTGAGACACAACCACAGGCCCCATCCCAAGAAGGTGATGATGAAGATGACGGCTTTGTGAGTGGATTTACTTGGAGGATCGTGCTAATGGGGTATGGATCGATGCGGATTTGTAATAGGAGTGAGTATGGGATTTGTTATGTTCTTGACTGGAAGACCGAAATGGTATACGAGAATAGTAATGCAAAAGTGAATACTGCACTTACTAAAGTCAATTCGATCCACATTGATTGAAAACCAAACATGTTTCATTGTTACCTCAATGATGCTGATATTATGGATTCCCACATGTTTTGGTGTTTTATGTTTTTCTTTCTTCTGAAATTTTGCAGGAAGAAATAAAAAAGTGGGATGGCTACAATAATGTCTCGCCCCATAGTACACATGTTTCAAATAACTTCTCCTACAATGAGGCCAATTGGTCATTAATTGATCTTTTGGCAAAGAATGAATTAATATTGTCATGAGGTCCCTGAACCCCAATTCATTAGCATGTAATTTCATGTCTTAATGCAAATACTTTTGCTTCTGGTTTCAAAGACCAAACCATGTATTTCGTGGAATTTAACCATGAACGAAAATAGTACATTTTTCGGTAAGCCTTGTTTATTGCAATACACCACTGTACATGAAGTCTACGAGACTGACCAAATGGTCCAGTGCGTCGTTACAAGTCCACCTAAACCTAAAACTACTTCATTACCGGTTCAAGTTACAATATTACGTCTATAAAAGGATGAGTTAGATCACTTATAGCACTACTATATACCCAATTTTTTGGCTGGGATCTCATCCAGATCTACAGGTTCTTATTCCGCATTACAACCTTTTCCATCACCCTATATGCCCTCGGATGACTAAAGTTCACTTCCCTAAACATCGAATCATATAGACCTCTCTCTTGCAATGAGCCCACTTGGTCTTTTGCCTGCAAGATATTCTCGGAATTTCAAAGCAATGAGGGCTGGGTATCGAACTAAAATGGACTTGAAATATATGGGGCAAAGCTGTTATGGAGATTCTGCGCCAATCGTCATCAAAAGAGTGTTGATTGAACAAATGAACAACCTCAACCTTCTTCATATCAATCTACTTCTCAGAAAATCAGCCACTAGAAATGAAATTACACGAAGTAACTAGGTAATGTCTAACTGATACGTAAAAAACTAATTTGGAGTTCGTCGGTGTCCAGTAGAGTGGGATCAGGAAATAGCCTGGGCAATCCATCATATGAAGAAAAAGGGTTTTCCTTCAACGCTGTACATGTTAGCCATGGCTAGTTCTCTGTATTACATATGGAAGGCTAGAAATGAGTGCATTTTGGCAACTAACACCCTAATCTTGAAGGCACTATGGAGCAGCTTGTTCTTGATGTTCGGGATAGAGTCTGTTCTTGGCAAAAAGTGGGCAGCAATAGTGTTAATCGAGACCTTTGTAAAGCATGGAATATTTCTCGAAAAATTTTGTTTTGAGCTGTTTGTATAGCCCAGGTTTCTTTCTTTTTTTCTTTTTTTTTGTTGTTGTGTAGTTTGGGTCTGTTTTTTGTGATGTAGTCAGGGGTATGCCCCTTTGTTTTCCTTTGTATCTTGTCTCCCTTTTTGGTAATAAAATCTCTTCTACCAAAAACAAAAAGTACGTAAATTAGAAATCTCTATTTGTAAAATTTTTGAAAATTATTTGAAAAAAGCAAACTCCGAAAGTAATAAATCTCAGAGGTTCAAATAAAGCAAACGCGCTTTCAACTGAAATTGGTAGGTCGATCATTCAGCGTATCTGAGCGGGATAGTGTGACCATAATCTTAGATATCACTAAAAGATAAAAACATTGAGAGGAGGGGAGAAAAATCAAAAGTAAAGTCAGACAACTCAGACTTGTGAGAATGCAACCAATAGAACATCGATAGAAATGAGAAAAAATTATTACTCCTCGTTTGCTTGCTTGCTTGCAGTGCACGATGGGTCGTACGTTCACTCAATTAAATCATGGTCATGAAACACATTTTGTGACAAAGGCCAGGTCTTCATTCATGCACTGAGGTATCACCCACCAACTTGACTAGTGATTGAGATTTTCAAGTCAAGTCAATCCAACTGATCATTCACGTTGATCTATCACATTGGAAGATAAGTCGAGGTTATGAGTCAAAAAATAATTATCAAGAACCAATTAGTTTGCTTGCTTGCAGGATGGGTCGTCCACTCAACTAAAACATTGCCATGAAACACATGTAGGAGGGTGGGACAGAGGGATATGACAGGGGGAAGTCGGATAGGGGATCCGAGTTCGATTTCCAAGTCAATCCGTCTAATCTCCCGCCTTGGAAGATTAGCTAAGGTATGAGTAAAAATAATGTCAAGAACCATTTAATTTTTGAATAACTCAAGGTGTCAATTTAGTTGCACATCAACGGGCCGGATCTTTAGAGAACCAATCCCACCTTTAGATATGTCATGGGATCAATCTGGATCAGACAAATCATTCACGGATGTCTCTCTCTTATCAATATCGTAATGAGCTAGGACCCCACTTGTAGTTATGCCTCCCCCAGTGGAATCCCATGAAATTGTATATACTATATCGTAGGGACATTTAGATGCTAGTTATTGTCAACTTTTCTGGGCATAGCAGTTAATTTTGATCATAATTTACTTGAGAACACCAAACATATATGTATTTGAAGTCCTTCAAATTGAAAAGTCCGTTTCATTTAATCTGGTTGTAATAATCGGTAATGCACGAAAAAATCATGTCAACCTAAGACCATTATTGTCAATTGACCTAGTATTTATTTGCAATGAGCTATCTACTCAATGGGTCTATTAGAATTTCCACTAAGGACTTTAAGAACTTTTAGGATTTTTTTTGTTTTGTTCTTATTTGAATATTTCATGTTAGTTAGTTTTGCGTCTCACTTTTTTGGTTTTTCGATTCGTCTAATGAGACAAATTATAAAAGTAAAAAATTACTTTTATCCAAATATTTTGAGAAATAACCAATTTTCAGCAAAAAAGTAATTGACTTTTTTTTTTTTGTGCTAAAAAGTGGTTATTTTCTAAAGAAAAATGATTTTCACACTCCCCTTTTAACCATACACATGCCCTTTTTTGTTTTTATCTATATGAATTACAATATTGTCCATGAATGTGTAGATAAGTGTATTGAATAAAGGACAAGATAGTAAATTCAAGTGAATCGAAACCAAAAAAAAAAAAAAAGGTGTGGATGGTTAAAAGAGTGTGAAAATCAATTCATTTTCTCAAAATATTTGGGTAAAAGTAAAAATATATATATTATTTTGAGACGAATCAATAATCCAAAAATGTTTGA
The DNA here is from genome assembly GCA_019656295.1 of Rhododendron mucronatum var. ripense. NCBI lineage: Eukaryota > Viridiplantae > Streptophyta > Magnoliopsida > Ericales > Ericaceae > Rhododendron > Rhododendron mucronatum. Next base: position 222,142 of record BPLT01000255.1, read on the forward strand.
TAGCAAAACTAACAAACACGAAAAAAAATCAAATAAGGACAAAAAGTGCTAAAAGTTAAACGAAACTATGCTTTGACCTCACTACAACAAAGATGGCTTTTTATAGCATTATCTCACAACGTTCTTTTAAGAATGCTATAAAAGAAAACCAATTACAGCGTTCAATGTTAAGGAGCGGCGGAAAAACTCGCGCCGAGATTACTATAGTGTTCATTAGAGTAAATAATAGCGTTCCACAAAAGTTCTTTACTAAGGATGGATAGCGTGAGTTGCGTCGCAAACAAACGCCAACACCAAATTAGGGCATGTACGCCAGAAGAGCAAAAACCCCATTTATAGCTATTTTACCTAATCAGTGGCACCAAAACCGCTTGCAGCAGTCTCACAAAACATGTAGGCACCAAAACCGCTTGCAACGTTCTTGGTGCATCATTACGGGGATATAAATTACAATTGCTAGAAGTTGATATCTTCTTCAATTTGATTGTCATTGACATCTTATACGAAATGAGATTGAAAATCTTTCGCGTTTTATCCTGCAATTTTCTGATAGAAATTGTGTAGCCAGACAGCATATTGGATTCTTGTCCAAGTTTGTGGTTGTTGGACTTTTATTACATACCATTTAGGTTGGGGTATCACAAGATTGGAGTGATATAATTGAACACTATCATGTTTTCTAAAATGGAATTGGAGTTTACGCGTTTGGATTTTGTGAATAATCGCCTTATGGGAAACTAACTTCTGTGATCTTCTCTTTGATCGCCTTATCAGAGTTCTTGATTTTTAGTCTGATAATCCTACTCTATCCATTCCTTTGGAAGCTTTAGAATTTGAGATAGTCTTTGGTAACCAAGAAATTGACGATGCGAATCAGTGCAGTAAGCTCTACTTCTGTAAGTTGTATTGCTTGCAAGATTATGTATTTATGTGGATGTTTGCGAATCACAGGAATCTATTCTTGATTTTTTCTCTAATTTATTGGATTCTCACATTTTAATACTTTGCGAAGCTTAATTGCACGTTTAGTTCTTTTTTTTTTGTGGCACAATTTGGCAGTTCAGGATGCTAAACTTTCTGCTTGTGTTTTACTTGAACTTTGTTTTCCACATTTGGTGCTTGAAGTATGAGCACACAGTGTTGCTAGAATTGCTCAAAAAGGGTCATCTGGAGCCGGAGAAAAAGATTGGCGAAGGGATCCTTGCTTTCCAAATCCGTTACCATCCACAGTGGAAAAGCCGCTGCTTCTTCCTCGTAAGGCATGATGAAACTGTTGATGAATGATGATTTCAGCTTCAGGAAGCGTGTGGATCACATTCTTCCCTTGCCAGTAAACATGCAAATAAAATATGATGTCAACAAGGCATTGGGAGGTGGTGGTAGATGACCGCGTCGTACCATGTCAAAAATATATTTATAAAACCTTGGAGTAAACTACTACTCCATAGAATAGTGATCAAGACCGAGTGTCCATCCGCAGGGACAGATTGGCTAAGTTACCAATAATTTGATTAACTTTCAGATTAATTAGGAAGGGAAAAGATTGATTGATTTGGATTGCTTTGAGTAAGCTAATTAAACTAAAGCAATTAATTAAAAGGTTTGAAAACTGATGAGGAAAGGTCTAGGGTTTAGAATCCACCCCAACCGCATAACCATGTATCGCATAGATCGGGTTACCACTCAAATCGCAAATCACTATCGCTAGGGCTTGCAATCCCTACCGATAGTGGCCAAGTAAATTTCTACAATCCGCCAATCTGCATGGATTATCTCACGGCACGAACCGTCTCACTAGCGCGGTTTAGCCGCCTAACAGCACGGTCCGTCTCACGAGCATAACCCATCTCAATCACCTGGATTGCGAACAATGAAAATCATTACATGAACGGTATTTGAAAACCATGGATACAAATACTCAACCGATAAAAGGAATTAAAACTATTCCATTGATATCATAGAATGAGTTCTTGAACATATAATCCGATTCGAATAAAAACCCTAATCTATGCAAATACAAAGTTACTCAGTACGAGGCTTCATCTTCCCCCTAGAGAATGGAGTTAGCCGGCCATCGAAGCCGGAGTTCTTGACCGTGAAGTCAAGGATAGGCGCAGCTTTTTGATGAAAAACCATTAGAGCTGGGGCCCACCAAGACATGTTTAAATTGTAATGTTTGCTACCAATTTCAATTGTGAAACGGCGTGGACAGCAGCAGTCCAATAATTATGAGGCCCAATCCTATTGCTTTGTGCCGAATAATTGCTATCCTTTCCAATTAACACGTTTTCGCACCATTGATCTCAAATACCTACAAACACCACAATACGTTAAAATATGTCAAGTAACAATGTAAACGGACCGACAAAGCATAGATTAAACGGATTGAATGGGTGCTTTTCGGCAACTATCACACCCCCCAACTTACACTTTGCTAGTCTCTTAGCAAAGAAAAATTATTAAACAATTAATGAAAACAAATTAAAATGGATAGTTCTTTTAGACCCCCATGTGGCCCTGGTAGGACGAGTGAAGTCTCGTGAGGATTTTTAACTTTGATCACCCACAAAACACCGTGAATCTTCTTACACATAACCCACAACCTGTAAGTACTTCATTGATCTTTTAAGCACGACACAAAGTCATTGCATTAATATAATGGGTACAACCAGTTCGAAATGCTATCAAGACATGCATATAAACCATGACACCTAGTTAGCATGTGTGTGGGAGCTCGGACTTAGTTGCAAGAGAATTGCCACTCAAAGCTCTCTCCAGACCAAGCTTCAACTTCAATTTATCACCGTGTCATGCACTCACAAAGAAACTCGCTTGAAACAAGGTGCATATAAACTGGCAAGTGTGCGGTTTGGAAGTTATGTTAATGAGAACAAAATACTTCGCACAATACGACACGAAAAGAATGCTTTATACAGTGGACACACGGTCTCATGAATGGAACACCAAGCATTGAAACTCGCTCGCATATCCATCAATCCACTCCCCATCACCCCAAGGATCAAATAGGACTTTATTTATGGTTGTACAGTTAGGTGATTGAAAAAGTTTCAAGGCAAGGGTAAAATAAATTTGTGCGTCCGAGAAGAGGCAAGTATTTTAAGACAACAACTGGGCGAGTTTGCAATGTGTGCCCCTTGGCATTAAATCAATTCCACCCTATCTCTCCTTCTAACCTTGCAACATTTTTCAACCATAAAGCAATAATTCCTCCTTGTCAACTATATCGGAGCCCCTTTTGTTTTCATTTTTTTTTTACTGTGTTTTCTTTTCTATTTTTTTAGAGGGGCATCACTAATTCAAGCACAAAATTTCATAATCCATCCAGAAGTTACACCCTTATATTTTTGCCTTTTCTCCAAACACAATATGGAAGGTGGAGCTAACCAAGAGAAAGCTAAATATATAAGGCTCAAAGGGGCTTGCAAGGGATAAATATGAACACAAAGGAACGAACCGGCCCAAACATCAAGAAAATGCCTATCATCTTTTCCCAGGGGTGCAACATCCATGTGACAAACCAAAACCAAGAGATATTATCATGTGTTCAAGTACCAATACTCAGCAATCAAGAATAAAGAGACCATCAACGAGTGTATCCTTTTCATTGACAAACTGAGAAGTTATGTGACACCACTCCAACAAAAAGCTAAGGCATGAAAGCTCACTAGGGCATCAGTCTCCACTAATCTAGCCATCGAGAACGTTCAAACGACACTCACAAGCAAACTATGTCCAAATAGACGTGAAGTGCGAAGATGCAAGTGCCATAGCTACATGCATTAACAAGATAGCATAAAGAATTAACAGTCCACAAAATACCCAACAATGCCAACATGCCTCAACTCAAGCAACCAATAAATACCTCGCATATTTCAAGTTCCACGCAAGAAAGATCCCACTATTTTTGAACTTTTCAAAATTTTCAATTCAATTTTTTTTGGATTTTAAAGACTCTAAACATAAACAAGCACCAAAGGGTTCACTCCCCTCAACTTAAAACGGTTCAATGTCCTCATTGAATGCAAGAACACTAAAAGATAAGATATAAGCGGACAAGAGAGGAAAGAGATCACCGTAGGTAGGGAGACATGCAAGCGAAAGGTACCCCGGACCGGAGGAGTGAAGCTCCACCCAACTTAAGCATAGCAACCTGCAAAGTGTTAGTCTCCACCAAACAAGACAACAAAAAAAACAATGACAAAAACTAAAGAAAATACAAGAAATATTAACAACATCGCAAAAATTAAGGAAAATAAATAAATAAATAAATAAATAAATAAATCCACCGACTTTCTTCACGCGAAAGACACGGGTACTACTTTTCTCCCTTGCCAAAGACTGTGGTTCCCTACTTGTTGGAAGAGCAATATACGCAGGATTCAATGATATCTTGAGAAGTGGTGCCATCATCTAATAGGCTGCCACTCCCTCTGGGGCTGCCAGATTCCTTACCCACCACTTGGCTTATGAAGCAATCTCCGCCAAGTTGGATACTAAAGTCTGATGGTTCAGACAGATTTCTCACTGCTAACTACGTGCCTGCCACCAGACCCAACCTCCTAAGTACTACATACATAGCTTTGACAAGGTGGCTATACCAGACCGCTGGAAACCGTTCGAGCACGACAAACACTAGTGGTATCTCACCCTCCATGGATTTAAAGTCTCCTAGACCTCTATCGAAAACACGAGACCAAAAAGAAGCTTGGGTTGCCTCCCAAGAAGCGCTGAGTTTTATGTCTTCAGCCAGACATCAATCACTCCAAAAACCATCATTCAACGGAGCATTACAATCCAACCCCGCATATGAACACGCTGTCGAGACCAAAGGAGGTCTCTATTCCAATTCTGGTGAGTACGCGCTACCCAAACGTAAAGGCACGTTAGAAGGCAAAATAGGTGGCCATTTTAAATCACTTTTCAAAGGAGGGCCAATCATAAGTGGAACAACATCACACAAAATTGGACCTTCATGTATAGACCGATCGATAAGAACCTCAGAGTCAACCTCACTCACCTGAGACAGATCATTAGCAATAAGAGGTGGATGTACCTCATCATTTGAGTAGTGTTTTGCAGTGTTGTAAACATTCAGCTTAAGGGTCATATTCCCAAAAGTCACCTCCATCTCTCCACTCCTCACATGAATATTATCGTTGGCCGTCGCTAAGAAGGGGCGACCAAGAATGACGGGAGTTTGCTTTTTGAGGGTTTGCACCGGTTCTGTATCAAGTACTATAAAATCAGCTGGAAAATAAAAATCATTAACCTTAACAAGAACATCCTCAACTACCCCACGCGGTACCTTAATGGATCGGTCCGCTAACTGAAAGGTGGCTGACGTGGGTTTCAACTCCCCAAGCCCCAATTGTTCGTACACAGAGTAAGGTATCAAATTGACACTAGCCCCTAAGTCTAGCAATGCTCGCTCAATGACATGATTCCCTATTCCTATGGAAATAGTAGGAGTGCCTGGATCTTGTAACTTAGGAGGTGCAATCGATTGGAACACTGAGCTCACTTGCTCGGTGAGAAGGACCTTTTTCGGTACATTGGTTTTACATTTCCTCTTTTGAGTACAGAGGTCCTTCAAAAACTTAGCATAAGGGGGGGACTTGTTTGATCGCATCTAGGAGAGGAATGTTTACTTTGACTTGCTTAAAAACATCAAGAATATCCTCCATAGCCGCGCCCTTCTTGGGGAAGGGAGATGGGGCTTTGAGACATTGTGGGAATGGGGCTTTAGGCACATAGGGTGGTACCTTAGAGCCCCTTAGAATGGAGGTGGATGGTGAAGGTGTGACTGGAGGGGTTCCCTCTGTACTCTGTGAACTCTCCTCCCCAAAGTTATCGGGATCGGAGGGAGCCAAATGCTCCTTCGGCTTTGCTTTCTCTGGTCGGGTTTCGACCTCTCTTTTATTGCGCAATGTCATGACTACCTTAACATCAGGAGGGGGTGCTTCATGAGCCACAAACTGCCCTTTAGAGGGCTGGACAAGTTGACTGGGCAACCTACCTTCTTCCCTACGACTAAGTGCATTGGCTATTTGACCCACTTGGGTCTCTAACCTCGTGATGGATTTTGTGTTGGAGCGCACTTGCTGTTGGATGTCATTTAGTCTATCAAGTGCTTGTAGCACCTTTTCCTCAAAGGATGGGTCCCTCGAGGATTGGGAAGGTGCTTGCTGGAAGTTCTGTGAGCTATAGGCCACAGGATTGAACTGAGTGTTGAATGGCCTAGGCTGCTGAGCAAAATTGTTGCCTTGTTGTTCCGTCTTCCATGAGAAACCTTGTGCATTGTTGTACCCTTGTGCAACGTTAACCTGTTCCTGCACAAACAAGGGGAATTGTGGTGCTGCGGGGCATTCAGTTATATAATGGGCTGGACTAGCACATAAAGAACATGCCTCCTTATAAGGTGGAGGTTGGGGGGTGGCCATGCCCATACTAAGAAGCTTATCAACCTTCTCAGTTAGGCATCTACTTTAGACTGGAGGTCATGAGATGGTTTAATCTCATACATACCTCGTGGCTTATCAGAACCAGTAGTGGCTGACTTAACTCTCCTTTCAAAAGGAACATTTTGCAGGGACCCTTCGCTCATAGTTTCAAACAATTGCCAGGCTTCCTGTTCACTCTTAACCATCACAGAGCCTCCACATGAGGCATCAACCATCACAAGATGCGGCAGAAGCAACCCGGAATAAAAACTCTATACTAATTGCCACTTAGGTATGTCATGGTGCGGACACTTACAAATGAGATCCCCATATCTCTCCCAAGCCTCATAGAACTGTTCGTTTTCAGCTTGTTGGAAAGTGGTAATCTCCTGCCGAAGCTTGAGTGTTTTTCCCATGGGAAAGAGTTTCTTAAGGAATGCCGCACTCATTTGCGCCCAAGATGTTATAGAATTAGCTAGCAAAGTACTAAGCCAATGTTTGGCATTCCCTATCAAAGTGAATTGAAACAAAATCAATCTTAATGCATCCATTGGAAAATTATGAATTAAAAGCGTGGAACTGAGGGCTTCAAATTCAGTGATGTGTTGATATGGATCCTCTTGAGATTGCCCTTGAAACTTAGGGAGCATTTGAAGTGTGCTAGGCTTAATCTCATAGTTGTTAGCCGTGATCGTGGGTAATCGTACACATGATGGTGTAGTGTACACTGTGGGGGGCGAAGTGTGAGTTGAGAGGGAGGGGGTTAGGTATCATAACCCTCCTCTCTCCATTAGGATCATCATCTGCCATTGTGACCAAGTCAGTCTTTTTGTTAACCCTATGTCTCCTGTCTAAATCCAAATTAAGAGGAATGAGTTTGGGTTCCAAAGACCGACGACCAAGCATGCAAGTTCAATACCCCACAAGTGTAAAAACGGGGTACTCTAGACAGAGACACTAATTAGCTAAAAAGAAAAGCAAAACTCACAGTGGGTCAACGAAATCGCTTTATATCACGGCACCGCTGATCCACAATAATTTTTGGTCATTTTGTTGCCTCGTAACCTATAGCTAAGAGTACCAAAATTAACAAACAAAATTAAAATAAATAACAATGAACTAAAATAAAAACTAATCGAATTAATACAACCGTTCAAATTATCCCCGGCAACGGCGCCAAAATTTGACCGCGTCGTACCGTGTCAAAAATATATTTATAAAACCTTAGAGTTAGCTACTACTCTGTAGAATAGTGGTCAAGACTGAGTGTCGATCTGCAGGGACAGATTGGCTAAGTTACCAATAATTTGATTAACTTTCAGATTAATTAGGAAGGGAAAAGATTGATTGATTTGGATTGCTTTGAGTAAGCTAGTTAAACTAGAGCAATTAATTAAAAGGTTTGAAAATTGATGAGGAAAGGTCTAGGGTTTAGAATCCACCCCAACCGCATAACCATGTATCGCATAGATCGGGTTACCACTCGAATCGCAAATCACTATTGCTAGGGCTTGCAATCCCTACCGATAAGTGGCCAAGTAAATTTCTACAATCCGCCAATCGGCATGGATTATCCCACGGCACGAACCATCTCACTAGCGCGGTTTAGCCGCCTAACGGCACGGTCCGTCTCACGAGCATAACCCATCTCAATCACCCGGATTGCAAACAATGAAAACCATTATATGAACGGTATTTGAAAACCATGGATACAAATACTCAACCAATAAAAAGAATTAAAACTATTCCATTGATATTATAGAATGAGTTCTTGAACATATAATCCGATTCGAATAAAAACTCTAATCTATGCAAATACAAAGTTACTCAGTACGAAGCTTCATCTTCCCCCTAGAAAATGGAGTTAGCCGGCCATCGAAGCCGGAGCTCTTGTCCGTGAAGTCAAGGATAGGCGCAGCTTCTGTCCTCTGTTCTTCGATAAGTTCCCAATAACAAAACCCTCTTTTTTTTCTTTTATAATGCCGCTGCCCACAGCATCTTGTAGGAAATTCTTGTTCTAGTCAAACTCCTTCCTTTTTCTTGACCGAATATCCATCCTCTTGATAGGAAGGATAAGTCCCCCTTTTTGATGAAAAACCATTAGAGCTGGGGCCCACCAAGACATGTTTAAATTGTAATGTTTGCTACCAATTTCAATTGTGAAACGACGTGGACAGGAGCAGTCCAATAATTGTGAGGCCCAATCCTATTGCTTTGTGCCGAATAATTGCTATCCTTTCCACTTAACACGTTTTCGCACCATTGATCTCAAATACCTACAAACACCACAATACGTTAAAATATGTCAAATAACAATGTAAACGGACCGACAAAGCATAGATTAAATGGATTGAATGGGTGCTTTTCTGCACCTATCAGTAGAGGTCACGGAGGAAGGGGTGGTGGAGGAAGAGGAAGTGGGCATGGTCGTGGCCGAGGAGGCCGTGGAAGGGGGGCAGGTCAAGAAACTGAGGTGTTGTCCCTATTCTAGCTGCGATGGACTTGGATTTTTGAGTTTTATCTGATGTCTTGAAGAATGAACAATACCTTGTGTAATTGTTATACTTTATCTATCCGAACTACTACTTTATCCAATTTTGACTATTAATGGCTTGTGTTTTTGAAGTTATTGGAAGGAATGAATGTGGCTTTGTCATTCCTTACAACAGGTTTCTGGTTCTGGGTGGACTCAAAAAAATTATTAAGTGCTCTTAGAGCATTGCCTTGTGGTGCTTAAGGGACCTTCGCCACTCCATATCGACATGGTGACATTACAAATTATATTAATGTGTGGTGAGGAAAGGCTCTGGAACATCCCGTGGTGGTGCTCTAACTGTGGAAACTAGTGTACTCTTATTGTATTTCTTATAATAGTTTAGGGGCTCTTATGTAAATATAGAACTCTTGTACCCTAGATATAAGTTTTATGTTATTTGGTGGCTAATAATAATTGATTATACTTTCTGCAAACTTCTTCTCGCTGTTTCTGCTGTATACTGGTATTTACATGGTATCGGAGCATACTCCGATCCAAACCTCTTCAAAGGATTAGGTTTTCTTTGAGACCTCAGGTAGGAGTATTTTCGTTTCTTGTCCTAGTTTTGATCTGTATCCAGAACCGCCTCAAAGGTTGAGGTTTTCTTTGTTCGAGTTTCGATCTCAGGTTTATTTGGTATTTTCGAACGGCTTCTGATAGAGGGGAAACCTTGGCTGTAAAGTTAGATGGGAAAAATTATTCAATTTGGCGATTTCACTTTCAGTTCTGAAGCAGAGTATAGAGCAATGTCCTCATCATGTAGTGAGATCACCTGGCTTCGGGGTCTTATGCGAGAATTAGGTGTCCATATTCAGTCTCCGATGCCACTCTTTGGAGATAATATCAGTGCTATCCGTATCGCGTCCAATCCGGTATTTCATGAGCGTACGAAGCACATTGAAGTAGATTGCCATTTTATCCGTGACAAATATTTGGATGGTGAGATTACATTACCCCATGTTGCCTCCGAACACCAACTTGCTGATATTTTTACCAAGGCAATGACTCGGGCTCGACATGAATATCTTGTTGACAAACTGATGCGAGTGAAACAGCCTCAATTTGAGGGGGAGTGTGGAAACTAGTGTACTCTTATTGTATTTCTTGTAATAGTTTAGGGGCTCTTATGTAAATATAAAACTCTTGTACCTTAGATATAAGTTTGACGTTATTTGGTGGCTAATAATAATTGATTATACTTTCTGCAGACTTCGTCTCGCTGCTGTTGTATACTGATATTTACATTAACAACACTTAATAATCGCTTGGAGAGACTCTCGTGTTGCGTTTCAAGATAGACGACTCAAAATTGGTTCATATCTTGGATTGTTTTCAAGGATTCGGAAAACCAAACTGATGAAATAAAAAATACTGCAATTAGTCTGCCAAAAACAGAAATTTTTGGAGTATTCTGAACATAGAACGATATCAAACATGCTTCCCTCCCTCCCCCAGGTAATGACGGAAATAATCAACGTTGAAGAGTTATAAATAAGAGCAAAAACAGAGGATTGTGATACCCGTGGTAAACAATTTCTTGGGGGAAATAAGGTACTACCGCCATTGGCGAGTCTGCGACTAGATTTACCCACATTATTTGCAAAAATATGACCAAAATCTATGAAATACCTCGTATCCCGTGGCGACGAATTGATTTTGAGAGAAAGCTTCAAACAGAAACAAGAAATGAGATGTAGATAGAGATGGAAGAGTGGTGCCGTTTTCTTCCGATCGCCAGGACTCTTTGAAATCAAAGGAACACCTACTTCTACTGGCTTCCTTAGTTCACTTTCAATTCATCACAACAGCATTAATGAGGAAAGAAGAAGTCTCACGATCATGAAGGAATAGCTCGACCCGTCACAGCTACTCCTCTGAGTAGCTGGAAACTTTGGAGGAAGCTATATCGATTTGGAGTCCAGATTGTGAACGACGTTGTGGGCAAAGATGCCCTATTAGAAACGTTGGTTTTAAACAAAAGGTTTATTACAAAAACGATGTAGTTTTATGTCTCCAAATAAGTGCCCTATTAAACCCAGCTTTTCGAGGCACTTTCAACTACCCTATCATATTAAATTAAAATAATAATAAAAATGTTAAATTTAAACGTTGGTTTTAAAGGCTGATTAAAAAAAAACATTGGTTTTAAACAAATAAGTTTATTATAAAAACGGCATAGTTTTATGTCTCTAAATAAGTGTCATATTAAACCCCGCTTTTCAAGGCACTTTCAACTACCCCACCATATTAAATTAAAATAGTAAAAAATATTAAATTCAGTGTTTAAGCTGACTGTCGCAATAGGTAAAATCAAATGGGGCACTTTACGAGATAGTGCCTTGTTAGTAACATGATAAGAAAAAAAATCAAGCTAGTTAAATACTAACTGGGGGACCTGCTGTGATGCATATATGAGCCCCATCTCAAATTCGTAATAGCCGTACCAAAAATCACTCTGATCCGAGATAGGATAGGGAAACGAACAACACATGATTGATTATCTCGAAGTTTTGTCTCACATGCATAATAGCCTTTAAAAAATGTTTAAAGACAAGCCATGATTCATTCATGCCTATATCGATGTCTAATCAATGTGACTTTACACACTTGCGTGACAAACCAAACAAAAATGAACAACTTGACTCACTTTTTCGAATCCAGAATAGGCTGGCCCATTTCTTCCGCTACTCCAGAAAAGACCCAAGTCAACTCACAAAATCCTTTTTTTTGTTAAACAAAACTCACAAAAACCTAATTCAATAATTCATTGCTTGACTCTCGGGTCGATTTCGGTCGTTCACAACTGCCTGGTTGAATCCAATCTCCAACAAAGCCAAAGGGTACTGGAAAAAAAATTCACGAAACAGAGACGTCCCAAAAACTTATACATGTGAAGGATTCATACAGGGTCCACAATCCACCCCAAACAACACAGCATGCATGTGAATGATTTATACAGGGTCCACAATCCACCCCAAACAACACAGTATGCATTTCTCTCTTTCCATGAGGGAAAAAAATATCTCTTTCTTCTCAAACTAATTTGTGGTCTCTATTTTCTTATCTTACAATATAAATGCGTGATATAGAAGTTCAATTGTAAGACTAAGTCAACCCCAAACAACACGGTATGCATTTCTCTCTTTCCATGGACAAGGGAAAAAAACTATGCCGCTTTCTTGTCAGACTAATTTGTTGCCTTAATTTTCTTAGAATATATAGTTTCACAATCCATTTTCCTCAATGAAAAGTGTAACATTTTCTACAATAGTGCTTATTATGAGAATAATTTCGTTGTATTTAATTGTTTGTTTCCTTATAAAAATATGTTCTCCGAACACCTAGTTGGCAAAAGTACCTAATTGTCAATAAAAAGAAGAGTTATCCAACAAGCAATATTTGACGGAGGGGGTACAATTTATATTTGTCCGCTCCGCAAACACTTTTTTTTTTTATAGGCAAAAATTGGAACTTTTTCCCGCACGTTTGTCCACTCCGCAAAACGCATTGGTATGTGATGCATTAAATTTGGTAAGAAACTAAATTGGAACTTTTTTCCACACGTTAGTAGATAATACCGAGTTCTTTTAATTTGTAGATAAAATTTGAAATCTTTTTTGCCCGAAAGTACATTATTTATTAGTCATAAATTTGCCTGTAATAGACTTGGACAATCAATTAGACGTACCCCTCCGGAAAAGAACCAAACATGGCATGGACAACCACCATACTTTGGATGTACTGTTGGGAAAGACTCTAAACGTGGAGGGATTATACATTACGTGCTTTTGGAGCAATGTTCCACACTAATAATAGCAAACTAGATGTCATTTTGTTTCCTAGTTTATCAATATAATAGTTATGGGTATGCAGTATATTACCAATCAAAACACATGTGGCATACCACAGGTTATTGCTCAAGACTAAAATTATGATCCGAACCATTAATCTTGTAAAATGTAAGGTTAAACTTTAGAATATATTTACTATTCATTTTGCATGACAACTTAATTTCCATGTGTTCGCGTGTCTATAAACATCAAATCACACTCATATTTTGTAAACTCATATATTTTTGTGTGTTCTACTAGATGAATGGTTCAGATCATAGTTATGAGCTCAATATATGATCAAAAATTGAGAGTTTGAAGGAATACGGAGGAATGTAGTGTGGAGGGTACCAAGTCCCTGATGAAAGTGACAAAAATATCTTTTTGCGTGCCCAAGAATTTTCCACATATTGACTTGACTTGGAACTCTTAGTCAATGAGGGGTAATGCCAGGGTACTTTGTTATAAAGAGCAAAATATTATTATTTTACTAATATTATTATTAAGAAACATGTTTTTTTCGTCACAAATAATATGAGTGAGGAAAAATTATTTGTCGACTAAATTAAGGTTGTCAAGGATTCTCACCTAGTAACGAAATTTATTTTTCGTCACCAATAGTGCCGTTTGATAACGAAATATTTCATCGCAAAAAATGAATAATTGGTGACAACATTTTTTCCCTCACCTATTAATATTTTTTGAAAACGAATTTTTTTTGTCACCAATTATTACTTTTGGCGACGATAAAATTCATCGCCAAAGGTGATCCATCAGTGAAAAAAATTTATGTCCCCAATATAAGGAATCGGTGATGAATTTTTTCATCACAATAGACATTTTCATATGAGAAAAAAATCCCTGTTTCTTGCTCTTGCTGCGTTTTGAACCCAGGCCAGTGCAAGCTTCGACCAATTGTCAATATTCTATACATCAACGGGAGTTAGCGGGGTGTTAGGTACACACACTTTTCAGTAAATATTTTGAATGTCTAATATATAGTTACATATACGTTTAACATTAAAATGCATTCCAAACGTCATTTTGAGCCTTTAATAAATTAATAGTATAACTTATACTCCATTATGGTAGAACGTAGACAATATAACCATAAAGATAGTTTTTTTTTTTTTAAGAAATTAAATAGCCATCCTACTTTATAAACTTATTTAAGTGCTCATCCTACTAGATTTGAATATTTAAGTTGACATCCTGAATTTTAAATAATACCTAAAACAACCTCTACTAATGTTGACCCATATGTTATTTTTTATTTTTTAATATTATATACTTTAGATCATTTTGAGATTTTCGCAAGACTATTCTTTTGAAATTATTAGACCATGATCCCGTCCTCATCCCAAAAATTCCTCAACATATACCCACCTCAGGATTGAACATATCCATTACGCCATATAATTAGGAAAAAAGCCCTGAGAAAAAAACCCAAAAATGGAAAATCCCCATGGTCGACGGTGAACTGATTGAGAAGAATGGCGATCCGCCGGAGCAGCCACCAACAATATCGTCCCGCCGCTGCTTGACGATCCATGCTTGCCACCGGCCTGTCTCCCACCTCCGCCTCGAACACCCACCTTCCTCTCACTCTTTCTCCTTTAGGCGCCGTCGATCCATGCTCGCCGCTGGCCTGTCTCCCTCTTTCTCCTCTAACACCCACCGTACTCTCTCACTCCTTCTCATCTAGCCGCCGTCGCCGTTGCCGCGATTCCAGATTCAAGCTTAGAATGGCGATGTGCTTTACCCCACCTTTAACTCCGGCGTTCCATGCTCAGATCGATCCATCGCGGCGGAGACGGGATACCACCACAAAAGCGCTACCCACTCTCTCGTTCTCCTAAAATATCAGTTTTTGGTATTATGTTTTTCGATTTTTGTCATGTTTGTGAATTAATGATGTTTTGTTCATCTACCTCGATTGAAACCTACACATCTCAAAACTTGTCATGTTTTTTTTATTTTTGTCATATTTTTTATTTGATTATGTTTTGTTCATCTACCTTGATCAAAACCTACACTTCTTGAAACTTGCCATGTTTTTCGATTTTGTCATATTTTTTAATTGATCTTATTTTGTTCATCTACCTCGATTAGGTTTTGTCATGTTTTGTGAATTGATCATGTTTTACCATATTTTCCGGTTTACACATTAGTTTTTGTACGAGTCGTGTTTTCTTTTTAGATTTTAGGGAAATGAAAATATGAGAAAGAAGATTAGGAGAGAAAAAAAATTTAAAAGATTAGGTGAGAAAAATGTTTGAAAGAGGGGAGAGAATTGAGATAATTAGAAAAGATAAAAAAAAAATAGACAGATTTGAAAAATTAGGAGAATTAAAGGGTAGTTTAGGATTTAATTGAATTTGAGGATGAAAAGATAAATATTTAAATACATTAAGATGAGAGCCTAAATAAATAGGGTAAAAATGATGGCTAATTAACTTTCCTTTTTTTTTCCCGGACAGAAATTTGTCTTGTCAGCAGCTCCCTTCAAATCGAAATGCTAGCTCCATTTTCTGATTTTTGAACTCTAAGTTGAGTCATAAATGAGTGATGCGGAAGAGTAATTTCAAGTTTTTTAAGTCAAGTCAACTTTTTTTTTTTTTGATCCGTAAGTCAAGTTGAGTCATAAATGGGTCTTTATTTTTATTTTTATTTTTTTTATTGTTTTTGAAAAAGGAAAACACTAATTCAGAAGTAGTACGTCATTATCAATATATAAAGGGATCGATGACTTCAATCTAACAATTCCATAACCAAAAACCAAATGGAGAGGTTGATATGGCTCTTCCATTTTCTCTTCCTTTTCTTCCAGTATCAATCTGCTTCTTCATCCCCTCTCTCTTCATCTCCTTCGTCCAATCATTCGTGTTCTCTCAATGAGAGATCTTTACTGCTGCAATTTAAGCAAATGTTTACCATATACAGTTATGCTTCCCTCACGTGTGATGATCTAGGTTACCCGAAGACACTGTCTTGGAACGTGACTACTGATTTCGATTGTTGCTCGTGGGACGGGGTCACATGCGATGTGTCCACTGGTCATGTGACCGGGCTCGACCTCAGTTGTAGCAAACTCTATGGCACCATCCATCCAAATACCACTCTTTTCCAACTCTCACACCTCCAACAACTCAATCTTGCCTTCAATAACTTCAATGACTCCCCCTTTCCACCCTCTTTTAGCCGCTTCACGAGCTTATCCCATCTCAACTTATCCTTATCCTTTCTCTCAGGCTCAATCCCATCGGAAATCACCCACCTATCCAAACTCGTTTCACTCGATCTCAGTTATTCCTATGGTCTTAGATTTGAACCGCACAATTTCAAAACCCTGCTCATGAACCTGACTCGACTAGAAAACCTGAAGCTTACAGAAGTAAACATTTCTTCGAGTCTACCCAATTCCTTGCTGAATTTGTCTTCTTTGGCGATTCTCGACCTTAGTTGGACCAGACTCAATGGAAAACTACCCGATTCGATTGGCTATCTTGGGTTTTTAAAGTACCTGGATCTCTCTTACAACGAACTCTCTGGGCCTCTTCCCGAGTCACTTGGAAACCTCACGAGGATTACTGTATTATGTTTATCGGAAAACAATTTGAACGGTCAGGTCCCGTCTACTCTCTCAAATCTTGAGCAACTCACCGAATTCAGCGTTGCGGACAACAATCTCCACGGTACGATTCCCGAGTTATTTTCTAAGCTTATAAAGTTGGAGTTCATTGACTTGAGCCACAATAAACTGCATGGTTTCATTCCTCAATCAATTGGTTATCTTGGGTTTTTAAAGTACCTCAATCTCTCTGACAACAAACTCTCTGGGCCTATTCCCGAGTCGCTAGGAAACCTCACGAGGATTACTGTATTACGTTTATCGAAAAACAATTTGAACGGTCAGGTCCCGTCTACTCTCTCAAATCTTGAGCAACTCACTGAATTCAATGTTGCAGACAACAATCTCAACGGTACGATTCCCGAGTTCTTTTCTAAGCTTATAAAGTTGGAGTATTTATCACTCGGCCCTAATAATTTTAGCGGTCCATTTCCACGTTGGGTGGCCAACCTAACACAACTTGTTGTTTTAGACATTCAGTCTAATCCGCTTTTGGGGGGGTCTATTCCTAATTACAACATAAGTGGATTTCGAAACCTACAATACTTCTTCTTATCCAATTGCTCCCTCAACGGAACACTACCATCGTGGTTGTTTACTATTCCCTCTTTGCAAGAGTTACACCTTAGTTCTAATCAGTTGACTGGACAAATTCCTGAATTCCAAATTCCTGAATTCCAAAGTGATTCACAGTTGGAGTGGATTTACTTGAGCAACAATAAACTGCATGGTCCCATTCCGCAGTCAATCTCAGGTCTTGTGAACTTGTGTTACCTCAACCTTTCATCGAATAATCTGAGTGGCATCGCGGACCTACAGAAATTCAGCTCAAACCTTCAAATACTTGATCTTTCGAAAAATAATATCTCAACTTTGAGCATTGGTAATGGTAGTAATGCCAATGCTACCTTTCCCAATCTTTTATCGGTTTTTTCGTCCTATTGCAATATAACCGAGTTCCCGACGGAATTCTTAAAAAGCGCAGAGAGCCTCCAAGTCCTAGATCTATCCAACAACAAAATTCATGGAGAGACTCCGAAGTGGGTGGAGGGGAACGCTACCTGGCCCGATCTTTCTTTGGTGGATCTTTCTTTTAACTATCTGCAAGGACCACTCCTAGTTCCATCATCTTCATTTACCCACTTCCTAATCTCACATAATAACCTAACCGGGGAAATCCCTTCATCAATTTGCAATTTGAGTTCCCTAGAGATTCTTGTTTTGTCAAATAACAACTTAAATGGTGTTATTCCGGACTGTTTGGGAAATGTCAACAATTATCTCGAAGTGTTAGATCTACGGTCGAATGGCTTCCATGGGGCAATCCCGACAACATTTGCAAAGGGAAGTGAATATTTGAAGAGTCTCAATTTAAATGGAAATCATTTGGAAGGACTAGTGCCGCGATCTTTGGCCAATTGTAAAAGCATGGAAGTTCTAGATCTTGGGAACAACGATCTATATGGTGCATTCCCTCACTGGCTGGAGTCTCTTCCAGAGTTGCAAGTTCTTGTCTTGAAATCAAACAGATTTCATGGGCCTATAGGCACTTCTGGAACTAAAGCTCCTTTCCCTAAGCTTCGAATTTTTGACATTTCTCAAAATAACTTCACTGGGCTACTACCGGAACGATATTTCCTCAATTTTAAAGCCATGATGAATTTGAATAAAACGATTAGCTCGTTGCAATACATGGAAGACACCTCCGGTAATCGATATTCTGTAGAGTTGGTCTTGAAGGGATCAACTGAACTTATGTATATCCTCACCGTCTTCACAACAATTGACTTCTCGTACAACAATTTCACAGGAGAGATTCCAAATGGCATTGGAAAGCTACAAGGACTTCGGTTTCTGAATCTATCTCAAAATAATCTTTCCGGTCATCTTCCATCCTTGTTAGAAAACATTACAATGTTGGAATCGTTAGACCTCTCTTCAAACCAGCTCACCGGGGAGATTCCAGGGGAACTCACAAGTCTTACATTTCTTGCGGTCTTAAACCTTTCAAAAAACCATCTAGTTGGTCCCATACCTCAAGGAAAACAGTTTAATACATTTGAGAATAACTCTTATGTTGGGAATTCGGGATTGTGTGGATTACCGTTGTCAAAGAAATGTGGAGATAGTGAGGGACAACCACATCCACCACAGCCGATATCCCCAGATGACGATGACAACAATTCGAGTGGATTTACTTGGAGGATCGTGCTGATGGGGTATGGATGCGGATTGATAATAGGAGTGACCATGGGATTTGTTATGTTCTTGACCGGAAGACCTAGATGGTTTACGAGGATAGTCGTTGGAGGAGAACCACGCCGGAAGGTGGTAAGAGTAAGCCAGATTGGTTGGAGAAGAAGTCATCGAAGTTAGATGCAGTTTTCTGGTAAGTGCTTTGATGTTATGATGAAAAAGACTACAACGTAGATATGTTGCTTTTCAAATGTTTGGCCATAACCTAGCTCATCGCTAAGTTATTGTTATGTCAATATATTAGTTGGGTTCAAATCGTTAACTTGCTAGTTATTACAGGATAAGTAACAGCTTCACGGCAAACAGAGAGTTTTTGTTAATCAAAATTATGACCATCTCATCTCAAATATTCCGAACACTTTTTTTTTCCCACGGAAATCCGAACTATATTTAGTAATGCAAAAAGCAACATATTTTAGGTTGATAGGAAACCAAACATATTTTCTTCGTTCAATTTGACAATAGTTGGTTGGTGGTAATTCTTTTACTAGCCGTTTATGAGACCATCTTTTTCTATTTCTTGCTAGATTATTGGATGACTCAACGCTTAAAAAGCTGGAAGTTCTTCGCGTTAAGGGTATGGATTTGCACGTTTCACTTATTTTTTGCAGAATTGAGATGTGTGAGCAAACGAACCAGTCCAAACCAACAATGGAGAGACAGAGTTTAAAGTATTGATTCTCTAATGGTGTTTAATGTTTTTTCTTTTTCTGAAATTTTTCAGGAACAATAAGTGGGATGGTTACAACGACTACTTCAATAATGTCGACTCTTTTATGGCCAACTCTAGTGAGGTTGTTTTCTGTACCCTGTTCTGGCCCAATTGTAATTCAACTTTTGGGATTGTGTCTCTGTCATTTTTGTTGAAAAAAAATAAATAGTACATGTAATTTAGGATCTGAACAAATTTGAATCTTAATAAGTTTCGACTTTGGAGAATGATAGAATGAAATAACGCCAATAGAATTTTCAGTAATCCTACAGAACAATTGAGTCAATGGTTCAAGTGACCTTGCGTGCTGTCCTACGGCTCCACCCGGAAAATGTTGTAGGCACCGACCAAAGGTGCACCGACCGTCACGCAGGGTTCACTCCAAGTTTTGCACGGATGATCCGAGCCGTTCATTAATTTTTTAAAATAATGTTTGGTGTGGCCTTGCGAAAAATTAACTCAATCCGATACGAGAAAAATCGGCTCTATCCGATGTATGTACGTACTAGATATAATATGAATGAAAAAATTAATAGAGCAGACCTATCAAATTGAACTAATTTTTTGTGAGGACTTTCGCAAAACTATTTAAAATTATTGAACACCTCAGATAACCTTTGATTGGTGCCCATAGAAGTGTTCGGCTCCACTCATGGCCATAGACTTGTATCTGGAATGATTATCAATATTCTGCAACCATGCATCTATTTCTTTTCTTTCAAATAAATTGATAGTACTTCAATTGGCATCAATTAACCGGTAAAGTCCGCAATGGTTCAGAAGATGTTCAAAATGACTTGTATCGAAGTCATTTTCAATAAAAAAAATAAAAAATAATTCTGTGTCCCCTAGTTAGAATTTTGTGTCCAAAAAAAAACAAAAAAGCTACTTAAATTCTATCTGGGGAACGACCTATTGTGATGCATAAATGAGTACCATCTCCAATTCGTAATTGCCATGTCAAAAATCCCTCCGATCCGAGATAGGGTAGCGACACGAACGATACATTATTGATTTTTTTGAAGTTTTGTCTCAAATATATAATAGGCCCCACACGATGTGCGGTGGCTTTATCATATCTGCACCCCCGGCCTGTTGCCTCCATTACAATCACTCATAGTTGGCAGAGAAACTATAATCAACCTCCCTGCTCCCAGCTCACCCCCCACCCCGGTTCTAGAGAACGAGATGAAAATCAACTCCCTTGGTATAGATACCAGTAAGTGTTTGATAAGCATTCAATTCTGGGCCCGAAATTCTAGTCTAAAATTCTCAACTAAAACAAGTGTTATGTAATCAAAGGATGATGCTATGGTGTTTACGCTCCATTTGGGAACATCGTAATTTTGGCATAACCGGACCATTACATACATAACTAAAACTAGTGATATGTATAACCAAGGCGGCGTAACCCCAGCATTTTGGGACTATTCAGTAGGTCTCTCTCTCTAATAGTTTCGACGCCTACGGTTTTCCAGGGGAAGGGACGGCGTCTCCCCCCATCCCCTCTCTCTCTCTCTCTCTCTCTCTCTCTCTCTCTCTCTCTCTCTCTCCCCTTGATTTTGGCGAGCTCCGACGTCGACAGATCAGCCAATCATTGCCAGAGTAGTCCTCTTGTGTGCTCCTTTGTCTGATCTTCCTCACCGTGTGCTTTTCTTTCTAATTGTCCTGTAGTTCCATTGACATTATCAGGCCGGCTCCGTTTCTTCTCATTCTGGGCGTCGCATAGGTTCGGGCCCTGACAAGGGCATAGCTTCTCGAGACTGAGGTAGCAGTTGGTGGTTCTGTACGGTGGCGTGTGGCTGCTATGGTGATCAAGGTTATGTTCCATGGTCTTTGCTGTGTCTCGGTCACCCTTATAGCAGTGGTGGCGGCGGCAGTGAGGGTCTTGATTGACGTTTTTGGGCAGCTGGACTTAGGGATGTGAATCTGTTGTTTGTTCGTAGGTTTTGCTTTAGTCTTTGTTTACTATTTTCTGTTGGTTTTCATCTCCTGCGTGAAACTTTCTCTCACTCCTTGTAGATGTTGTTGTAGTGGGTTTTCTACGTCGTTTTGATGGCTTTTGAAAGTCGGAGACGAGTCTTGTCTGTGTGAGGTCCTATATGATCGTTTGTGGGTTTAGGCCTCCTTTGTGATTACTTTCCTCCCTCCTTTGGGGTGGTTACCCGTTCCCGATGTATGGTTTTCGTATCAATGAAAGTACATCTAAATTTTGGGACAAAAAAAAAATCTCTTGCTCTCATCTTTTGCTCCAGTTTCATGGTCAAGTCATCGACATATGGCCTAAATTTTAGTACATCACATTTGTATGGAAATGTAATTGCAGTTCCATAGAAAACAGGTAAATTAGATTTGGATTTTGTTGTAGCCAAAAATGTTGATACTTGATGCCCTACTATCATCTGTCAAAAGGCTGAACCATCCTATTGTGCCAGTGTGAAGTGTGTTAATTAATTGGGATTAGTTCAGTTGGCCAGAACTATTGCATGTCACTAGAAGTTTGAATTTTCCCACATGCGTGTTAGTATTCTTCCGTTAGATAGACTTTTCCTTTATTTCTTTATTTTTCCCCTATGATTGGCTTATTTCTTATATTAGTTGAGTTGTTGGGCTTAGTTATCTCATATTTTCATGGACTTTTACAATTAATGCAAGGTCCCAGGTTAGTACTTTGTACTTTAACCTGAGGTAAATAATCTTTTCTATCGATCGACAAAAAAAAAAAGAGTGTGAAGTGTCTTTCTAATCTTGAGATTTTGTTTATCAAACTTGTGTTTTTGGTTGTTTTGAATTATAAGGGCCTTTCGCTAAATTGGCAACAGGCGGCAGGCCTTTGATAAATGGTATCATGCCTACAACTACAATACATGCTGGTTAACATAATGATTCAAGTCTACATAAAGGATTAATATTTGAACCAAGATATCCGGATCAATTTATGTATATTTCGACTAATCCTCAGAAAGACCAGCCCAGCAACTTAATGCCATGGCCCCCCACTTCAAATGGTGTGCTTCCCGAAAGAATCCAACTTGTGACCATGGGTGAACCACAAGCCTACCCTTACCACTAGGGCGACCCATGGATGGGTGATCTATATATAGGATTAGTGTGAATTCCTCGTGCTTTGCACGATACTGGTGCTCATTATTTAAAATTTTTTAAGTAGTAGGAGTACTATATTTTTTTTTATTATATATGTATAAAAGGAGGAATACATAGGTTGTCGAAGTTGATAATTTTTTATGGGGAATGGGATTCTCTCCGGTAATAACTGTCCCCGACAGCCGACAGTCTAATATATTTTCTTACAATGTCTTGTGAATAGTAATAATCAATTATGTAGTCTTATGAACAGTAGTGTTCAATTATGGGTACCACTTGTATTGTCAAAAGTATATAGGTGTAAGTATGGACTTTAGTAAAAGTCTATGTAGAAACAATACGAACCAATTATATGTAATACTATTTACTAATGTAAGCTATGACGCAAGCTACCCCTCCTTACGCCTATAAAAGGAGGGCTCTACCTACTGTAATGACCAAGGAGGGCTCTACCTACTGTAATGACCAAGTTAGTGAAGTCAGTGTGTTTTTCAGTAATACTTCTCTCTGTTTACTCTCTCTCTCTCTCCTAACCTACTTTGGGATATCTCATATCTTCACGTGTAGATATGTTTGAGGCTCTGTATTTGTAAGACTAGTCCAGCAATTGTATGAGACACGTACAGCCGTATTGGAGAGGATCGATCCAGTACTCCTTGTTATGGAGGCTGAGAACACAATGGAGGTGCCAATTAAAGAGTAGAAGTTCTACCGTGTTCTTCACACCGGAGCAACATTTAATAGAAGGAAAAACATGCTTTAATTGGTATTGGTACCCAACAAAAAATATAGCCAAGATTATGTCATTAGTGGTCTTCATTTTACCCACGTAGACATGCACATTTACAACAGTAGCAACTTTTCAAGTAAAATCAGTTCCGAGAATATATATGTGCTCATGTACATCTTTACAAATTGGAGTAGTTAATTACTAGGGCAAACTTTACTTTGACCTCCATGGTTTGGGAACTGGGGACCTTACCAAGCGCCTGCCGAGTGCATCCAGATTGTCCATTTCAACAATTAATGTTGCACATATATTTGTTATCTTTGACCGGTAAAAGATAACAAACATATCTGCACCATTGATTACCGAAATAGACAGTCCAAATGCGCTTGGCTACTTGGCAGCATCTCCCAATCCTATGGTTTGGGCTTGGTGCGGATTATACCCCTCAGATTTAGGAACTAGCACATAACCCCTTATGGTCTGTGGACCAAAACACATACATTCTTTATCCCATTTTGTTTGTTCATGTTTGCATTTTAGGTAATCTCCAAATATTTGCTGCATTTTTTAAAATTACCACCAAAGCATGGTAAACTTCTTACAGCGAAACTGGTTAGCCATACCTTCGATTGACATTCCATCTTGTAGTACTAATAAATTGAAGTCTGGAAAGCAAAAGTTTTTTTCTAATTCAATTTGCCCAATCATGTACTGTAGAACACTAGTATTGCACAAGGCACCAACACCATTGCAATGGAAGAATTCCTTCACATATATTGCACGATGCAAAATCCAATTTTACAGAGTGCGAGGCATAGAGTACCGACATCATGTTAATTGTAGAATCCAATTAAAAAAAAACCCAGGAATTTTCAAGTACCTAGCAAAGAAAAGAACAAGAAATAAGGGAACCCAAAAATAGTTTGGTCCGAGAAAGTCGCTTACCATCTCCACAGCTCCTCTGATAACTCCGCTTATTATGTTGCAATAATATAGACCTGAAACGAATCTGGAATGGAGCTCAACAAAGTCTACTAGTGGGCTATCCTCCAAAATAAGACTGGAACTCGTTCCATCAGCATCCCAATTGGTCACAGATGCAGTGACCCATAGAAACATTTTGAAAACAACCTGTTACAAGTATTGTCAGCTGAGGAATCAACGTAACCACATACTCTTATTTGCCAATGGAGACCAGAAATATAGAGATGGTCAGATGAAACAATGCAGTCATCTCAAAGCAACTCCGCACTTTCAATCTAGAAGAGTGAATGAACAAAACAACCAATCATTTTCTTATAGGAGCAAAATAAACCTATCCTTACTAATCTCATTTATTGGGCCACAATTTCATCTCTTTATCTCTATCTCCTCTTTCGTTATTCACCCAACTTGCTCACATAGGGCATGTTTAAATTGAATTCTATCAAAAGAACCAGAGGACTTTCCCAGAGACCCAGTCTCCCCATTGGTTAAGTGACAAACGAGAATAGTTGGATTCCACAGTGCAAAGACCATGCCTCGCTCCTTTAGAATTTGAGGATCTTTTTTCGATACTCTTCACAAGTTTTCTTTAGAATCTATGGACTTCCAAGAAGGCGGTCTCCCATAAGTTGTTAACCCATTCTGACAACTATACCTGGGCTATTGCTGCTATGATACAAGGAAAGTTTTGTTCGTATACTTTTGTACAAGACGCCTACGTCCAACAACATCCGGCACCACAAATAAAAATTAGAAACACTCTGCGAAAGAGCAAGCATGCATGGATTGACAATGAATACTTCAGACCTCAATAGGAATGGACCATTGACTAACTTCACAAAAAAAGTAGTTAGTATAAAATATGTGACATGTCAGCTACAACAGCATAAAATCTGAAGAAGACGGCCAAAAAAAATGTAAAACTTGAAGATAGTTTGGTGATCCAACATTACTACCTTCAAGACAACATGTCTAAAAGGTTACCTCGAAACCCAGAACCAATCATAATTTCCTCAGGATTATTTAAGGGGATTTCTTGAGGAAAATTAGAGGATGCAAAAGCAAAGACCAACGTCGTGGAGGCTCATGGAAAGGCCAAGGAGGGGGTCAAGTTGAGGGTGGTCCAGCCCCAAATTGAGAAGATACCGGGAGTATTTTCTATATAATGAAACATGCACAAGCTACTATCGACCTAAGGTATAGCTTTTCGATCGCATAGTGAGGCCCTGTTCATGCTGGTTGGTATGCTGGTTGCTACAGACCGTCCTATTGGTGAAATTTTGTTTTGTCATCTTTTTGTATCTACCTGTGAATCATCTCCCTCTCCAACAAACACTAGTTTGCACCATCAGATTCAAGTGCTTCCATTCACTGCTCAAGCAACTCTGCAACTTCAACTACGATAAAGAGTACTAACACATAGCAAGCTATTAGCCATAAAAATACGTATATGTCAACTTGCCAACCATCAGGACAATGTGCCAGAGTTTGAACGCTGAAGTCTCCAGTACCAAAGCAAAACACCCCTTCTTTCATATGGTACTTATATGGTATAAGTATCTAGTGGGGGTCCAAGGCATTCAAGAGACAGGTGTTAGAAAAGGAAAACGGAGGGGAAGTTGTTCCTAGTTCTTTAAGAGTGCCTAGAATACTGTCTTATCTAAGCCCCTATAGTCTGAAATTGCAGAATACTCATGCCCTGACAATAATGAACCTAACGTGGCAAGCAATCAACACAAAGGATGACACAAACCCTAAAACAGGTGCAGAATATGGCCTCGAAGTTACGGCTAACACTTAAAACAGATAAGCACTCTATGTTTAGTTACATATTTTTGAAAAGCAGTTGTTAAATCCATCGCTAAAGCAAGAACAAAAAACAAAAGAAGTATTTTCCGGCCTTTCTTTATAAGAACAATAGGTATCAATACTAACGAAGATAATTGACCTTTGCAATCACTTCAGTAGTTTCCTTGAAGTCAACACGTCTGGACATGTTGTACTTGGCTAAGAATTCATCAACTATTAGCAGTCCATTATTATATAACCCCAGCTGGAGAATTACGCAGCTGAATGAACACCATCAAACTCATGTTCATATAATCACCAAAGACAACACTTAAAACAGCAGCAGACACAAAATTAATTCTAAAAAGCAACTATTTAACATATAACTAAAAGAGAGAGAGAGAGAGAGAGAGAGAGAGAGAGAGAGAGAGATACATTTGATCAAACTGTTTGTTGACTTCCTCGACCTCCTCCAGATCCGTGAGCAGTTGACGCATGATGGCTCCATAGGTTAGGGTGAAGAGCTCAGAATTCTACGATCAGTCAAATTTCACACAAATAAAAGTGCGCAGGAAACAGATTACATGAACTGCCGGTTGCTAAGAAAATGCGGAGGAAAAACAAAATTGAAGAGAGAAAAATACAAAGATAAGGGAACTTGATGAGACAGTCGCGCTCAACGCTAGAGAAGTGTTAATTTCACTTTTCTCCCCTTACTTAGAGCATCCGCATCTCTCTTTACCTCTCCTTTAATCCACACCCCGATATAATGGAACATTAAACCCAATTTGGTCGGTTTCAACATTTTGGTTTGATTTTTTCAATTGTGCGCTCTCTGATTGGGGGAGGATGTGCTTTGGGTTGGGAGTATTTTGTCATTTTGCCAGAGACACTATTCATACTATTCATGCGATTTTCCAAATTACTTTACTAGGTTTTAAGACTTTTGAAGAATTCCGTATGTGTCCTAGAAAATATGCTTCTACTAGAGCATTGCCCGTGCCTACGGCACTACCCCAAATTTTACATGGAAAATTCCAGCGATTTTGATAAACGCTTTCCAAAAATCATCCATAGCACAAATGTGGACTTATGGTCAAACCTACAAAAAAAACCCAAAAGAAAAATAAAAGGTCTAACATTTTAACTCGGTTGAATAATTAAGTGAAAAGGAAAGCTGCTAAAATTGAAGATGTAGGAAAGAAGAATAGCAACTACTGTAGGTAAAGCCAGGGTTTGCTCGCATGAAAGCCAAACTTTTCACGCCAAACTTTATCATTTGCAAATTAGACAGGTAAGTTTTATAAGTTAACGCTTCCAAGATAATACAATAACAATTATCCTACATCATTGCAATAGTCACAACATTAACAGCTCACTTTTGATGTGCTCAATCTCCTCAACATATAACAATCTCCTCACTTTTGTAATGCTTCAATCTCCTCACATCAATAACTGCTTAATAGAACACAAATTCTCAGAGCACTGAAACCACAAACGCTTAGGCATGGCTCAAAGATGTCAAACTTTTTTTTTTCTTTTTGTATTTTTGCTGAAAAAGTGTCAAAAAAGGTTACCGTCAAGTAGTATGTGTATGTGAATTCCATTTACTCTGACTGCACACTAAACGAACCATTCTACCATACTATAGACACCAACAAATCCAACTCGATTACTTCCAGGCAACCCCAAACATAGATATACCTGCACAATACGTATTATAAGCTCAGCTGTCCAAATAAAATAACATGTCCACAATGAGTTACAATGAGAAATCTAGAAAAAGGATTTTAGCTTATATAAAGAGCACTTACGTGAAGATGAATTTCAACATTGGTTTTTTTTTTTTTTTTTGGTCAAGCGGAATTTAACATTGGTTTTGTATCCAGCTCCCACATTATAAAGAAAAAAAGAAACTTCATCTTCAAACTAAATCTTCCTCTTCAATAAATGAGCAACTTCTTGCACAATGGAGAGCCACCAAACAAAAAAAAAATGATATGTTCCGACCACACATCGGGAGAGATAGACCTGTTGAGACAACAAATTAGGAAAAGGAGGCAAAGACCCATATGGCTTACCAACTTCACCAGGGGAAAAAATTATTAAACGCACAAATATGAAACAAACGCACTTATTAAAACCTCGCAGATGCTAGCTATCTTCGAGGGATGAGCAAAAGCAGGGATAGGAGAGGGCTTCGATTGTGCTGCTTGTATACACAATTACCGATTTACTGGGGATAGAGTGTATATTGGAAACGGACTGCGGTCAGAAGTTGAATATGAGGCAGAAAAATTTCTGCTGGCAATGACATGGAGGTGATGAGCGAGGATAGCAAAGACGTCAGGGTGGGGGTCTGGGCAATGACATCCAAGGGCTGTAGTTTGGACAGCAAAACTACCTGTCCTACTAGATGTAGGGTAAAAGTTGGGAAAAGCTAAAACAAAATCTGACCAAAGGATACACCGCAGGAAATTTGGATGTTCTAACATGCTATAAAGACCATTTGTGAGGGAGACATTTTGAGATTCCTACTCCATTACTTATGAAATCCCATTTTCCTGAGGGAGAACTTTCTAAGTTCTTAAAGCTACAACATCTGACTTCAAAAAGATCTAATCAGATCCTACCACAACAGAATCAGTTGCTATTTTTTCTCCAAGAAACCAATTCTAAAAATTGAGGAAAACGAGAACGTACAAATAGCACTACTATGGTGCTAGTAACTGAAAAAGTTAAGGGATCCCCCTTCTAGCTTTCACACAATAAGCAAACTTCCCTTACCACATACATTAAACCCATTTGCAGAAATGAAAGAACAGATTGGAACCCAGAAATCAAAAACCTCAATGTAACTTCAATCACTAATTAAAGAGCAAAAAAAAAAAATAGTTCGGACCGCGAGAAGAAGACTCAGGCTATCGGAAAAAGCTACAAAATCAGCAATACCTTTGTGTAAGCGATCACCAGAGGCATAGTTCAACCGCGAGAAAAAGCAAAGAGGCATGATTCGAGTCTCAAGAGCTGAAGAGCGGAGGCAAGGTTCGGACCGCGATCACCAGTTTGTCTGCTGGTGTTCTCCAGCAAAGATATGTTGGCGACGAATTCTCCATCGGAATGGTGCAATGGATAAGGGAGGCTAGGACAGACGACAAATTGGTGGTCGGGGCCGCCAGAGACAAAGTGGGAGAGCGGACGATGCTGTTCTGCGTCAATCGGCGAGTGGTAGAACCGAAAGGAACAGTGATCGGTGTGAGCTATCAACGATTTTTCTTGGGGGGTGAAGTCTCAATCGCAGAGGAGGGTAAGGAAGGGGATGAGAGGGGCTGATGGAGGTGGTGGTGGACGGCGGTGGGGTGATGGTGGTGATGATCGTGGTTCAGTGACGGATGAGAGAGCTGCATACGGTTAGGGATTAGGGTTTCAAATTTTGGACCAAAATGCTAAAATGTTTTACCTATTTTTATTACCTAAAAATTTAGGAAAACTATTATCTATCAATTGGATGAAAATGATTTACCCTTAAATTTTCGGTGAGTTATTTTCCGAAATAAACCCGATGTCTTCTACTTCAATTATCATTGCTCAGTTTTTTCGATCGTTATTCACAATTCCAATAGTCTCAGATTTCTCTACCGTTTAAACCTCTCTCTCTACACTATTTTGTTGATTTTTAAAAATATTCTCAAGTGCTAACCAAACACCGAAAAATAAAAATTTGAAATTTATTTTCTGAAAAAATATTTTACATTGAAAAATATTTTATATCAAAACAAACTAAGCCTATAGTAATTTCACATTGACGGCAGTAGTGTAATTAAGTGAAAGAGGGTAGACAATTTACTTAAGAGAGATAAACTACATCTCAATCCTTGAATCAAATGAATCTCAGTCATAACTTATGTTTGTATGAGGTCCACACTCTTGTGTTTTGTATTATAGATTTTGGAGCTGTTTGATAAAAATGAAAATTGAAATCGAAATCTGAAAAATTAAGTACTAAAAGCTGAATTCTGAATTTTTTATATTGAAAAACTGTTTGATAAACATATTAAATATTGAATTAAAAATATAATGAATTAATTTTAGTTCTAATTCTCTATTAATTTATTAATAGTCACAATGTACTTATAATAATGATGGAGTGGTGATTGTGGTGGTGGTGTGTTGGTGGTGGTGGTGATGGAGGGAGGGTAGTCGTGGTGGTGGTGGGTATGGAGTGAGAGTGGTGGCGGTGGTGGTGGAGTGGTGGCGGTGGCTGTGGAGTGATGGTGGCGTTGGTGTTGGAGTGGTGGCAGTAGTGGTGTATAATGGTGGTGGGGCTGGAGTGATAATGGTGTAATAGTGTCGGTGGAGTGATGGTTATGCAATGGTGGTGTTGTGGTGGTGGCGGCGGCTTGACAATGGTGGTGTGGTGGTGGTAATGGTGGTGGCAAAGTGGTAGTGGTGGTGGTGGGGGAGTGGTAGAGGTGGTGGTGGAATGGTAGTGGTAGAGGTGTTAGTGTAGTGGTAGTGGTAGTTGTAGTGGAGTAGTTGGTGGTGGTAGTAGGAGTGGTGGTGGTGGTGGTATAGTGGTTGAATACAAGTACACAAGAATACAGTCAAAATTAAGTAGTTCAAAGTTACTTAATTGTTTTTAGCTTTTTAGTCTACATTTTAAGTAGAACTTAATTTTTTAAGCACTGTAGAATATCGTATCAAATCCACTGAATCACTTATTGCTTACACCCTCCATCCCTTATTTAGAGTCCAATATTTCATTTTGAGCTATTATTTAATAAATGTCTATTTTGTAAAGTTAGTGGGTAAAAATTGGTGCATTGTCTATTTTGTCCTTCAAAATATATTTCATTTTGAAAAGTTGGTGAGTAAAAGTATAATGATGATAGGTAAGTAGGGAGAGTGCAGCAAAAAATTGATGTGAAAGGTATAATGAATGATGTCTTTTTAATAAGTTAAAGTTACGAAACAATACACTTAAAAATGTACGAAGGGAGTAATTGATTCAGTTTTAAGTGTTGAATTTAAATTATCAAACAACTTGTCTTTTTGTGCAAAGAAATTTTCATTTTTTGCGGGGTATTTTTGTCTTTCCAAACTTTTAGCCCTCATTCTAAACTTTGTCGAGCTCCTTTATCTTGGTGAAAGAGACGTGAAGAAGGAGACGTGCTCCCTTTGTCTCGGGGAAAGAGAGCAAAGAAGAAAACCAATTGAACCCGACTTACAACACATGAAAGGAAAAACATAGGCCCAAATTTAACTGGCCCAACCACAAAGCCCATTAAATTTCGGCTTCTTACTGGCCGGTCCTTTTTTGTCACTCCCTATCCATTCAACCCCACTACATTTCAAACACATCCCACATACAACCATGCTACTTGCACATACTCCCTCCGTCCCAAATTCTTTGTCCGGTCTGCAAAACAGAATATTAAAAATAATGCAATTTTTTCAAGAAAAAATTCAAATTTTTTACAAAAATTAAAAATATTCATTGATATATAGTAAGTTGTTGAAAAACTTTTGATTTTTTCTTGCAAAAATTGTATTATTTTTAACACTCCGTTTTGCGAACCGGACAAAGATTTTCGTTTGGCTAAGGGATTACAAGTTAAAACAGAGTACAACAAGCATAGACAAAAAAGCAACTCTCAAAGTAAAAGATTCACTTGAAAGACTATCCGTTGTCAAAGGGATAGGATATATCGACTTCCGAGTGAATTCTAGAAGATGCAGCAAATCGCGCCAAAAGGTATGCCTAATGAACTTTGATGCGCTCACAAAAGGTGCCTGGTGATTCTTGAATTAGCTATTTGATTTTGTTGTTGTAAAATCTATTTTAGAACTAATATTTGAATCTGCGTTCAATTTTTTTGAGCAGAACATGTGAATTTTTTATTTGGGTGCGAATTGTATCTCTTTTTAAAGATTTGAATTGTGGGAGTGTGAATTCTTGCAAAGAGGTGTGAATTTTGCAAATGGATGTGAATTTTACAAAAGGGTGTGAATTTTTAGGGTTGTGAATTCTCGGGAGTGTGAATTTTTCAGGGAGGTGTAAATTTTGGAAGTGTAAAAAGTGACAAGGGTAAAATAATAAAAGAATCTTTATAAACGGTCTTGATAGGATAACATTGACAAAAAAAAAAAAAAGAAGAAGGTTGGCATGGAATCCCATCCAAAAAATGGGACCAGCCTGTCATTTACCGTTACAATTTTACAACTCACCTTAATATATAATCCCTCAGTTCCAATCTACTTGTCTCTTTTGGCAAAGCGAATTTTTATGGGTAGAATGATGGGAAATATAAGTAGTATAATGACTTTCTCAATTTGCCCCTACGTTATTATACTTTTACATGACAACTTTTTACTTTGACTTTTCAAAATTGATATTCATTTTGGCACATACATAAAAGGAAAGAATGACCAGCAATTTGAAATGAAAGGAGTATAAATTGAATGAAAATAAATTCTTTACGCTGTCGGTGTAAACATTTGTTCCTCTAAATCAATTATATTGCGCAACGTCGTCATGTTCTATTGATTGGGACCACTGTTTTGCAATGTGACGCAATGTAAAGAATTTATTCTCAAATTGAGGTTTCATTAAGAAATTGATTTTCATACTCCCTTTTTTACAATTCACACTTCTTTTTTGTCTTTATCCACTTGAATTTACTATATTACCCTTTATTTAATACGTTTTTTCACACATGCAATGACTATAGTATTGTAAATTCATGTGAATAAAAGCAAAAAAGAAAGTGTGGATGGGTAAAAGGGGAATGTGAAAATCATTTTCCTTTACATTAATATAGGTTTACGAAACCATAATACAATTAAAATTGTTAAATGTCAAATAAAAAAATGACCCAATAAAAAATAAATACTTTAATTTACAAGGTCCAAACCCAAACCTCAAATTTTAAACATACAACTTCAACATAAAAACTTTAACTTCATATGTACAAATTCATATAAAATATAACATATATTACATCCAACAACAATACCCAAAATTAAATCAACGGGCACGATTTGTTGCTACGTACGTAGCACGTGGCCATATTCCTAGTGCTATAACAAAGAGCAAAATCCAAAAAAAAAAAAAAAAAAATCCATTGCATCAGGCTCAATTGCTTCCTCGCTACTTTGCAATGGTGTAAGAGGCTTGATACGGTCTATGAAATAAAACATAAAAGGTAAACGAAGGGTTTAGATTCACAGCATTGTAAATTTGAATTTCTCGCGGTGTCCCAGGAGCGTTGAGTAATAACTTGAGAGTATATAAAAAGAACTTTTACATGAAATTGATGCCACGAGGAGCGGTTTGGGGTTCAGGGCTATAGACAAGTGTGAACCCTGTGGACCAATATACTTCCGCACTGCTAAACCCTGTTGATGTATTGTACAATATTGGAAGAAAAAAAGACCCGCATGCGACGCACATTTTCTCCTTTAACTCCATGCCACGCAACATTTTTTCCCTTCAATTTTATCATGGTATCTATTTATCTCAGAGCTTGGATCGAAGAAATGGAGTCTCTTTCTCAAAGCCCTAATGGCGACTGACGTCACACCTGCTCACAAGCCTCATCGCCGATTAGTCCTTGGTTGTTGTCTCTCACAAATCTTGCATTCATATCTGAAATCCCATGGCTGATTTTTTTAAGGGAAACCCACTTATCCAAATCCCATGGCTGACTTTATGTCGATTTCTCGTGCCCAATATACAACCGTAAATCCGATGGAGAACGCCCAGGTGAGGGGTTATATGGGAGGATGGTCGAGATCCGTTTGCTAATATGAGTGCCCGACCAAATTGGGTCGAATGTCGGACCAACCTGACCCACTTGTGCTCATTGGTGGTTGAGCCCGTGCACACCCCACAGTGTGCAGTGGGCGTGTGTGGTTCAACCGTGGCTACGAGTTGTTGGGGGTTCGATGAAATTGTGCGAGGGTGTGGGTGCAAGGGCTATGAAATCGTGTCCAAATTCAGAAGCTCCCGGAAGCAAGTTTCTATTCCCCGCCCATAGTTCCGTTAGTGAATAACAAGTGGGCCCCGTCCCACCCAAAGCCTCACTTGCACGTAAAACTGAATTTCTCTAGCAGAGTCGCACGCACTCTCATCCATTACTCATCTCTCTTTCTGCGATTAGCTAACTCTCCCTACTCTACCTATGTTTGCATTTGTTGTTATAGTTGAATTGATGTGTACACAATCGGTGTTTTCAAATTGGGATACGGATCGTGTATCTTTTTTCAATTATATAGTTTGTATTGAGATACGTATCGTGTATCTTAGGATAAGTTTGTTGGAAGAGTAGAAGTTTCTATTGTGTAGTTGGACAATATTTTTGAAAGGGGAAAATATTAAAGACGAAGAGTCGGGAAGAAGCGTATTTGTATTGCACTTGAACTCATACTTTTTTTTTTGGCTTAGTACAAAATAATTAGAACCCATGCCCTATATGTACAACTCCAAGGAAGTCTCTAGTACAAAGATGTTTTCATACAAGATAAATTTTAAGGTAATTATAAAATTACACACGAGACTAATTCTTACAAAAAAAACTCTAGATATTTCACAAGGATATTTTAGAACTTCTAGAGCTTAGATATTTTAGAGTTTCTAAAGACTAGATATTCAAATTTTAAGATAATTCTAAAATTACACATGAGACTAATTCTTACCAAAAACAAACTCTAGATATTTCACAAGGATATTCTAGAGCTTAGATATTTTAGAGTTTCTAAAAACTAGATATTTATATCTTTTTTGATAATATCTATCATATTTGGATTTTGTTAATTGGAGCTTTGTCAAAATACTAAATTTAGTTTATACTTCGACAACATTAATCATCATTAATATATAATTAAAAAGTAGATACACCTAATAACACCAACAAACTATACTTACATTTAAAAAAAAAAAACTAAGATGCAAAATTTCAAGTCTCTCAACTAGGTTTATATTACATTAAGTCTTTATGTGCCCTTTGTTAGAAAAGAAAAATCAGAAAAAATACAATCAAAGTATAGTTATTTCTTATATACAAGCCCTATATTGAGATTAAATTTCAATCAAATGGTTTGAAAGATGTCATAATTAGATCAAACGGCTTAGATTAACACATTTGGGGTTCCGCTTCTTGAAAAAATGTCCGACTTTTTTCAAATAAGTAATTATTGGATACGCGCAGGATTAGGATACGAGTATAAATTGTAGGATATGCATAGGATTAGGATACGCGGTTGTATCATAGGATTTTTATACAAAAATGATACATGATGGGATACATATCATTCTCCGAAGGAGACGAAACGATCGTAGGATACGTATCGTTTATCGTAGGTTTTTAACAACTATGTACACAATCACTATTTCATGCGATTGAAAGTAGAATTCCCCTCACATAAGCATTTGTTGATGCATTTGCATGAGAATCCGCCCTATACAATCCTTGAATTACTTTGTTCATCATTTTAAGTGATTTTCTTTTTTTGTTATTTATGTTCATTCAATTTCTGCACGCACTCTCATCAATTCAATGACTCATCTCTCATTTTCTGTTTTAGGTAATTTTACATTTCTCATCAATTGTTGTGTACACAATCACTAGTTCATGTGATTGAGAGTAGAATTCTCATCACAAAAACGTTTGTTGATGCATTTGCATGAGAATCTGCCCCGTACAATCCTTGAATTACTTTATTTGTAATTTTAGGTGATTTCTGTTTTTATTATTTGTGTTCGTTCAACTTTTCTGCACTTTCATCAATTCGGCGACTAATCTCTCTCTCTCTCTCTCTCTCTCTCTCTCTCTCTCTCTCTCTCTCTCTCTCTCTCTCTCTCTCTCTCTCTGTTTTGGTACCTCTTTCTACTCTACCTATGTTTGCATTTGTTATTATTGCTGAATTGTTGTGCTCACGATCACTATTTCATGTGATTGAGAGTAGAATTCCCCTCACACAAGTGTTTGTTGATGCATTTGCATGAGAATCTACCCCGTACAATCCTTGAATTACTTTATTCGCAATATTATGTGATTTCTACTTTTGTTATTTGTGTTCGTTTAACTGTTCTGCACGCAATCAATAGCTTCTGCGCCTGAGATCACTTTTTACACCACAGAAGTGTTTGTACAATGCGTTCGTATGGGAATCCGTTCCTAGAATGACTCTGTTCGTAATTGTTCTGTATGCAATCACTGTCTTCTGCGATTGAGATAACGATTTTCGTCACAGAAGCCTTTGTACACTGCATTTGTACGAGAATCTGCCCCGTGCGATCCTTGAATTACTATGTTCGTAATTTTAGGTTATTCTCTATGTGATGTTCTGTTTGTATAGCTTTTGCTTTTAATTTTCTTTTATTCTAACTTCTTCATCTCAAATTGTTTTGTAATTTACATAAATGAGAATTCTGTATATGTCCATTCGTTATACTGACAAGAAGTTGGAAGGCATTCAGTTTTTTGGGCGCTTTAGTGTTATAGCGAATATTAGACGAGAAATAGGTTATACAGAGAACTTCTGCACACGATGGGGTTCAGTGTTCAGAGAACAATTTCGGAGGTTATGTATATGTTGTCGACCAGGTCATTTCGGACTCCGGGGGGGGGGGGGGGGGGGGGGGGGGGGGGGGGGTCTCCCTCTGCTTGTAAGTATAATTCAGTATAAGATTTGTGGGATTTTTTGGGTTAATAATTGTTTACACTTTTTTTGCAAGATTTTCGACGACTTTGGAAGCCGAAGATGCCAATGAAGTAATAGAAACCTTGTCCAATGAAGTATCTATGGATGACCACTGGGGAAAAACGTTGGTACGAAATGAGAAAATGCAATGCTGGAGACAAATGCACGTGTTGAGGATCTGTATCTGTGTATGTGTTGGCATATAATGTGATATAATGTGATTACATGCCATTGTTTGCCATTTTATTGAATTTTATTGTTTCTTTTAGTATGGCATTAGATAAGCTTTAGTGGTTGCCTGGTTGTTTAACATTTTTTTGGTAGCATCATAAATTCACAACGATGCAAAAGTTTGTTTTTATCTCTAGATGGGAACTCAACTTCATTTATTTTGGTTGTCACTTGACGTCCATTGTCATCAAAACGGTAACGGATATGGGTGCACCTTTTTTTTTTTTTTTTTTGATTAAGTCACCAATAGATTGAACGAAAGCTTTAGTACATGTCTCTAAGCAAAACAGAAACTAGCTCGGGCGGAATACAACCCGTTTGGGATAAAAACTTTCTCTCCATACATTTTGATGCAATCCAATGGGCAGCTCTATTAGAAGATCGCGCACACCATGCAAATGTCCATCTTCGATTCTGGGCCCATTCCGTAATGTCCTTCGCCATCGCAGCTATTTCCCAAGTCCACTGCTTCTTCGGATCATTGAGGCAATCCACAAGATTTTTGCAATCAGTTTCAAATATTACTTCCTGGAGATTTTGCTCCTTTGCCACTATACACGCAATACGCAAAGCCCAAGCTTCAATGGCCAAGGCCGAGGATACCAAAACTCTTCCACAACGCCACAATTGAGCCGATCCGCCATTATCTCTGATGATGACGTCAAAGGCAGCTAGGCTGCAGGGGGATTTAAAAGCTCCGTCACAATTGATTTTCAGAACGGAAGGGGGAGGGGCTACCCACCTTCCCAACCGAGCATCACCAGCAGGAAGATGCTGGACTTTCCTACATACAGCTTGAAGATAATCAACCAACTCCTTGTTTGCACGTTCTATTACCTCTTCTGGCTTTGGGTTTTTATTCTTGAACACGTAATCGTTCCTTGCTTTCCAGATACCCCAACATATTTGAAATAAGGTTCCCACATCTTCCTTGGTCGTTTCTTTTGACAGGCAGCCACAGAGAATGTCTTCCAACCATTTAGCAATAGCATTTACTTCTTTTTGCATGATCCAGAAAGCCTTCCCGCTTCCAAACCAAACAGCCCTGGTCCAAGGGCAATGGAACAGCATATGTTCGATTGTTTCACCAGCATTTCCACAAATTGGACAGAGGGGATTGGGGGCACACTTTTTTCGGAATAAGTTTTCTTTACATGCTAACCAATTTCGTGCTGCCCTCCACATAAACATACATACTTTTGGGGTTGTTGGTGTTCCCCACAGCTTCGTCCACATTGACTTAGACGGAGTAAAAGAACTGGATGCACGGCTTCGGTCTGCCCTATCAACATGAGTTCTCCTCAGATAATAACCCGACTTAACCGTATACATACCAGATTTTGTGTGACGCCAAATGAGATTATCTTGTGCTTTTGAATAGCTAATTGGGACTTTGCATACTGCTTGGACATGCTCCTCTGAAATACAGGCTCTGAGTTTTTCCTTATCCCATTCCTTAGAAACTGGTTTGATAAACGCGGCTACCGTTACAGGTTCAATCTGGGCATGGTGAATTGGAATCAACCTCCCCATTTGGAATCTCAGGGACCCAACGGTCTTGCCAGAAGTCAATGAGCTCTCCATTACCCACATTCCATTGCAATCCCTCCTTGATAAGATTTCTTCCTTCTAGAAGACTACACCAAATCCAGGATGATGAAGCTCCTCTGATGGCCTCTGTGCACTCCTTCTTGAGATAGTAAAGACCTTTGAGCACTCTTGCCCATAGAGAATTTGGCTCTTTTGTCAGGCGCCAAAACTGTTTTGCAAGGAGTGCATCATTAAAGGACTCAAAGTTCTTAAAGCCCATTCCACCTACTCCTTTTGGATCAGTGAGCTCTTGCCAAGCCCCCCAGTGGATTTTATTTCCAGTACTGCTTTTCCCCCACCAAAAGTTGCTGATTGCGGAATTAAGACAAGAGCTTATCGATTGGGGCACCTTAAAGCACATAAATGTAAACATAGGAATTGGTTGGAGCACTGATTTTATAAGCACATCTTTCCCAGCATGATTTAATTCCTTGTTCCCCCAGCCTTGGATTTTCTTCATTATCTTATCTCTAACATACCCGAAAGACTCTCTCTTTGATCTTCCCCAAAACATGGGCAAACCCAAGTACTTAGCATCCCCTTTCATTTCTTCCATACCCAGAATACTTTTAATCTCCTCTTTTAGACCATCTGAGGTGTTAGGGGTAAAGAACAGATTGGACTTCTGCACATTGAGGGTTAATCCAGAAGCCTCACTGTATGCAGACATTA
Organism: Rhododendron mucronatum var. ripense; assembly: GCA_019656295.1. Taxonomy (NCBI): domain Eukaryota; kingdom Viridiplantae; phylum Streptophyta; class Magnoliopsida; order Ericales; family Ericaceae; genus Rhododendron; species Rhododendron mucronatum. The sequence goes on from BPLT01000255.1 coordinate 261,372, forward strand.
ATTCCATGAAGTGTGAACAGTATTGGGGCATAGCTTCAAGGAATATTAGAGAGTCATCTGCAAACAAGAGGTGAGACAAAGTAGGGCATCTCTTTTTCATACGAATTCCTCCAATAGATTTCTTCAGCAGGGCTTTTTGCATTAGAGTAGAAAATACATCAGCTACGAGTAGAAACAAGTAAGGTGATAAAGGATCTCCTTGACGAAGACCTCTACCAGGATTGATTGCACACACCTGTCTACCATTAGCCATAATGGAGTATTTAACAGAACAAACGCATTGTTGAACCCAATTGATCCATTTTCTGTCAAAACCCATTTTCTCCATGACTTTGAAAAGAAAATCCCAACAGACTCGATCATAGGCCTTATTTAAATCCAGTTTGAGTGCCACAGAAGACTTCGGACCTTTCTTTTTATGCTTCATGTAATGGAAAACTTCATGCGCTACAATTATATTATCCTGGATTTGTCTCTCCGGAATGAAAGCAGATTGGTGCTCAGAGATAATTTTACCAATAAAAGGTTGGAGACGATTAGTAAGAACTTTAGAAACTATCTTGTAAACAAACCGACATAAACTAATAGGGCGAAGATGATTCATACCTTCTGGATTCGGTCTCTTTGGGATCAAAGTAACATTGGTTTGGTTCATCTCTTTAAGGAGGTGTCCATCCTGGAAAAAACTGGAAACAGCTCCAAACACATCTTCTCCCACGATATCCCAATAAGATTGATAAAACAGACCTGGAAAACCATCAGACCCTGGTGCTTTGAGGGCTCCCATCTGAAATACAGCAGACTGGACTTCCTCTTTAGTAACTTCTCTAGTTAGCTTTGCGTTCCACTCTTCCGAGATGACTGGATCAATTAAGGTAACCAAATCTCCAAAATCTCTATTTGGGGGGCCATATACAATTTCTGGAAATGGTCTTTAATAACCTCTGCAATCTCCTTCTGATCTGTCCTCCAAATTCCTAAGCTATCCTTAAGCCTCATGACTTGATTTCGCTGACGCCTCTGAATAGTTGACAAATGAAAGAATCGTGAGTTCTTATCCCCCATTTGCAACCACTTAATCCTTGACCGCTGATGCCAATACATTGAATCCTTTTGCCATAGATCCTCCAATTTGCTAGTTAAAAGTTTCTCCTGAGCCACATAATCCTCGTTAAAGCCATTCTCAATCTGTTTTTGGACTTCGGCCAGCTGATCTTTTGTAACTGCAATCTTTAGTCTCAAGTTCCCAAATTTCTTAAAGCTCCACAGCTTGAGCTTTTCCTTGCACCCACGGAGCTTTTTACAAACTCTGTACATTTTTTATTCTTCATTTCGTTGGCACCAAGCTTCTGAGACTACCTCTTTGCACTCCTCCTCTGTTACCCAGAAAGACTCAAACTTGAAAGGCTTACCAACCTTATTAAGAGCCTCTGTAGTGTTAAGGAGAAGAGGGTTATGATCTGAACCAATTGCAGCTTCCACAAAAACCAAAGCTTGATCATGCAGTTCCCTCCATTTGGCATTAGCAAAAGCCATGTCAATGCGTTCCATGATGAAGTTATCCCCTCTTCGATTGTTCCTCCATGTAAATTTTGGCCCTTTGAATTCTAAGTCCACCAATCCACACTCGCTAATCATATCATGGAAAGACGAAAGGGAATTCTGACTTGGCAAGTTCCCACCCAATTTGTCCTCCACACTCATGACTTGATTGAAGTCCCCCATACATAACCAAGGCAATCTCTCTGATCGGGCAATGTTCTTAACACTGTTCCAAACTATATCTCTTCCTGACTGCACAGGGCAACCATAAATAAAGGTAGCTGCCCAGCAGGAAGGAATTGATTTTTCAGTAACAATGACATGCATAAAGTTTTTCGTACCAAGTTCCACGTCCACTTCCACATCTTTGTTCCACCAAAGGGCAAGGCCCCCAGAAAGGCCTTCGGGCTCGACATAACTGCTTCCATCGAACCTGAGATTGCGGCGAATAGCTTCCATCTTGGAGTTGTTATTCTTTGTCTCCATCAGAAAAACGATGGAGGGGCGATTTTTCCTTATCAATTCACCCAAAGCCTGGCTTGTCAAGGTACGCCCAATGCCTTGACAGTTCCAGGTTAGGATCAGCATTGGGACTGTGGCTGTTTCGGGCCAGCCACGAGCCCTTGTCCGTTTAACCGTTGGATTTCCAAAGCCACTTCCATGGGTGTCCCAGGGGCGAGAGAAGCAGTGGCACTAGAGCTATTCGGCGACTGCAGAACAGGGATTTCAACCAGACCCTCTTCGAGCATAGCATTGGCTGAAAGTGGGTCATTTCCTTTACTTGGGATTTTAGAGGAACGGGGGGTCTTAGCGGCTATACGGTTGCGGGTAGATGCTTTACGGGTGGAAACAGGGGGTGGGGAAGGAGGGGAACAGAGGCGAAGGATCTTCGAGCTATTCGGCTCCGACGGATCCTCTTGAGCTTTCCTCTTTAGGTTTAGGGATTTGAAGACAGAAGCTAGGGTAATATCTAGTGTTTCGGATTGGACTGGTTTATCTGGCTTAATGGTATTGTCAGGGTTATTTTGGGGGGGGAGGAGGGTTAAGGTGGTTTGAAGGAGATGGGTTGGGCTATTCAGAGAATTGATTTGTATGGTCTTAGGGCTGTCCGGTGGCTCGGTTACAAAATATTCTGGGCTTGTATGGAAACTTTGGGCATTACTTTGTGTTGGGCTAACCTTTGATTCAGGGCTCAAAATTTGGGTGGTAGTAATGGGTTTAAGCACAGGGTTTGACCCACTTTCAGAAAACGATACACATGAATCAGAAGGGACAAAATTGGATATTCTAAGAGCACCCTCCAACGGAACAATACTAGGAATATTACCTGGCGTCGTACTCTTTTTGACACCTGTCCCAGAGAGGACATCATCGTTGGTGGAGTGTGGCGCTCCCACTCCCACAGCAGTCTGCTGGTCTTGTCGCACCCACGAACTCAGCATGCGCTTTGTTGCCACCAAATCCACACGCGCTACGTTATCCTCACTTCTTTGCAACTCCGGCAGTCGAACATCCATAACATCACGCCCTTCCATCTCCGACGGCTGAGTAAGGATATTCCGATTCCCATCCACGACTCCCTCCTCTTGACTGCTAAAAACTTCAATCGGAACATCAATCTTCCGAGCTCTTCCAGTCCTCAACTCTGGTCCATATCCAGAGTAGCTCTCAGTATCTCTTGCTGTAAAACGGCAGCTGCGTTTATCATGGCCAATCCGGCCGCACGCATAATAGAAATCGGGAAGTCTTTCATAGACATAAGATATCCACAGGTCTCGCCCGGTTTTTCCTCTAAGCATAAAACCTTTAGGGAGAGGTTGTGAGATATTGATTTCAACCTTTATTCGGAGAAAACTGCGGGACAAGAGCATAGTACTTGGGGCGGCTTCAATGGCAATCAGCTTCCCGAATCTCTTTCCGATAATTTCGGCGTTGGCCCTACACATTTTCTCTATTGGAAGCCCATGAATCTGCACCCAGAAGGGGCAGTGTTGGAACTGAATCTCTGAGACCACCATATTATTCTCCAGTGGTTTGAGAACCAAGAGACTATTCATAATAGACCATGGCCCATCTTGTAAAACCAGACGTTTATCTTCTGAATCCTCAAAACGAAACAGAAACACGTTGTTGTTCCAATCGCTCACATGGTATGGAGCTCTGGTTTTCCAAGCAGCTGCAAGGATGTTGGTGATGATGGGGACGTTAAGGATTTTGGTCTGGATTACTTTACCAACTAAACAATGGTTATTCGACACCCCTGTCTCATCAGATCCCTCTTCGAGATCCAAAATGTCAAACTCAGCCATCGGGATCAACAGAGCGAGGAAGAAAAGATGAAAAGGAAAAGGGGATGACAACAGGAGAAAGAGAAAGGAGAGAGATATATTTAGAGGGTGGGAGATGAGGACGGTGATTATGGAAGAAAAGAAGGACAACGGGTAAAAGGAGAAGATGCGAGAAGGAAATGATGGAGGAGAGATGACGGTGATTTAGGAAGGGAGTAAGGAGGAAAAAGGAGGGGTACGGTAAGAGAAAGGGCTGGACAGTGAAAGAAAGGATAAAGAAGGCCACGCTAGGGCAAAAACTCCCATTTTAGAGAGAGAGGCTCCCATTTTAGAGAGACAATTTGATATGGGTGCACCTTGATTGCATTTGATTTCTTGTATGGTGGTCACATGTAGACCAGAAATCAGATTTAATACGTAGCCTTCGCCCCTTCGGTTTCTAAGAGCTATCAAGTGCATTTGCACTCCAATTTATATGCCCATGGACTGGCGTAGGGCAATTAGAAATATAAAGAATTGTTATGAGGTCCATTATAGAATTTTGTAACATGTCCAATCCACCTCATATTTCCAAAACATTTCTAGTCCAGCCCATTACTTTTTTTAAAGTCTCTAGTCCACTTCATTTTTTGACAGGACAAAATTGTCCCTTCACTAAACTTTACACAACCACCACCACTATAGCCATCGACGCCGCCACCACCACCACCACCTCCACCATCACCACCACCACAACCACCACACCACCAACACGTCCACGGCCACGACCACCTCAACCATCACGCCACCACCACCACAATGCCGCAACCTCCATCGCAATTACCACCACCACACTGCCACCACAACCATAACCACCACCACTCAACCACTACCACCACGACGCAACCACCACCGCTCCACCACCACCACCGCTCCACCACCACCACCACCACCAAGACGCCCCCACCACCATCACCAAAACGCCGCCCCTACCACCACCATCACCAAAACGCCGCCCTCACCACCACCTCAACCACTACGTTGCCGCCGCCGCCGCCATGTACCACCACCGCAACAATGCCGCAACCTCCACCACAATTACCGCCACCACCATTTCATCACCTCTACCACGATGCCACCACCACCGCTCCACCGCCACCACCACCACCTCTACCACCACCACAATGCCGCTCTAACCACCATCTACACCACCACCACCGCTCCACCACCACCACACCCTCAACCACCACCACCTCTACCACCACCAACACAACGCCGCAACCACCACCACTCCACCACCACCACACCCTAACCACCACCACCACCACCACCACCTCTACCACCACCACAACAACGCCGCAACCGCCACCGCTCCACCACCACCACCACCAACGCCACAATGCCGCTCTAACCACCATCTACACCACCACCACCGCTCCACCACCACCACACCTCTACCACCAACACCACAACGCCGCAACCACCACCACTCCACCACCACTCCACCACCACCACCGCCACCACCACAATGCCGCTCTAACCACCATCTACACCACCACCACCGCTCCACCACCACCTCTACCACCACCAGCACAACGCCGCAACCACCACCACCACCGCCGCCGCTACCACCGCCGCTACCACCACCACCACCACCACCACCACCACCACCGCTCCACCACCACCACCACACCTCCACCACCACCTCCACCACTGCCACAATGCCGCTCTAACCACCATCTACACCACCACCACCGCTCCACCACCACCACACCCTAACCACCACCACCACCACCACAACGCCGCAACCACCACCACTCCACCACCGCCACCACCACCACCACCACTCCACCACCACCACGCCCCCAACCCCACCACCACCACGCCGCCACCACCACGCCCCCACCATGACCTCAACCACCACGCCGCTGCCACCACCACATTGCCGTAACCTCCACTATAATTACCACCACCACCTCCACCACCACCTCGCCCCCACCACCATCTCCACCACCACCCCCACGACGATGCCATCACCACCCCCACCACCAAACCACCCCCCCCCCCGCCACCACCACAATGGCGCAACCTCCACCCCAACGACCACCACCACGACCACAAGGACCACCACCACCACGCCGCCACCACAATGACCAAATTCACTATACATACTTTTTGTTATATATTTAGACTGCAAATTTACACTTTTAGACTGCAAATTATTAAATGAACACTAACGCCCATGACAATTTAGACTGCAAATTTGCACTTTTAGACTGCAAATTTGTTAATTAAACACCAACGCCAGAGAAAATTTAGACTGCAAATTTGCACTTTTAGACTGCAAATAAAGGCACTTTCGTAAACTTTGCAGTTTAAAAGTGTAAATTTACAGTCTACACAAAAATTTAGACTGCAAATTATTAAATGAAAGCTAAAGCCAATGAGAATTTAGACTGCAAATTTTCACTTTTAGACTGCAAATTTGTTAAATGAACACCAACCCCAAAAAAAATTTAGATTGCAAATAAATGCACTTTCGTAAACTTTGCAGTCTAAAAGTGCATATTTGCAGTCTACACAAAAATTTATACTACAAATTACTAAACGAACACTAACACTAATGACACAAAAATTTATACTGCAAATTATTAAACGAGCACTAACGCTAATGAGAATTTAGACTGCAAATTTGTACTTTTAGATTGCAAATTTGTTGATTGAACACCAATGCCAGAAAAAATTTAGAATGCAAATTTATACTTTTAGACTGCAAATAAAGGCACTTTTATAAACTTTGCTGTCTAAAAGTACAAATTTGCAGTCTACACACAAATTTAGACCGCAAATTATTAGATGAGCATTAACGCCAATGAGATTTTAGACTGCAAAGAGAAAATTTGGACTGCAAGTTTGCACTTTTAGAATACGAATAAAGGCACTTTCGTAAACTTTGTAGTCTAAAAGTGTAAATTTGCAGTCTACACAAAAATTTAGACTGCAAATTATTAGATGAACGTAACGCTAACGAGAATTTAGAGTGCAAATTTACACTTTTGGATTGCTAATTTGTTAAATGAATACTAATGCCAGAAAAAATTTAAACTGCAAATAAAAGCACTTTCGTAAACTTTGCAATCTAAAACTGAAAATTTACAGTCTAGACAAAAATTTAGACTGCAAATTATCAAATGAACACTAATGCAAATGAAAATTTAGACTGCAAATTTGCACTTTTAGACCGCAAATTTGTTAATTGAACACTAATGCCTGAGAAAATTTAGACTGCAAATTTATAGTACTTTTAGACTGCAAATAAATACACTTTCGTAAACTTTGCAATCTGAAAGTGTAAATTTGTAGTCTACACACAAATTTAGACCGCAAATTATTAAATAAACACTAACACCAATGAAAATTTAAACTACAAATTTGCACTTTTAGACTGTAAATTATTTTCTTAAAACACTAACACCAATGAGACATCAGAAACGCAAGTGTGACCCAGAAGGAATGTGAATTACCAAAGAAGAAGTGGTGGTGGTGGAGTGATGGCGGCGGCGTGGTAGTGGTGTTGATGATGGTGGAGTAGTGGTGGTGGTTGTGGTGGCGGTAGTGGTGATGACGGTGGTGGTGGCGGCGGCGGCGGCATGGTAGTGGTCATTGTACAGGTGGTGGCGGCGTAGTGGTAATGGAGTGGTGGTGGTTGTCATTTCGGTGGTGGTGGTGGTGGAATGATGGCGGCGGCGGTGGTTGTGATGGAGTGGTGGTGGTGGTGGTGGTGGTGGTTGTGGTGATCGCTTGGTGGTGGTGATAATTGTAGTGGAGGTGGCGGTGTTGTGGTAGTGGTGGTGGTTGTGGCGGCTTGGTGGTAGAGTGATAGCAGTGGTGATGGTGGTGGCGGTGGCGGCTTGGTGGTGGTGGTAATTGTGGTGGAGGTGGCAGCATTGTGGTGGTGGTGGTGGTGGTTGTGGCGGTGTGGTGGTGGAGTGACAGCGGTGGCGATGGTGGAGGTGGAGGTGGTGGTGGTGGAGTGGTGGTGGTGGTGGCGGCTTGGTGGTGGTGGTAATTGCGGTGGTGGTGGCGGGGTGGTGGTGGTCGCGGTGGCAGTGTGGTGGTGGTGGTAGCAGCAACGGCGGCGGATTGGTGGTGGAGATGGTGGTGGGGGCGTAGTGGTGGTGGAGGTGCCGATGGTGGTGTTGGTGGCGGTGATGGAGTGGTGGTGGTGGTGGTGGCGGCGGCGGCAACGTGGTGGTGGTCATTATGGTGGTGGTGGTGATGGTTGTTATGTGGTTGTAATAAGATCGAAAAAAATGAAAAAATGTATTTTTCGTATTAGCCAAACAAGGCCCTTATTTCTTTTATATAGGTTATTTTTGTCATTGAAATTTTTAGTGGACTAGAGGTGTTAGAAACTTTAGAAGTAGATTGGGTGGGTTAGAAATATGCTATAATGGACTTATCAAAAATTCTCCCACATCTGGGCACTGCTTGTGAGGAGCCCCGTGATGGTTATATCTAAAGAACTTTGGTAATTGTTGGGTACCTGTTAAATCTATGTTAGATGGGTTGGTGTGGTTCCCACTTTGTTGTCCTCAATTTTGTTGCATCTGTATTTTCTATTTTCAAAGATAGTACGTTGTGGTGCTGAAGTCAAGTTTAATAACGCTTATGGTGGTCTTAGGTGGTTGATCATGTTTCGATAACTCGACTATATCAAATTTTTTCATATTGAGACCTTTAATTTACTTTATGCTAAACCTAGTTTTGTTGGGGTGTTTCAGACAAACCACAAGTTCCTCCGTATGTATCTTCTCGTTGCAAGAGGACTTGTAGATTTTTGTGGAAAGGCAGAAGAACTTGATAGTTTAATGCAAGTGACTCATTTGAAGCTTGATAACCCTGTTGAAGGCTTTTGTAGTGATCGATTTGTGATTGATTTTACCTCTTCCTATGAGTTTTCACATTTGATTGACCGCAGTGAGTGTCCATGGCTCCAACTATAGGGCCACCCTAAACTTAATTGATCTGCCCTGAACTTAAATCGACCACTTTTTAATCTTTTTCATTTGATACCTCTTGTGTAGGCTTTGTTTAGCAACAAAAGGTGCCATGGAGCCATATAGTTGCTCAAGTGTCCTTGATTCAGCTAGAGGTGATTTCACGCGATACAACTCATACGAGGTATCCCCTACTCTTTTTCTCATTTTGCTTGTTTAGTTCAGATGCTTAGTCTATATTTTGTGATGTAGGCAATTGGCTATGATGGTAGAAGCATGAAGTGATTTGAAATACCTTGACAAAACGGTGAGTTCAACTTTGAGCTTTTTACTTGGAAGATAAAAACTAACTTACAGTGCATGGATGTGTGAAATGACCAATTTTATATTTACTTGTTTTGTTCTATACAGTTGATTTGCCCGGGGAAAGAGCCAAGACAGGGTATTATATATGCCGAAATCCGTCGGGCTTTCGGGAGCGAGATGTATTTTAATTTTATTGGTCATTTAACATCTCTTAAAGTAATTACAGATGCAGTCTCAGTAAATGAATGGCTCCTCACTAGCACAAATACAAATACTTTTGGCTTCACCAACGGTTTTGTGATTTCAGTAAATGGCTCGAAGTTTTACCTTTATATTCACATGTCTCATCTGGCACGTGTAAGTAAGATAGCATCGTGTAGAATTCTTTTTTTGCTTTGAAACATCACATATTTTGTTGACAACTTTTTGCAGTTATTCTGGTTTATGGGGAGAATATTGAAGAAAATCGAAGGATGGGGCTTTTGACACAACTTCAAACATGTAAGCTTTATGGGCCTGTGAGAGATTTAGTTCTTAGAGCTAATGGTGGGGGAGAGTACACTAATAAATCTGAGGTAAAATTGAATTCAGTATCATATTCCTCAGATTCCTGGGATGTAGTATTCAAACTATTAGTGTTTGAATTTGACCTTGAGTCATTTTGTTTTGTAGGAGGGTTGCAGACTACATCTTAATTATTGCTTTGTTGCCCTGGATGATACCATTCTTATGGAGTGCGTTGATTTTATTGGAAATGATATTGAAGTTTGGGATATTAGCATGTGATAATCGAATTTAAACCTCCAAAATTAAAACATGATACTCCAAAAGTTTTCTTGCAATTTTGTCACCCTAGCCATTCTCGAAATAAATATCCTAGCTTATGATAAATTTTGAATACTTCTCTAGGAACAAAGACCGAACAACTTAACCAATCAAGGACTAAAATACACATTGCTAGCAAACGCATTAGTTATCGGCGAATATTTTAAACCTTATTAATACTTGAATAAAATATTGGGGGAGCTAGTTGGGGTATAAAAAGTCCGTGGTTTAAAATTGGCCAAAATTTAATTCATTGTCTCGAAATATATTTTCCCTGTCTAATTTTTCGATTCTTCGCAATTCTTTTTGTAATGATTGGTAGGAATTAGTTGGAAAATTATAATAGTTGGGCGAGGAGTGTCTGGACACATTGAATGAGTTGGCTCACTGAGTTACTCTTTAAATACCCCTTGAGGCTTGAGCGTCTTTCTTAACTCTTCATCTCTCTTTCCCCAAACATCACACCTCCCCGATACCCTCCAACTAAGCTAACATTTAGCGGGTCACTTATCGTTAAGATTTAGAGAATATATTAAATCGTGACTTAAGATTTATAAAAGTAGAGTATTTTTCGATGTATCTATCAATTTTTATAAAACTTTACAGACATCGCCATAACCTTTTAACAACATCGTAGCAAGGGAATAAGGCACTAGTCACCGCGAGACGAAAAGAATAATCCGGAAAGAATCGGATTAAATTGTACTAGATTTTGTGGATATAATTGGATTCTATTAGATATTATGGCCCCGTTTGATAACAGTGATAGATGGTTGGGATTCGTAAGAAGATGAGATTAGGATTGGGATTGGTAATGAGAAGGGATTGGTAAGGAGATAGGATTGGTGATAAGTATGCTTGTTTGAAATGGAATTAGATGATGAGATTATTAATATTATATTTGTTTCACATGGGATAGGATTGGATTAATTGATAGTATACATATTTTTTTTTGCCCTTCACACGGGATAGGATTGGTAAGGAGATGGGATTGGTGAAGGCTATTTTCGTATTTGTGCATTGGCAAGGATGGGATTGGATTATTAATACCAAGTGGGAGAGGCCTTTCCAAATACCCCCTAATACCCACCTTGCTAGTCCTAAGGACTAATAATCCCAACCCATTTTTGGTTACCAAACACAGTATTAATAATCCCTTGGGGTTGTTAATCCAATCCCAACCCCTTGGAGGTTTATCAAACGGGCATGTTTAGATTTTCTTAGATAATATAAGATTATTCTAGATATTAAAAGATATGGAAAGATTTCATTAGATCATTCTAGATCTTGTAATATACTAGTATAAATGGCCCCTTACCCTCCATAAACAACAAGCACACTTCATACACCACACACAAACTACACATACGACACACACACCCAGATAGGAAAAGAAGAAAGAATAGAGAGAAATCAAGGAAGGAGGAGAAGGAAAAATAAAATTTAAAACAAGAGGTTCTAGAATAAATATGTAGATTTTCGCATGGTAATTGTGCTTCTCAAATGAGGTGAGTTACGAATATACTCTGACTACATAATTCTTTCAGATTGTTTATGTTTGTTTTTATAAAATGTTATGTTCGAATATATTAAAACTAGACGTTTTGTACATAGTGCATATTAAGCACGACTTTTTGCGAAAATGAATTTTTAAAGGAACATGGGATTAATTTTTGGAAAGAGAAACGAAAAGTTTTGTGGCAATATCTGGGCAACGAGTTATTTGTGGGTGGTGAGTTATTTGTTGGCAATGAATCGCTCTTGGCGCCTATCGATGGATACTGCCGGGTATCCCTTTGGAATTGATATCATGCCCCTTGTTTTGCTGGGGTCACTCCTCATGCTACCGCCAGTATTTCGCCCATTACGGATTCGAGCCTGGAAGTTGCTAATAAATATTATTGATGTTATGCCTACGGGATGTTTTATTATGCCATGGTTTACGTTCATGCCACGTTTTATTGTAATTTGTTTACGCCCTGCATGCTCTATTTGAATTATCCCATGTTTTTATGTAAACTTAGTATATCGTAACTTACTGAATTGGTTTTGTGTTTCATAAAACCTTTTCAGGAAATTGGGGCTAAAGAAGGTCTATGTGAAAGATATTCAGTTGTCACGGCTAAATAAAAAAATAACGTGTTAGTGAGCAGCGATCTGTGTGCGAGCCACAGTATGTAATTTAAAGTCGTTAGGCGAAGGTTGTATTTGGTATGCACGCTAGACAGCTCTGAATGTAATATTTTATTTTTAATTTATGAACCTGAGAATTTTTTATTAAAAAAATTTTGATTGTGTGATATCAAGGCCTGGGGTGATTTTTTTTTATCACTGGTCATGTCACAAATTTACCCCCATTAGATTTGGGTCGTGACGTAGCAGCATTGACAAAGAGTGGATAAAGAGTTCATCACAAGGTTTACGGACTAGCAAGGAAGAGACTAACGAGAAAGGCGACTATGACTATTATGCTTTTCTGTTAAAAGATGATATAGGTTAGTTATACTTAAACTTTCAATTGCTTTTGCTTGCCCGCTTCTAATCTCTTCTTCTTTTGACCATTGGATTTGATGTTATGCAGGTTGCTTTGTTTCGTCATCTTTCTTACCAGTAGACCGAGATGATAATGAGCAACTAGAAGATAACTTCGTATTCAATCACTTGGTTGCATTTTTGAAAAAAGTTGTTGATGCTGTGAAGAGTATGCATGATCCTCCAGTGGAAAGTCTTGGGTGTGTATCATCAGTATTTGTTATTTACTTTTTGATTCGTTTGTTTTTGTTGTTGTACTTAAAATACGGTTATATGTCCTTCCAGAGCCAGAGTGAAGGAAATCATGGCGAAGACGAATGATGAGCTCAGACGCATCTGCAAAAAGATAGGGTTTTTTTTCAGATCGGCACTCTGTTGCTAGTAATTTTCTCCTGAAGAAACTTCTAATAGTTAGTGATGCTTGCTTTTGGAAAAAAATATTTTGGTCAAGAGATGGACTGACTTTTGTAATAGTGACTGTAAAGAAAGTTGGTTGTTGGGATCTGATTTTTCTTTCATTAGGCTGGGATAACCGTGTGTGTGGCTCGGAAAGCTTTTGTATAGCTACCCAGCCAATTGAATGATGTTATGATGATAGCTTTACTTTTATGGCTGGGCAAACTCTTCTTCGTCTTTTGAGTGTGTATGTGTTGTAGACAGAGAACGAAGGGTTGGTGTCAAGCAGTCGCTGGTAGGGCAAGGCATTCTGCATCCGTTGGCTGAAAGTAAATCAACTGCATTTGTGAATATCAGTCGCTAGTATGTAGAGTTTCATTTCTCTCTTTTTTCTCAGCAAAGTCTCATTAAATGAAAAACTCCTACTTATGCAAGTTGTGTCATTTTCTTTTCCTGACGAATGTTAAAGAACAAAAACACTGTTGAATCCTCCCTTCATCACTCCTCTTTGAAATATCCTAACTTCTTAGCCGAACTCATTTATCTTGGTTCCTCAATGAATGGTGTTCTCAAGAAAACAGGCCCGGTGAGATTTTCGAGGCCCTAGGCTGGATATGAAAATGGAGCCTATCATTATTGTGTATATAAATTAATTTTTGGAGTGGAGTAACAAAGATAATGGTGCAGTTCAATGGCAATCAGATTATCACACCTCATGAGCATAGTTAGGAACGATTTCGAACCACATCAGCGTTAATTACAAACATATATATATATATATATATAAAGAGACTGTCGCGTTAAAATTGAAGGGGCCAAGATTTAAACGCATGTTCTTATACATAGAAAACTCGCATCCAACCCCCACGCTACATCAACCTCTTAATAATTGCCTCTGCATCCGATTCAATAATCACCTTTGGAGAGTTTAGAATAATACCCAACTGTAATCCTTCCCAAATTGCCAGAGCCTCTGCATTTCTGGGCGAGCTGAAACCTTTGTGTACTTTAATTGCTAGGCCCAACACTGCACCAGTATCTCCTCACGCAATAGCACCAGTCCCAACCATATTGTTCCTCTTATAAAACCGCCGACCCACCTCTGGCCGAGTCCAGGTTCCAGTGGTTGAAATGGAGTTGCTGGACTCAACCGTTGAGGCCTTTTTATTGGCATCCAAAAACTAATGGAAATCTGCTTGTGCTTTCCCACTAACTGCCTCAGCCGTCCAACTCTTCCCGTTGAAGACAAAGTCACTCCTCATTCTCCAAATCCACCAACAGTACACCAAACCCAGTCCCATAGATGAAGCTGGGAGCTGGCCCAGCTGGGCTTGCTGAATGCGCTCTTGGATGCAAGTCCACCAATCAGACACGTATCTACAATCGTTTAGCGCCTCCGGTCTTAGTCTAAACGGCGAGTGAATCCAAATCCTTGCAGCAAATTCACATCTAAATAATAAATGACAAACAGATTCCTCCATTTTTCCACACAATGAACATATAGGATCAGACCTTATTTTCCTCCCCACTAAAGCCGAATTGGTCGCTAAGGCTCCGTTGAAACATTTTCAGGCAAAAACTTTTATTTTTGTTGAATAGTCAGTCCCCACAAGCACTTCCAAATCGACGGCATTACCGCGGCAGAACTTGCTTGGGCTTCTTGGACCGTTGAGATTGCTAATGAACATTCCCTTTCCAAATGGTACGCAGATTTGACCCAAGAAAGGCCATTCAGAGAGGGGTGCCAAATCTTTCGATCACGTCTGCATTTTGTACTTATTGGAATGGAAAGGATCAAATCAGCATCCTCCTTGTTAAAGCATTCCTTTATCAGATCAGTCTTCCAAATTTTGGTAGCATTGTCTATTAGATCAGAAACCCCGTTCAATACCACTCCTCCTGGGTGTGTTCCGGCCGGTTGACCGTATAAGGGAAGGTTTTGGGCAGCCCTGGATCCTCCAAAATACGAGCCGCCTCGCCAGATCTAATCTGCCATCTCCAGCCTTTATGAATTAAATCCCTAGCCCATGCAATGCTCTTCCAGGCCCACAACGATTGGCTACCCACCTTAGCTTGCCAAAATGAAGTACGAGGGAAATATCTCCCTTTCAAAATATGTCCAAAAAGAGAGTGCTCACCAGAAACTAGCTTCCACCCTTGCTTTGCTAGTAACGCCTTATTGAAAATTTCTAAATCCCGGAAGCCCAAACCTCGTTGACCTTTACACCTGCTCAGATTAACCCATTTGACCCAGTGAATCTTTCACTTGCCTTCTCTGGAACCGCACCAGAAATTGGATATCGCAGCTGAGATTTGATTCATGATTGTTTTTGGGGAGCCGAAAACATGATATGGCATAACATGGTGAAGTCAGTATGACTGACTTAATGAGAGTTTCATGCCCAGCTGAATTTAACCGTGATTCGCTCCATCCTCTTAATCTCTTTAGAGTTTGGTCCTGTATAAACCAGAAAAGTTCCCGTTGGATTTCCCAAGGAAGACAGGAAGTCCCAAATATTTCCATTGAAATCCCAACTGTGGCTGAGAGCCCAGATCGAACAGAGAGAGAAGTGTTCGGGCTGAAGAAAACTGAGGACTTGTCTTTATTAATTTTCTGACCCAATGCATCTTCATAAATTTCCAAGATTTGGCGAAGGGCCTCACAATCCTGGTTAGTAGCTTGCCAATAGACAACGGAGTCATAGGCAAAAAACAGATGTGAAACCACTGGGCATTGTCTGTTGATCCAGAATCCCACCATCAGTTTTTTAGTCATGAAATCCTTAATCAGAGTCGAGAAACCTTCCACGCAAAGTAGAATCCTTAGACCTCAAGGAATGAAATTTTGCCTGGGCATTGTTTGTTCTCTTTTTCTGTCCTTGGAATTGAGATTAGACTAACAAAATCTACAGTGGGCAGATAACAATGCAAATTTGAAAAAGGAATCTGCGCACTACAGATTTTGTTAGTCTAATCTCAATTCCAAGGACAGAAAAAGACCACAGTACCAAAGGCCAACATGGACATACAAACTAGGAGCCAAGTACAATGTCCCAAACATCTAAACGGCTTCGCAAAACCATCTCCCAACCCAGGGGATCAAATTAAAAATACATCAGGGAGGAGCTATGCACGTTAAGTCTTGTAGAACTCTATCCAATTCGTAGTAATAACATAACATAACATCAATGCAATAGGGAATAACTCTAAGAAAGTTCTGGCATGATGCTATTACCCACCAAAGGCATCCTACCTGAAACAAAATTCACAAAAAAGGTGTTAACGTGTGAAGTACAATGCAAGCACTATCAAGGATCATGGTATCAAGCATGATATGCAACAGGCATGCTATAAATGACATGCTATAAATGAAATGCCGGAAAAACAGCAACAATATCAATTTGGCAACCTGAACGTAGAATGTAAAGAGATGTTGAGATGCAAAGAGTTATTGCAAAGGAACGTCATGAAAGTTGAAGGGTCTGTGCCTGTCAAACCAATACCAATTAAAAAGTAAGACCATTTTGTCGTACCCATGTGCTTAGACATGGGATTAGATGAATCCAACGATTGGGCATATACCCATGCGAGATACTCAAACCCGAGTCTATGCAAAAGTGACAAAACAGCATAAATAAAATATCACAATCTAGTGGCAAAAGAATATCTTAAACATGAGGTGAAATGATAGCAAATTGTAATCAAATTGAAAATTTTGAATACAAGAGCAATACCACAAGAAATGGGGACTGAGCCTAAGAATGCCCTGTAATCTCTCTTTATTCTGGAATTTTTCCCATGAAGCCCATTTAGTTCTGGGCTATACATTGATTCATGACACAATCAACAGGCGAAGAAAATCATGTTTCAGATAACCAACGCTAATTTCTTTTTTGAAAATGTATATCCCACGAGATTCGTTAATTCTTCAACAAACATTGCACAGTACCCATAAGGCCATAACCTTTTCAGGCTAGGGTTAGCAAAGTTGTTCCTAGTGTGAAATATGTTGTTTGGTTTTATTATTATTTCTTTCTTTGGTTGCCTGTGGTATGCCCTAGTAAACTTGTATATTCGATTAGCCATTTTGAACTTTCAAGCTGGCTTACTGCTTACCCAAAAAAGAACAAAAATAAACAAAACTTTTCAATCCATCCAAATAGTTCAAACGGCATCAATGATCAAAACCTTTTTTTTCTCAATGGGAACCAATTTACGGATCACAAATCAATAAATTGAAGAAATAAAATTAATTTAAAAAGATGATCGAAGAAAGAGGGAAGAGTGGAGACATGAGATTTATTGTTGCGGTAAATCCATCAAACATACCGGATCTGAGCAAAGGTCGGAGCAACCAAAGGAAGGGGCAAATCTTGGAGCATTCCTTGATGCAAGGAAAATAGCTCCTAGGCTGTTCGAATGTCACTTTTTTAGTCTTTCCCGATTCTAATTTTTATCTCTCCTTATTCGGTTTTATTTAGATGTCAATTGCTAAGTGCTAACGAAACCAAATGTGACCAGAATCATTTGCGTAGGCAGGTTAGGCATCCGGGTTTATCCCCCAAGATTTGAATTATTTGGTCATGCAGACAAGGCATCCGAGTTTATCCCTCACGATTCATTTTTCTAAATTCTTTGGTCAAGCTAGTCAGCCAGTGACCAAAGAATAGTCCCGAGATGCCGCTCGACCAGAGGAAGCAAGTACGTTTGACGCTACTAATCTTGGATGGCACTCAACGTGACCAAACCACACACTTAATCGTAGGAGGGATCACTCGCTCCAAGCAACATGCACTTACACACAACATTTCAAATCAAAATTACACATCCTTCTCGTTTCATTCATCAAAACATTTATTAGCATAACAAAAGATGACCCTTCGAGACTATTAATGATTCCTAAACAATTTCCAACAAAGCCTTTCAAATGCCTAGACACATACATGAATAATCTTTCATCTGCATGCATGAACAACAATAAATATATATCTAGAAAGATGTGTTTAATGTATCTAACAACATGCATATCTAATTTTAACAGCCTCTGGAATACTTCGACTAGAACTAAAAAGACTCCCTAAAAATGTACACAAGAATGATACATATTGTCTAAGAATGATTTTGTTCACCCTCCCGAAAAGAGGGTGAGCATTACCCTCCCTTCATTGGTCGAAATGGCGTAGGGACAATAGAATCTGGTGTAGGGACCACAGAGATTCTGTTGTCCTTGCACCAAAATGTGTAATAATTCTGTGGTCCCTACACCATTTTTACCAATAAGAGAGAGGGTAATGTTCACCCTATATTAGGGAGAGTAAACAAAATCATTCTCAAAGCACCCAATATTACATTAGACGTAAGCATCTTCCGTTCAATATGTCTTCGGGGAAAAATAATATTTGCTATCTCTGCACTAAATAGGAGAGTTCACTCAACGACAGATACAGCCCCACAATGAGAGAAAAATTTTAAATTAACAAAGCAAGAATTGCATATATAAGGAAAATTAAAAGGAAAGATAGTCAAAGTTAGATTCTTACCCAGTGTCCTGTCTGTAATGATTCCGTCCAAGGTCCTTCAATGGGACCAAGCACCGTGAGTAGGTTAAGACTTTAAGCGGAGCCGTTTCGGCGAAAGGGAGGCAAGTATTGCTATTGCAGATCACTTCCAGTTTATTATTACCTAGATGATACCAAAGAGTGACTTCAGGAGCCCAAAGAATTACAGCATCAGAAGTTGGATCAAAAGCAACGGGCTGGAGCTGCTGGAGGAATTTACCAACAAACCTGCTAAGTTTCAAACTTCCACAGGTTTCAAGATACTGACGAAAGTTCTGTTTATAAGATCGAGGCATACATTCAATGCTCAATTCATGATTAATGAGGTCTGGGGCTCTTATAGAGTGCATCAAAACCCAGTCAGAGGCATCATTGCAGTCACAAAGCATCCAGATGAGCACTCTGGTTTCGCAGTGCCTTGCATAATAAAGGCGGCATCCTAAGGATGAACCGATACATCCCAGGTCATCAACGGTATTTTCTGAAGTCCAGGAACCAGAATCTGGGAGCTTCAAGACAGTGACATTCACCTTTTTCTCAAGGTCATACCGTAGAAGGTGGAGTGACGTTGATAGCCTGTACAAGGCTTGGTTCAGCTACAGACAATGGTCGACCAAAGGAGCCGTTTCAACAGGAGGAGGCCCAATATCCACAGTGTATTCAACTCACTCACGGGTCTCAGAAGAGAATATTTGGAGAGGCCTAACACCAGGGTTGATTGTGGAACGAGAGTGATCAAAGCGAACAACTTTGAAGTGAAGAGATTGTTTGGGGTCAAAGGCTAAAGCAGAAAATACGCCACTACCGAGGCATTGATTTAGCTCTTCTTGCTGGTTGTGCTGGAAACCAAGCGGTGGAGGAGGAGGAAACAACACGAATTGGTGAGTGGTAAAGTTCCAGATGCAATAAAGATTGATAGGTGGGCTGAAATAGAGACAAAGACCATTGCACATGTCAAGCAGCTCAGACGGGGAAGGCGTGAAAGCAATGCGAAGAGGTCTGGGAAGATGAAACCAGAGATTTTTGGTGACTAAATCCCGTTCGAGTGGGGTATCATTGGGCATCTGTAAATATGCACTAGTAACCGATAAATGTTTCATGTACCTAACAAGTCTGAAGATGCCAGACAGGGGCAGCGGGGAGATTCTAGGGACACAGACCTCGGATATTAGATAGTACCGGCGCTTGGAAACACACTTTGTATGAGAGCCTTTTGCGGCAACCGACAAAGGATCTCAACAATAGCTGCCATTGCATCTGCGGAGTAGAGGAAGACACTCAAACATCTGGTGCTGCTCATGGCCATTCTTACTCCTACTCCAACTCTTCGTCCGTGCACCATCCATTCTTTCCTTCCTCAAAAAAAATCTTTCTTTTTCTTCCTTAATTGTTAAACTTTTCTTAAAAAATAATAATTCAAACCGTGATAAAAATCTAAATCAAAGACTACAGAGAAAACAAAATAAATAATTTATTGAATAAATACTCCTGCGATGGATAAAATCAAGGGTGTTTCACCAAATAAATTATATCAACTATCTTTTATCCTCAACGAATCGGCAATTTTCTCTCTCGATTAAGTACCTAATTCCATCATCAGAATTCCCCAAAGAAAGAAAAAGAGGCAATCGAGACCTTATTCCTAGCACGAAGCTTTTCCAGATTCATGAGGACGATTGATTGCACAAAATATAAATCATTCAGACATCCATGGCCGCTGTACGGGCTTGCTTTTTCCTCTCTTCTCTCGATCGAGAATTCAGGATGTATATATCGTATATATCACTATACTACGTTTGGAATTTGGATTCAAGGGTTTGGGACGCCCGGCAGTGCCTATGGAGGAGTAACATTTCCATCTTCGTGAAGCGTCTCTGTTTTTATACTAGTAGGAAAGAAACAGGAAAAAAAATAACTGTATAAGTAGATACAATCATGTACGTACACACGCAGTTCGGCCCGTCTGGCCTCGCGTTCTATATATAAATATGATTCGAGTTACTCATTTTTTAAAATTGTTTGTTTCGGTCCTCGTAAAAAATTAAAATTGTTGGGTATCAAAAAAACAGTGGCCTTGTTGGTTTTCATACTCTACTTTGTTTTAATTTTATTTTTCAATCATTACCCTATATCTTTCTCTAATTATTATCCTATTTTTTCAATTATTAATTTTATTTCTCTCTTTATCTCTTTCTACTCATTATCTCTCTCCAATCATTATTCTATTTCTCTCTCCATCCACTTCCAAAACTAAAATACTCAAAGTTACCAAACGAATAAGGCCAATAATTCCAACACTACACCCAAATACACATCCAATTACACACCCACACCCAAACTTCTCACAAGTGTTTCATCTGAGCAGTTTTTCATTTATTTCCCGGTCTTTTTTTCGCGGGGCCTTAAAATCACAATCTGCACACATTGAATGGTTCGGATTATCAAATTTGATCACGAAAGGAAAGTTTGCATTTTATTAAAATGCAGAGTCCCTTGTAGGATTCTTACTTGTATATATATAAGGGGTCCTAGAATTTTGGAGCCCTCATTTTTAACCTTCTTTCAGTTCTTTGGGAGCCTAAAGTCCATGTTTAGCCCGCCTCTCCCTTTGTCGGCCCTAGGCCTATTATCAGGCCAAAAAATGAAGGCCGTAGGCTGGCCCAGTAAGCTTATGCCTAGGGCCGGGCCTTATCCTTGTACAAGGCCCTCTCATCAAACACGACTTCTCTTCTTTTTATTATCTTCTTGTTCTTGTAATCCCAAAAACAATAACCAAATCCATCTTCGCTGTACCCTTCACATTGGCAAAAAATTTCAATGCCTAGCGGGTACCACGTGGTGCCCTTTCGGTGCATCCGAGTCGTCCATTGTATTTTTGGACAGTTTAGATTTGAAGAGAGAAAATAGAGAGAGAAAGTGTTGGGGTGAGAAAAGCGAGAGTGTTTCAATTCAAGTTGTCCAAAAGTATATTGGCCGGCTGAAACTCTCGTTTTTGGCACAATGTGTGAATGCGTGATGCGCGGGCGTGTCAAGACTTGTAGCGCCTAACTTTTGATGAAGATTTCCGTAAATCTTAACTTCTAACATATGAGCGATTGCGTGTGACCCAAAGGTTAAAGATCACAATGAGGTTCGTAGTTTGCCACACGGTTGTGGACTTAAAATTTCCTAGTTATATAGGAAATGGAACGTAAAAACTTGAACTTTATTACTCTAGGATAATAAAGTTTGTACAAGAAAAGTAAAATCCAAACTACTTGATGAAGTGAGTTTGAATGGGGGTGAATACTAGGTATTCGATAGACAACTTTGCTGGAAGTAGGAAAGTTTTGTAAGCATTGAGTTTTAATCGGTGTTGGACCTCTTTTTCATCTTGTGAACTTGTATTTATAGGCACAACAGTAAGCTGATTCAGACCTGAATCCGAATTCAGCTTTGCACCACAAGTTGACATGTGTCCCATGATGCTCCTTCCTTTTGTGCATGCTGTATCATGGGCAATTATTTGTAGTTGGTAGATCATGGGTGATGTGGCAATAACTCCCAACTATCTTCCGTTCTTATGCTAGCTTGACACATGGCCAATTGACTTGATCATAAGCTGATTCAGGTTTGAATCCGAATTCAGCTTTCCACCACAAGCTGCCAAGTGTTCCATGGCTGCTTCACTTTTCATGCATGTAAGCTAGTGGGCGGTTTCTCTAACAGTTTAGGGGTCATGGGTGATGTGACAATAACTACCCATGATCTCCCTCCTTTTGTGAGTTTAACACACAGCCAATTGACCAAGTCAATTGGCGTTTGAATTTTGGAGGAAAATAACCAACTCCCTGTAAATGTGGGCCTCACCTCATGGACCAGATCTGCTCCTTTCTTCATGGGCCCAACTGTGGGCTAGCTTCCCAAAAGATCTTGGGCTACATTCTTCATATGGGCTGCATGTTTCTTGGGCCCAAATGGAAAATACACATGGCCTAAGATTTACCCAATCAATTACCCAGCTTCGGCCCAATTTAATCAAAGAATTAATTAAATGGTCATTCACCCCGATCCGCGGTGCCAAAAATGGGCATAAACAACGGCCCAAATGTACCGAGCGGATACCACGTAGGATCTACCCACCCGGCACTCAAAAATTTCTCCTGTCACATTTGTGCTCTGATGGATGACAGTTTTCAATTCTTCGGATAGCACGAGGTAGAACCGTAGAATGATCCCAGCAAACAACAGTAGCTAACTCTAGTAGGGACTGTTTACTCATTTTTTACAGTATTTTTTTGGCCTGTCATGTTCTAGTCCCTTGTCCATCATTATTCATTTTTTTCATTGGCAATAACGGTGATAGAACATAGCGGCTTCTGCTGAACAACCAACTCCCATACCACCTCTCTACAAATTACGACTCAAATGTCCAAGATTTACACAACTTAGAACTCCAATTGAACGCCTTCTTCTTTCGATTGGCATAAAATGAAGTTACTATTAATCTTTTATAATGTGGTTGCAACAATTAGACGGAAATAAGGGCTGATGGCATTCACAACGGGGAACGAGCACCCCTATCTTTTTGACACCCATGCCTCTGACAATCATCATATGCCGCCCACGACACCATGGAAACAAGAGATGCTAGTTGGCAAGATACCAACCCATTACAAGGAAGCAAATAGTGTTAAAAAACAATTCCTCCACCCAACAAAGAAAACCCAAAAAATACTCCAACACCAAGCCTCCAAACGGTGCAATGGAACTGAAAAAAACCATCCCAATACAGACCAAAACCAAGCCTCCTGAAATTGCACAGAACCAGCCCAAACGCATCCTAAAGCATATCAAATACCGCAGCCATAGCAAAGCTAACACCCAACACAACCCAGAGGTAACAATCAGTAAGGGGAAACCATGACACCAACAAGACCAAAACAGGCCCAGAGCCAAGCACGGATAGGAAAAATAAACCGTAGCAATTCGATAGCGGCTAACCACCCCAAAACCTACTTCATAGACCCTCCAATAGTTCCCTTTTCAATTGTTTCAGCAGAATAAAACTTTTATTGACAATATTAAAAAAAACCCTGCTATATAAGAAGAAACCTGCACCCTTAACCCCACGTGAGACTTAAACTTGATCAATTGAAGCACTAAACTAGCCAAATGATGGAAACAACAGATAACTAGACTACTTGATACGATCATCAATGCCCAAGTAAAAGCTCGCACTCGAGCAAAAAATCAAAATGAAACCATCTAATCTAAACGTCACGTTTTATCAGCATATCCATCACACATGCAGAAAATCTCACGATAGGAAAAAGCAAAATGGGCACCCTTTGGACTTCCGCTACTTATAAACACAAAATTAACCTGCTCATGGCCGAATAGAACTTAAAATTCCTGATCCCCCAATGCTCAGTTTGAAATGGACTCTTTCATTCAAAGGTGATCATTTTCGGTTTCCAACCCTTTCAGTCATTACTTAATTCATGATATGCAATAACAACTGATCACATATTAAAATTCACAAACACCCCTTTCCCCCCCCTCCTCCCCTCCTCAGTTTCCCGTGGTGGTCGAGTCGAAGATTGGAAGAATATATTTGATGTAGTGATTTTTGGAGAATCATGCATTAAGTTGGGTTTTTGAGACATTTTATATTTATTGGGAGTCTTAGGACTCATCGATTGTAATTTTTGGAGCTGAATCTATTTGTTTAGCGATGTAAAATTCGGATCGTCACACACACACTCACTCTCTCTCTCTCTCTCTCTCTCTCTCTCTCTCTCTCTCTCTCTCTCTCTCTCTCTCTCTCTCTCTCTCTCTCTCTCTCTCTCTCTCTCTCTCTGATTTATAAATAGGCTCGTTATTGTATTGTTCTGAGTGCAATTTTGTTCACTTGGGTGAACATTATCCTCCTTTCTATTGGTTTAAATGGCGTGGATCCCATCACAACCAATAAGACCTACACCATTTCAACCAATAAGAAGGAGGATAATGTTCATCCTAGAGGAGGGTAGACAAAACTCAACTCTATTGTTCGGCATCGTTATCAATGAACCACCACTTATAAAAAACACATATGCAATATGAAGTCCCCATGCAAAATCACAACTATAATGGAACACAATTAAAGGCCCTTTATTGAGCTTGCAAATCTTCCATCTAGTACCGTTGGAGAGGACTCGGGATTATAGAGGCAAATTCCAGAAACTCCGAGTCACGTTCGAACAAAGCCATATCTTCTTCCTTGGCGAAATTCACCCACGCTTCAACCCCTTCGCCGTCGCTTGCATCCGCAAACATCGCGTAGTTCGGGACGCAGAGCGCGTCGCCCATTCGCACCCACGCTGGCTTCCCCCAGCCAAAATCGATATCGTAAAACCTGAATTTACAGTAGCTGGTATGCACGTATAACTGATCAACATCTTCTGCTAATCGTTGTTTTTTTACTACTTCCCCAAACAAGTCCAGAATCACGGAATCATTTTCTTCCCCACCATCTTCTTTCAGCTTGCAAGTACTTGTTCTTGAACTCCAAAGACTGCTTCCTCAAGTGGCAAACGAAGCTTGACAAGCGATCATGATCTGTGCTCCCATCATCCGTGGCTGCCAATGGCGCGATCAGGTTCCCGAAAGAGTGTTCCGATAGGGGCGGCATGAGCCTGGGACGGATGTTGGCAGCCCAAAACAACACCGAGGGCCTTCGCTGCTGCAGCCCGCCTGACCTCAATCGGGAGGACGCTTTCACCGCGCATTTCCAAAGGAGTGCCGAAACTGCCTCGACGCGGGTAGGCTGTTGAACGCTGGTGCTCGCCGCTTTAGCCTTCAGGGCAGCAATTTTCGACGCGTCAAACGCGTACCTGTTGGGAAAAAAATATGCATATTGGTGGTACAGGATTTTCGGTTTGAAAAATAAGCTTAACATAATCTTAGAAGTCCATCGACGCAATCAACCAAAACATAAGAAGAGAAGGGTTCAGCAAAGCTTGCGGGATGGTCGAGGCTAGCTCGTAGAGCACGCTCTCCTTAGAAACAATACACCCCCTCCTACACCGGGTTTGGATGTTGTTATTTTTCCAAGATACAAGGACCTTCAAGTCTGCAGCTTCTAGTGCAGTGAACCGGAACTCACAAACAGATTAATTACCCGACACTCGAAATACTTGGAAAAATCAGTAACAATTATTTATACATGAATTATATCACCAGAAATTGTATCAAAAGCAACACTGCGTATTCTTCCGGGAAGAAAGGAAAATTATTGATATCTCTTTGATCAGTCGAAAATTATTCCTCTATGATCAGTCAAAAAGTATTCAATACTCCCGGAGTATATAAATAGTATACTCCATCCTCTCACATAACATGTAGGACTCATAAATAGAACACATGTCGAATCCACATGTGTTGTGAAAGGAGTGAATATACTGTTCATATACTCCAAGAGTATTGATTATTTACTCATGATCAGTACATTACCCAAAAATGGTAAAGTAAATAGTACGTATGTTTTAAATTAAGGTGTTTTGCTAATGTCAATGCTATTTTTGTGTACAATGTAAAAGGTTTTTATGCACTACTGTATAATTTTGACATAAACAAAATTATTGATATCTCTTTGATCAATCGAAAATTATTCCTCTATGATCAATCAAAAAGTATTCAATACTTCCCGAGTATATAAATAGTATACTTCATCCTCTCACAGAACATGTAGAACTCATACATGAAATACATGTGGGACCCACATGTGTTGTGAAAGGAGTGAGTATACTATTCATATATTCCAAGAGTATTGAATATTTACTCATGATTAGTACATTACCCAAAATGGTAGTGATTTTGTCACACCCTTTTTTTATAATGTCACACCATGCAAGTGTATTTTTTGGTGCAAAAATACACCTGCAGGGTGTTACATTATCAAAAAATGGTGTGGCAATATCATTTCCCTACCCAAAAATGGTAAAGTAAATAGTACGTATGTTTTAAATTAGGGTGTTTTGCTAATGTCAATGCTATTTTTGTGTACAATGTAAAAGATTTTTATGCACTACTGTATAATTTTGACATAAACAAAAATAATTTTGGCATTAATTATCAGAGAAACTTTTACATATACCGGGGATACCAAGCCCATGGTATCCCTCCGATCCGTTTTCTCATTTTTCGGTCATTTTTTGATCATATTTGGATGATTGATTTTGTTCATTTTGTAGAGTTCGGTGAGAACCTTAATCATACCAAAAATTTTGTTCATCAGATTTTATTTGATACATGATCGGCACACGTGAAAATCGCAAAAAAAGCAAAACTGAGTCCAAAAACACACTGGATTAAAACCCAGTTTTGCTTTTTTTGCGATTTTCACGTGTGCCGATCATGTATCAAATAAAATCTGATGAACACAATTTTTGGTATGATTAAGGTTCTCGCCGAACTCTACAACATGAACAAAATCGATCATCCAAATGTGACAAAAAAATGACCGAAAAATGAGGAAAACGGATCGGAGGGGATACCATGGGCTTGGTATCCCCGGTATATGTAAAAGTTTCTCTAATTATCATCTTCCATAAATTAAATTCAACAGTACCACTTTGCAATATATACTCTCTTCTCCTTCTTCCTCGCCCCTTCCTCAAAAGGAGGAGCGGTAATCCGGAAGCGTTCGCTTGATGGGAACAAAGAGGTCGCTTTGAAGCATGGAACTACAACGCCTGGGGATCCGAGAGTAGCGTTGGCCCAGGCCTTGAGGAATGCGAGTATTGTGGCTGCGTCAGCGATTTTATGTGAAAAGGAGATACCAAGCGCCATCCCACCGCAGTCGAAGAAGGTGGCTTGGACAAGTAAAAGCGGGGGAGGGGAAGGGGACGAGTCCTCTGGTTCACGAGCCGGAACGAAATGGTCCAGTTGTTCCCAATCGCGTCGTTGAAGAAGGTCGCTGAGAGAACGATTGAGTACGCGAGCTTCACAATAACGAGCACCCAGGTCGCAATGATCAATTACGACCTGAGATGCATGGGTTTCCATCCTTCCTGCAAATGGGTAGAAGCGAGTGAGGGTTTCTGATAGAGATTTCTTCAAGCGATGTGACGTTTCGGTTCTCTTATTATCTCTGTAGCCGCTGCCGCTGCCGCCACCAGCGGTGTCTGTATTGGGGTTAGCCGCGTAGAAGAGAAGTGGTACATAAGAGGGAGGGGAGAGCTGGTCCAAAAGGGAGAGATTGAATGTCATAGGGTGAGGGGAAGATGGAGTGATTGTTTCTTTAGTGATGAACTCTATCTTCATGATCTCCTGTGTTGTTCCCATCTTGCTATTGTTTTTATGATATAGTGTCGGCTAACTCCACATTATATATATACTAGCAAATGCCTGTGTCACTCGAAATCGGTATTCAACTCATATCCAATTTTAAAGGCTTTGTAAAATTGTAACTACGCAAAAAACAAAAAATAATAGCCCAAGTATATCCACTGATTAATTTGAATCAACATATAAACAAACTAATAGTTTTAGCACCCGTACCTAGAGGCACTTATCGTCACTATTTAAATTCACAGCCAGTTTGACCACACTACAATCTCCGGATCACAACTGGCAAAACCCAACTTTAATCACAAAATCCACTTTATGTGCTTAAAATCAATCAAGCTTGAAGAATACAAAACCAGTAATTAAACTTAATGATAATTATAGCAACATCTAGCTTATTCATCAAGTTCTCTAAAATTAAGAAGAAAAGGCAAAACATAATCAGTCATTCAATTGAATATGAAAATGCAATTCCACTTCTACTGAATCATTGACAACGAAGTTGTAGACTTTCTAAGTTTCAAGCTCCAACCAACTCGATATCTGTTACTAGTTAGCCAATGAATCCCCTCTTGTAAACGTTAAATAGTAACTCAAATAAGTTACCTTAGTCATCGATCTTGTCTATTCGTCCAAACACTATTGTGGTATGATCATTTTTTTGTAGATGTACTTGTGAATATACTTAACACATCTCATTCCAGCAAAAACTTCCACATTGATTTGGGGATTGAATAGTCTAGCAAGATATGCATTGTAAGGGACCACATCCTTGTTATCTGCTAATTGACCCCTCACAAAGTACACCTAAAGAGCAAAACGCTATTCAGCCTTTATACCAAAAAATAACAATGAAAGAATGCAAATAAAATGTATACATAATTATGGATTTAGCATGGAATTGAGTAAGTTGTTCTTACAGTTTTCTCGAAGTCCCCGCTGAGGTGCATAAGAAAATAAATAATTCAATGAAAGACATATGAAACAAATACTAATTTGATAACCTGCAACCAAGGAATAAAAGCAAGGAATAAAAGGAAACGGATCAACTCACCTGGTCATAGATGGTTAAATTATGCATAATTAAACGTTTGATGGAGTTATCTGAAATCTAAAACGGATCAAGATTTAATTGAGCCTTTTAATGACTTTCTTGCATTGTTAACAAAGAAATTAAGTACAAATACAAATAATGGGAGAAGAAAAAGAATAGCCTATAAATAATATTGAGAATATGATACCATCTGGAGTGCAACTGTTTCTTCTTCAGCATTTTCTTTTCTTTTTCTTGTGAAGTATGTAGTTTCCTTTCCCTTTGCATTTGTCTTTGTACAAATTATGAGAATAAGTAAATAACAATATTTGGAAGAGAATTTTAAAATGAAAGAAATTTTCCTCAAAAAATTTCTTTCTTATCACAAAAATCTTAACCTTCGTACAAAAAATTGAAAAATGAAAGAATTTTTCCTCAAAAAAATTTAACCTTTGTACAAAAAATTGAAAAAATGAAAGTATTCAAACAAGAATCGATATAGTTGATCTTACAGTTTTCTTCAAGTCATGATCGAGCTGCATAAGAAAATGAAGAATTAAATGAATTACATTTGAAACAAATGAAACCTATGACCGTGGTATAAAATGAAATAGATTGACTCACATGCCCATAGATGATCAATTTTTCCATGTCTAAATGTCTTAAAAAATTATCTGAAACGGATCAACATCAAAATATATTATATCTATCAAGATTTAAATAAATCCAGCATCATCTCAATTTCAATTTATTTAACCACTAATCAACCATTTAAAAGCCTAATAACATGAATTCAAAAAAAAAAAAAAAACCGTGCTTTGAAAGTGCAGCATTCCAAACTTTTTTCAAAATTGACTAAGAACAGATGAAGTTTTTTTTTTTTTTTTTTGGAGGGAAGAGAGAAAGAAATGAGATTTTTTTGTTTTGCTGTAAACCCTTTTTGATTATTGCAGAACATTTCCTCAACATTGAAATTATTTATCCTGCGTATGTCACTGCCACTCTCTAAGGCACATGACATGTAATTAACTCCAAGTATTACGCTCGGAAACCAT
Organism: Rhododendron mucronatum var. ripense; assembly: GCA_019656295.1. Classification (NCBI taxonomy): domain Eukaryota; kingdom Viridiplantae; phylum Streptophyta; class Magnoliopsida; order Ericales; family Ericaceae; genus Rhododendron; species Rhododendron mucronatum. The sequence continues at coordinate 291,198 of BPLT01000255.1, forward strand.
TATCGGTTGTCATACTCAGGATTGAATCCAAAAGAGCCATACCTGTGGAGAGAAAACCGGAGAGAGGGCGAGAGTCACGGATATGGGAAAGAGAACTGAAAAGAAAATGTTTAGAGAGAGATCATTTAGCATTCATTACCGAATATTAACCAAAAATCCCTCCCACATTTACTTGTTCAAACATACCAAAAATGCATTTAGCAAAACTGAAAATGAGAATCAAAACCCAATCAAGCTTTTATTACCAATAATCAGCAATCATTGATTACCAAAAATTGTTCATTAAAAAAAAAAATCAAACTTCCCGTAAATTAAGTCTTTGTCAATCAAGTCTCTCTTTTTTTTTTTATAAAAAAATCAAGTCTTTGCCAACATGAAAATTATTGCCATTACCAAAAATCAGGTTGTATGGAACCCTTAGAATCAGGTTTCCAAATTAGACCGGGAAGGGGTGTTCAAGAGATACTCAAAAAATGTGAAGTATTTACGGGCCTGCCATTGTAGAATGAAGGGTGTAGATTTATGCAGGAGACAATTCTGGACCGTTGATTGTCTTTTGGATTCAAAAAAAGAAAAGGAAAACAGGTCGGGTCGGGTGTGTTTGGGTTTGGCTTGACCCATATTCGACCCGACCCGTTTCAACCCGTTTATTTTTTGACCCATATTCAACCCGTTCATATTTGACTCACGACCCGTTTCAACCTGTACAAACCTGCACAGATTCGCCCGTTTGTCACCTCTAAATACTACTCCCTCTGTCCTTTTTTAAATGTCCTGCTTTGTAACTCCAACTTATTAAAAAGACATCATCATTACACCTTTCACATCAACTTTTTCCTCCACTTTCCCTACTTACCCATCATCATTACACGTTTACTCACTAACTTTTCAAAATGAAATATACTCTTAGGGACAAAATAGACAATGCACCAACTTTTACCCCATAACTTTACAAAATGGACACTTATTAAGGGACAGGCCAAAATGGAATGTTGGCCACTAAAAAAGGGACGGAGGGAGTAGTATTATACGTTGTGTTCGTTTCCCATTTTAGTTTTATTTTCTAATTATTACCTTATTTCTTTCTCAAATCATTACCCTATTTATCCAATTATTGATTTCTCATCTCTCTTCAATCATTACCTCCCTCTTCAATCATTATTATATTTTTTTCTCTACCCACTATCAAAATTAAACTAAATTAAACTGCCAATCAAACAAACCAATAGTATTTTTATTTTTAAACACATCATCTTTTTGTATTGTATTGGCTGAAACAAAGGCCACCCATGTGGTGAGACCGAGAGTGATTTGTTGAGAGATTTTGGGCGGTCGTTGAGTGGAGGACCCATTTTGTTTAAGTCAGAAAAGACTGGGTAGGTCCCTTTCAATGAAAATTGCATTGGGCTGCTAATTCATCTTTGTTTGCAATTTGGTAGCTTCAAAGAAAGTTACTTGCTCACCAGTTCATTACTGTATAGTAGATTTGTCTTTTTCATTACTTTATAAGTATCTTTTAGTAATTTAAGATTTTTGTGGTCCCTAGTATATTTTTTGTTGGCAATCAATGCATATGGCTTTCTATGCATTTTGTAGTCCCACATTGACTGACTTCTATTGACTTTTTTTAATTTTTGTTTGGGTAAACTATAGTTAACCCCCTCTAACTAAGCGTCCCATGCACTTTGCCCCTTCTAACTTTTTTTTTTGGCACTCAACCCCCTCTAACTAACTGAAATGCTGATTCCGTTTCTTTTCCGTTTGGAAATGGATGGAAAAGGTCACATGCGCCCAACCTTCCGGAAGACAGATTTTGATCCAATTTCAAACAATCATAACTTCTTCGTCCGATATCAAAAACATGCAAATTATATATTGATTTCGAGGTCTTGAAGTCAGCTTTTGAATGACACCAAAATCACATCACAATTCAAAGCACATAGAAAGCTATGATCAAAAGAGTAAATGTTGGTACCTACCAGCTAGACAAATTTTGGCCCAACTTCAAATGGTCATAACTTCTTCGTCCGATATCGAAAACATGCAAACTATATATCAATTTCGAGGTCTTGAAGTCAGCTTTCTAATGACACCAAAATCACATCACGTTTCAAAGCACATAGAAAGTTATGATCAAAAGAGTAAATGCTGGTACCTACCAGCTAAACAGATTTTGGCCCAACTTCAAACAGTCATAACTTCTTCGTCCGATATTGAAAACATGCAAATTATATATCGATTTTGAGGTCTTGAAGTCAGCTTTCGAATGACACCAAAATCACATCACGGTTCAAAGAAAATAGAAAGTTATGATCAAAAGAGTAAGGGCTGGTAGTTGCCAAAAATGAAGGAATGTATGTACAATTGGCCCCATCTCGATCGATCATTGTTCTATCAAAGGGTTGGGTTTCTTTTCTTTTCTTTTTTTATCCAAAAGGGTTCGGTTTCCATTTCATCAGTTTCCCAAGCGTTTGTAATAGAGGGCAAAAGTGTAACTTCCTTCCTCTCCATTAGGGTAGATAACGGAATCAACATTTCAGTTAATTAGGGGGGATTGAGTGCCAAAAAAAAAGTTATAAAGAGCAAAGTGCACACGAGGCTTAGTTAGAGGGGGTTAACCATAGTTTACCCTTTTTGTTTTTTGCATTGAAGGGATGACTGATTTGTTTACAGTTGAGGTACACCATCTAGGTCGATTTGTTGAGAACCCAGTTCGTTTTGTGGAGGGAGTTGTAAATCAGACAAACAGCTCATAAAGAAACAAATATATACGTATCATATGATGAAATTCAGGTATAAAACTAATTATATATGTGTGTTTTGAAATATATCCAAGTGTGTATATTTATATATTAGCACACTTTTATAATTATGCTAATTTATACCAAAAAAATAAAAATATATATTTAAATTTCAAGCAGAGACACGTGTTCGAGTTGGGGCACGTGCCCCCGCGTGTCCCCCTTTGGAGAGAAAATCGCCAGCCACATCTAAAATTGGTGCCTATTTTTTTTTATAATCAAAAAGGGTAGGAGGGGGCGACCGGCGTAGCAACCCGGCCCCCTTAGGCATGACCATAGGGGCTCCCGACCCGTTGTATTGTAAAATTGGTGCCTATTTAGTATTGTATTTGTTATTAGTTGAAAAGGTGAGGGTTAAAATTATCTAATAAACATTCTTTTCCCTGAACTACAGATAACTTTTTCAGAAAAGTTAATAAATTGGGGCACTAATCCTCTGCCAGGCCGCGGAGCTTAGCATTTGTCATAATATATATATATATATATATATATATATACACACACACACACACAGAGTCCGGATCAAATCCACACCCCTTCCCGTCCGCACCTCTCTTTTTTTCAATCAAATTTCGATGATCCAAACCGCTCAATGTGATCAGAACATGATTTTAAGGGTATCCGCGAGAAATCGGCAAAAAAAATGTTCGGGAAGGGCTTCATCCGAATAGTTTTTGTTTGTATTTTATTGAACGGTTCAATAAAAAAATTGCTCAAATCAAACCCTTCTCGGTGTTTTTTTTTTTCCGATTTCTAACGGGTACCCTTACAATTATGTTCTGAACACATTGAGCGGCTCGGATCATCAAAATTCGATCGGAAAAGGGGAGGTGCAGACGGGAAGGGGTGTGGATAAGAACTGGACTGTGTATATATACATATACAGCAAATGAGCCTGTGCCATAGGGCATAGCGTAAAATAAATCTTGATGAACTACCCATCGCTTCTATAGACCCCTAGTCAATGAACTCGCCTCCTCCCTTCGTCAATGATCCCACCTCCTCATGCTTACATTTTTGAAAAAAGCTTCAAATAGGGCTCATATAATCAAGATTTAAAACTGAATTTTTTAAAAATAGAAAAGTTAGCGATAGTGAAACTCAGAAGTGCATTTGATAAACCATTAATGAGCCAAATATAATTGAAGCAACTAACAAAAAAATATGAATGTGTAAGCCAATGACTTTCTAGTAGATTTCATTCATTAGCGAAGGCCCGTGCCCGTGCCTGAAGGCACGAAGCAAACATGAATGAAAGGCCACATTGATCTAACTCTGAGACCTCACAGACTTGGGTTTCAAATAAGCTTCACAAAATTCGTCCAACTTAGTTATTGGACTTTTCAAAAAAAGAGACTACTTATAAAATAGAGTACGGGACTACAACCTTATAGCAACTTGCTTGTTTGGGTGTGTATCCCCTTCCTTCCCTTTAGCAACTTGAAATAATACCTGAAACAATTAACATCTAGAATCAAAACCAAAGTTGAAGTCGGTGTTCGAACTATCAAAGAGATCATACAACACCTCCTTTTGAATCCACTACAACTAAAGCATAGAACTGTCTATGATCATTGCAAGAGTATGTGCGCAAGTGAATAAATCTAAAATTGAATCAATGCTAAAATTGGTTCCCCATAAACGGAGCGAATGAGACAAAGAGAGAAACCATTGGCTGAAAAGGAGAGAGTGAATCACAAGTAACAGAGGCTCCTTTGGTCTTCAAAATTGGCCATGGTTACACAGAAGTTACACGTCAAATCTAGCTCTTTTTCTTTGTCCCATCAAGCCCGATTTTCATATATTTGGCAACCTTAATCGGAAAAATAATTACCTTATCATAGTTTAGTCAAATCTAACTCTTCTTACTCAGCTATGCAAAAATCAAACTTTTGAGAACCAAAACTCATGTTTTCCATTCTGCAAATGGGCTAGAGAAAGTATGAGAGATTTGAATCATCTTTACACAATTTAAGCTCATCACTCTAACTGGTTCAAGTACAACTTATATTGAAGAACATAAACACAATTTAAGAATGCACAATCATAGTTTACCCGTTGGATACGTATGACATTCAGCTCTCGCTCATCATGGATAGCAACAGCAACATTCCTTTTTTGAAGAAGATGAACCTACGCATTAATAGTGAATTGAAATGCTTAATGACGTCAAGCAAAGAGGAAGAATACTGAATACGAAAATAATGAAGGAAGAATTAGTTACAGTTGCCCTTAAATCTTTGTCCACCTGTCAATAGCAAAAGAATAATGTTGTGTCACGGTAAAATTGAAAGAAGTGAAATTATTATCGATTTGAAACAAACTTTTTTGGGAATATCATACCTAATAAAAAATAGTAATGTTGAACGGTACTTCGAGATGTGCCAACGAGGTTTCAATACCATCTGAAACGAAAACGGAATTTGCTAACATTTCAGCACTTTGAAACTGAATTCCAGTTCTTAGAGAAATTAAGTTTAGCCATAAGTTACTTGATTCCACCCTTCTATGACTAATCCTAGCATGTACTTTGTAATTACATCAATTGCCATCTGATTTCTGGTTCTAATCACAACTTTTAATTGTTCCAAATCAAAGACTCCACAATCAACTGCTTATTCTAAAATATTGCATTTGAGAAAAACTGTTAACAATTTATGGATGACAGCTTCGGCACTTCATAAAAGCAAAACAGGTCATCTGATGCTTAATTAGTGATTAAAAGATAGAGGTAAACTTTATGTATATAAGATAAGAAAAAGGTTCACACCACGGAACATCATACTCATTAAGCACTTTATCAATCACGCAAAAGGCGACGCCATCTATATCCATTCTACGAAAGAAAATTACATATCAAACAGAACACACAAATGAAACAATTGAATTTTGCATTCAGTAACTCTATTTTAAACAGGAGGAAGATTATCATTATAACTCAAATAGAACCAAATAAAAATGAAAATAGATAGTGTTGGTTGAAGCTCTAGTGTATTCATTGAGCTATTCATTCAATATTCTAGCCTCTTTGAACTCGATTGAGAGACTTACATTGATTTCACCACTTTGGTAGATATTTGGCTACGGCACCACTCGATAATTTAAGAGATCCACACACTGATAAAGGGAATCAACTCATTGTGTAGGTATGACACTTCTTATTTTAGGGGTGAAATATTAGGTGAGAACTGCGCCTTGTTTAGTCACATAGGTGGTAAATTTGAGTGAAGTTCTTCTGACAGAAATAGCAGGCTCAACAACGAAGCATAGATGAAATTGTTCGGGTAGTTCTTGGAGGAGTGCAATTTGGCTTTGGGATAGAGAAAACTAAACTAGATATAAGTAGGTTACTTTCTTTTCCGAGTATTTCATAATTGCTTTCTAGTGCTCAGGAAAATGGACATATCGGTTTACCTCACTAGTCATTTACACAACACTAATTCTTTTCTGAATAATCTTACTTTGTCTAATCGTTTCTCTTCTTTGTGTATTTAAGATGAAAACATGTTATCACAGTAAGAAGGGAAATGTAAACAAAATTGTTGGCTTAATAAGCTTAAAAAAGGAAAGACAATCATGTTATTGAGGGAATATATGTATCTGCCACAGATTAACTATATTTTTCTTCATTTAGGGGTGTGATCTTTGGTTGGGGCGTGTTCTACTTCTTTCGAAGTGTCCATACATATCTTGTTTCACAGAAAGCTTCCAAAGATTCATGAGACACCTTGACTAGGAAATTAGCTGCTCTTTAAGCTAGCTTCTTGACTTTTTTCAACACTAGGGAATGCCGCTATTTCAGTAAGTAAATTTTTAGAAAGCAGCCACTTTGTGCATATATTGCCGAATGTTAGCTCTTGTTTTCAGTCCTCCCAGCCCATGCCCCTGTGGCTTGGGGATTATATGGGCACTGTTATTGTGGGTGTTGATGCAAGTTGATTATTTTTATCTTCTTGGTTGGAACTATATTCAATCATCCCTGTGCCGTAAAGCAGCTGATTCTTATAGCCATCTCTGAGGGCTCTTATCTTGGGTGATTCTTAGAGCCTTTGCTGGATTATTGATCAAAAATCAAGTGAGGTTTAATCTGGGATTTTTTTTGCTGTGTGGTACTTGCTCATTCTTTCCTTTTTTTGTGAAATCATTCTGTGTGGGCTCCGGTTATCGTTCCGGTAACCGAGCCATGTGCACCAGCCAATGTCTCCTCAAGCCCGGCCGCCTGGCCGAGGAGTGTTGCTGTCTTCCAGTCCTGGTTCGGTACCGTGCCCGGGGATACGTTTCGGCTTCAAAACTATCCAGGGAAGTAGAGCCAGGCGGTTACAACGGATGGACCCCACGTTAAGTCCATTAATGCAGAAATCGATTCGATCAGGTCATGTGCTCCGTAACCGTTTCGTTCCTTACGTCGTGAATGACGTCACCCGAAGACGGTTACCTGAGCGTGACTTCCACGCCTTGGCTTGAAGGCCAAGCAAACCTAGGTCTATAAATATGAAGGGATACTCATTATGTGAGGTATGCAACTCTTCCTAACCCTAGACCTACGCTTTTCCCTTGAGATCTAACTTAATCATCGGAGGGTCACTGGGCTATCCAAGCCCTAGTGACTTGATCGCAGGTCCGCCGGAAGGAACGAAGGAGGAAGAAGCCTAATCTCACCCCGTCTAGGTCCTGATAATTCGAACCCCTACAATTGGCGACTCTGCTGGGGACCTAGCCATCCATCCAACGTCCGTTTCATCCTTCAACTTCATTCCTCGCTCCGGAAACTCAAGCATGGTGGAGGTCGATGACCCACAACACGGCGGTTCCGCCCACGGGCTCGGATCCCTCGTGGACCACAGCCTGGCCTCTGGCGGAGCCATCGCCCTAGGGAAGGCCCATATGTCCGTCGGAGTTGGCGCCGGGATCTCAGCCCCAGATGCAGGCCCGTCCTCCGAGCTCCATTCCTACATCCGCCACCTCGAGCGGAAAATCGACGATCTAACAACGGTGGTGAAGCGCGATCAGAGCGTCCGAGACGAGCTCGCGGAGATCAAAAACCTCCTGATCTCCCCATCTCACTCCTCTGGGAGTCAAAGCGGGAGAAGGAGTCGCCACACTCCTCCGCACAGCAACCACGACGGCCACCTCCAGGACCACAGATCTCGCCCCTCCGTCAAAGATCGTCTCGAGCCACCAAGGGCGTCGGGCGCCATAGCCGCGAGAACCACGTCGCGCAGGGACCGCTCCCGCTCCCCGGTCCAGCTCCGAAGGAAACCATCGGCCTTCGAAAGGCTCGGTACAGGGAGTGTCTCCGCCTCTTCCACCCACTCGGTCCGAACTGGCAAGGCGGGCCGAGAATCTACCCCTAGCCTCACAAGGGTACCCAGGGGAGATGACGGCCTTCTAGAGTTCCAGACCAGAGGGTATCGTGAACGCCAGAGGAGCTCCAGAGCCAAGAGTCCTATCGTCTCGCGCCCCACAGGCGTCCACAGCAGAAGTCCGGTAACCGAGCGCCTTGAGCCTTCGGCTCGAGATAGCTACCGAGAGCGCCGTCGAGTGCGTTCTCCACCAAAGTCGGTCAGTACCACACCCAAGAGAAAGGAATTTGACAGGTTAGATAAGCTTGTTCCACCAAAGCGTTCGGTGACAGAGCGTCCAGACGGTTTCGACCGTTCGATCCGACCTCACCGCGACGCACGGCTTACCCGGCTCACAACCTCCCCCTTCACAAGGGAAATTGACTCGATCACGCCCCCCAAAGGATTCGCCCAGCCAAAATTTGCCAAATACGATGGCAAAACCGAGGCCTACACTCACCTGGTCCAGTACAAGCTCGTTATGTCGCTGTTTCTAAGGAACAAGCCCTCGGACGACGCCCTCCTCTGTAAGGTATTTCCCGCAAGCCTCGGGAACCTAGGCCTCACCTGGTTCAATCAACTCCCGTCCCGGTCTATCTCATCATTCGATTCTCTCTGCGATGCCTTCATGGCACGGTTCGTGACAAGCAATAAGCACGAGAAAGAGATTGATTCACTCCTGGCCCTCCGCAAGAGAAATGATGAAACGCTCCGGCAGTACGCCGGACGTTACTGGGAACTATTTAATGAGATAGAGGGCTGCGATGGTGTCATCTCCGCCCGAGGGTTCAAGCTCGGACTCACCTCCCAGGACGAGCAGGTCTACGACGATCTCGCTCGCCATAAGCCCAACTCCATGAAGGATCTCATGACTCGAATAGAGGGATGGTGCCAGCTCATCGAGTCCAAGGCGGAGAGAGGCATCGGAAAGCCAACAAGCTCGAAGACGGTAAACACTTCGGCTTCAACACCGATCTCGGCACCTATACCGACGCCGAAGAAACAGGTTAATAACATAAAGCAGTCACAGAAGAGGGGACCGAAGCCAAGCGATTTCAATGCCGAGAAGACCGTCTTCACCATTCCGATCTACCGAATCATCGATCAAGTGAAGGACCAACCCTTCTTCTCCCTTCCAAACCAGAAGTTAGGGACTGAAAACGGGAAAATTAAGAATCCCATTGTCCGCTGCAGTTTTCACAACGAGCAGGGCCATTTTACCACAGCCTGCAAGCCTTTCAAGGCTTATTTGGAACAGCTCGTTGCAGCAGGACATCTCGGCAACTTCATTGATCAGGAGAAAACGAAGTCCCGGGCTCAGCGCGCCGAAAACAACACCGAGGAGGAAGTTCAGACGATTCACGTTATCCACGGGCCCCTCAACTCCGAGGCAGCCCGTATCATCCATGACGAATTGCACGCGGTCTCCTCCTCCTCCAAACAGGTAATGCTCGTCGGCCCTGAACCAAAACGCCCAAGAACCGACGACGGCTCTAAGTGGACGATAACATTCACCGAGAAAGATCTCGACCGTGTCCAGCTTCCGCACAACGACGCCCTCGTGGTCACGCTACGCATCGGCTCAGACAACGTCCGACGCGTCCTCGTGGACCAGGGCAGCTCGGCCGAAGTCATGTACTACTCTCTATTCAGAGACCTCAAGATTCCAGACACCGAGCTCCGTCCGTCCGAAGTTCCACTCATCGGCTTTAACGGGGCTCCGGTCTGGCCAATCGGCACGATAACACTTCCAGTCCGCGCCGGTTCGGTTGTCCTGGATATGGAATTTGTGGTAGTCGACGTCCCTAGCCCTTACAATGCCATCGTCGGACGAACCTGGCTCCATAGGCTCAAGGCCATTGCCTCGACCTATCACCAAGTGGTCCGCTTCATCGGCGCCAACGGACGACAGGAGGACCTGTACGGCGACCAAACCGCGTCGAAGAAGTGTTATGTCAATGCTGTCCGAAGCAGCAGGCGGACGTCTCGGGTCAACCTTATCGAGGTCCCCGAGGCTCCAGTTTTGGAAGACGTCGGTAGGCCAGCCGACGATAAAGCAGTGGAAGAACTCGTTACGGTCCCAATCACCGAGGATGGAAGCCGTTTCTTCCTTGTCGGTTCCTCACTCAGTGACACCGAGCGGAATGAGATGGTCGACTTTCTCAAGAACAATATTCAGGTATTCGCCTGGACTCCGTACGAAATGCCAGGGGTCAATCCCTCCTTCATTTGCCACGAACTCAATATCGACAAGGCTAAACGCCCGGTAGTACAGAAGGCACGAAGGTCCTCCCCCATCCATACCGAAGCCGTCATCGAGGAGGTTAACCGGCTCCTCAATGCGAATGCAATCCGTGAAGTACAGTATCCTCGGTGGCTCGCCAACACCGTCGTGGTTAAGAAGAAGAACGGCAAGTGGCGCGTCTGCGTCGATTATTCCAACCTTAACGACGCCTGCCCCAAAGACTTCTTCCCTCTCCCTCGGATTGACCAACTTGTTGACGCCACGGCCGGCCATGAGCGACTCAGTTTCATGGACGCCTACCGAGGCTACCACCAGATTGCAATGAGCGAGAATGATGTCGAGAATACGGCTTTCATCACCCCTCACGGCATCTTCGGCTACCTCGTCATGCCTTTCGGTCTGAAGAACGCCGGTGCCACGTTCCAGCGAATGATAACAAAGATGTTCGAGCGCTTATTAGGCGACACGATGATGGCTTACATTGACGATATGGTTATCAAGAGCATGCGCGCCGGCGATCATCTCCGACATCTCGCCGAGGCCTTCGCGATCCTGAAGACACACAAGCTACGCCTCAACGCCGAGAAATGTGCCTTCGGAGTTAGCTCCGGGAAATTCCTCGGTCACCTCGTCTCACGACGCGGTATCGAGGCTGACCCTGCTCAACTCCTTGCCATCGAAAAGCTCACTGCTCCCCGCAACAAAAAGGACGTTCAGCGGTTAACGGGCATGGCCGCCGCCCTGAACCGGTTCATAAGCCGCTCTTCGGACAAATGCCAGCCCTTCTTCGAACTCCTGAAAGGCAGCCGACGCAGCTTCGCTTGGACAGAAAACTGTGACCGAGCTCTTCAGCAGTTGAAGGGTTACCTCTCCGAGGCTCCACTCCTAGTCACTCCCCGGGACCAGGAAGACCTGCTCCTCTACCTAGCGGTCTCCGCGCATGCTATAAGCTCGGTACTCGTTCGACAGGAGGGCAGGGAGCATCAGCCTATCTACTACTCCAGCAAGACTATGACTCCAGCCGAGACGCGCTACCTCCCTTTGGAAAAACTTGCGCTCGCCCTCGTCTCCGCCTCTCGGAAACTTGCCCCCTACTTCCAGTCGCACCGCATCGTTGTCTTAACCGAGTACCCCCTCAAGTCTCTCCTACGGAAGGCCGACCTTTCTAACAGAATCTCTCAATGGGCTGTTGAGCTCGCTAACTTCGAAATCCACTTTCAGCCTCGGACAGCCATTAAAGCTCAGGTACTCGCCGACTTTATTGCCGAGCTTACTCCAACCGACGCACTCGCTTCGGTCCCTTCCCCGCGTCCCGAAGAGCACGGCCAGTCAAACCCAAGCTCTGCCTGGAAACTCTTCCACGGTGATATTTGGCAGATGTACGTCGATGGCGCGTCTAACAGCCGAGGCGCCGGAGCTGGGGTCGTACTCCTCTCTCCCTCTGGCGTCATGCACGAAAGCTCCATTTCAATCAATTTCCCTGCCTCCAACAACGAGGCCGAATATGAAGCACTCATCTCAGGACTCAGAACCGCTCAAGCACTCGGTATTGAGGAATTGGTGGTTTACAGCGATTCCCAACTTGTCGTTAACCAGCTGTCGGAAGAGTATGAAGCTCGGGACGACCGAATGCGAACCTACCTCAGTTCTGCTGTTCAGCTCCTCAAGGCTTTCAAGGCCATTCGCGTCGAGCACATTGCCCGAGAACAAAATGCACATGCCGACGCTCTCGCTGGGCTAGCCTCGGCTTGCTCCTCTTCGGAACATCGCTCCATCTCCTTCAATTCCATCGACAAGCCCAGTTTCGAGCTTGAAGCCTTATCCCACGAGGTCCTCAACATAGACCTCGGTCCCAGCTGGATGGATGAAATCGTCGGTTACCTACGCGATGACATCCTCCCTCCCGATAGGAAACAAGCCCACCGCCTCCGGAATAAAGCTGCCCTCTTTTGGCTCAACCCCAATGGCAAGCTTTACCGAAGATCGTTCACCGGACCTTATTTGCTCGTGGCACATCCACACCAAGTTCAGGGCATCATCGAAGAGCTTCACGCGGGCGACAGCGGTTGCCACTCCGGTGGTAGGTCCCTCTCCCACCGAGCCATTACTCAGGGGTACTGGTGGCCAACGATGAAGAAGGATTCTGAAGAATTTGTCAAGTGTTGCAGGAAGTGTCAGATGTTCGCTCCCATAATCCACCAGCCGGCACGAGATCTTAGCCCCCTCACCAGTCCATGGCCTTTCTCCCAGTGGGGCATGGATATCGTTGGAAAGCTGCCGGTTGCTCCGGGCGGATTCAAGTTCCTCCTAACTGCAACCGACTATTTCTCAAAGTGGGTCGAGGCGGAGCCTCTGGTCACCATCGAAGAAACGGACGTCATCCGCTTCGTATGGCGAAACATCATTTCACGCTTCGGCGTGCCCTTCGCCATCATAACGGATAACGGGAGGCAGTTCACGGGTCAGAAATACCGAGCTCTGTTAGATGAGTACGGCATCAAATGGGACACGTCTACCCCGGCCTACCCACAAGGCAATGGACAGGCCGAAGCAGCAAACAAAGCGATCTCATCCGGGCTAAAGCGCCGACTCGAATCTCGACGGGGCAAATGGGCCGAGGAACTACCCAGGGTACTCTGGGGCTACCGAACAACGCCTCGCCGGTCCACTGGCCGCACTCCTTTTTCCTTGGCATTCGGCATGGAGGCTGTCATCCCCATCCAAGTCGGGCTCCCCACCATCCGCACAGAGAATTTTGAGGAATCAGTCAACAACGACAACATTGCTGCAGACCTCGACCTGGCCGAGGAGGAACGTGAGAATGCAAGGATAAAGCTTGCCTCGTACCAACAGGAAATTGCAAAGGGCTACAACCGAAGCGTTCGCCTTCGTTCTTTCAAGCCAGACGATCTTGTATGGAAGAAGGTCATAGAGAAGTCCAAGAAGAGAAAGTTGATGCCCAATTGGGAGGGCCCCTACCGCGTCCTTAAGCACCTCGGCTCAGGCAATTACAAGTTGGAAAAATTGGACGGCTCACCCATCGCTAAGACATGGAATGCCAACAACCTCAAAAAGTTCTACGGTTGAGCGCTCGGTTATACTACCCGATTCCCCTCCTTGTATTTCTTTTTGCTTTAAGCGTTGCGGGCAGCACGCTCATGTAATGACAGCACTCCTCTGAGTATAAATGAAACTTTCTTTTTCCTAATTTTTACTGTGTTCATGCTGTCTTACTCATTGACACTCGGTTCGCATTTTCCCGGGCCGTTTTATCCGACTTCTGGGATATTGTCCTATAGGTGATACCCTTGGACAGTATTCTCACCAAGTCACCCCGACCTCTTCGGTCGTCTGGACGTCTGGTCACTCGCGCTAAGGACACTCGGCACTCCACCGAGCCCCTTACTCCGACTCGCCAATGTCTATTGTTGCTCGGGCTTACAGCGTCCTAAACCTATGGTCTCGGCCATATCCCTTTACGACGCAACTCAAGTCCCGTAGTAGTATCACCTGTTTATCCCTAATCCTGAACTGGGGCTTCGGTTTTCACCACTTCTTGAGCTCAAATTGCTTCGGGTCATGCTTCCGCAGATCCTTCGGTGCAACATTGCTTCAGAAGCGTGACCGAAGCAGGGGCATAGACATATCCAAACAAGCAATCAAAGCGGGTATAAATCAAGAAGACGTTCATTCAACGGAAGCCAAAAAGTTATGTAATTCAAAGTTAAAAAAATTCTACGAAGGACCTGGCTTAGGTCAAAAGTTCGGCCCCAGTCCTATTCAAACTATTACAAACCCTGCTACGGCAAAATCCATATGTCCGGAGCCGTCCAGTCAAGGAGAAACAAATCAAGTTGCAAAGAAAAAGGGGGGGGAGGAAGGCGGTAAAAACAATCCTAAGACCCTTCGGTAGGAGCGGCGGTGTCATGCCCGGTTTGACTCCCAGGGGCACGTTGTTCCTCAGCATTCTGCACCACTACGTCTTCCTCTTCTGGCAAAACGAGTTCCTCAGGAGGTGGCTGTGGTAGAGCTCGGAGCTCGGAGTCGGCAGGAAGGTCGAGCTTGCTCAATAAGGCTTCGTGTCCGTACCGAAGCCCGTCCAAGAATCGATCCTTGTGCAGTTCGGCTTCTATCTCCCGGACTTGCTTCTTGTACTCCACGCCGGCCGCGTCCCAGCCCTCGTCATAGCCCGTGTTCTTGGCCGCCTCCACCTCCTGAGCCCGGGTGACCCTAAGCCTTTGTACATTCTCCTCAGCCTTGGCAGCTCGGGCCTCGGCAAGCACCCGCTCGCCGTCGCATCTTCGGAAGTCGGCCAGATAAAGCTCACAGGACTCCCTTGCCACCTTCAGGTCGTCTTCCCCTCGACCAAAAGCCTGCTTCAGCTCCTCGATCTCCTTCTCCTGCGCCTTGCAGCGGTCATTGACCACCATTACCCGAGCGCCGGCCTACAAACAAGAACCGAGGAGCATATGAGCTCTGAATATTTAGGCTGAAAGAAGCAAAGTGCAATAGAAGTAACAAGCGGTAGCAACTTACATGGAAAAGGGATTGTGCAATCTCAGCAGTGATGTCCTCGGTCAGGCCTGTCACTGCCCGGGCATCCCGAGGGAGGATGCTCCCCCTGAGCATACCGAACGCCACCCCGAGGTTTTTCACGGTGTCAGCATGATGAATCGGACGACCTGCGAAATGGCGGAATTCCGGAGCCCAGGGAAGCTCCCTCGGGTTGACCCACTCGCCGTCCTCGTTTCCCTCGTTCTCCCTATGCTCACCCTCGGCGAGATCGATGGTCTCTTGGCCCCCGCCCGCAGCATCCCTCCTTTCCTCCAACCGAGCCCTCTTCTCCGATGGCTCTCGGGGAGAGGCGGGGGACACCCCCGAGGTCCCAGCGCCCGGCGTTGAAAAAGTATGGCCTCGGCCGCTGCCCCTCGGCCTCTGACGCCTCAGGTTCAGTACCTCTCTTGTCCCCGGCCCAGACATCTCGGCGCTTAGCCCGGTCCTTTCTGGTGTTTCTCGGTCAACCTCTTCTCGGATGACTCCCAGAGGCTCGGAGGTGTTGCCCTCCGTTTCGTTCGCTCCACTCCCTCGTCCTGCCCCTCTTCCGGCCCTTCCTCCTCGGCCTCGTCCCCTGCCTGCTCTCGGGAGGCCCTGTTGCCTTGGTTTCTTCTTCAAAAAGCCGGTATACGACGCGACATAGCCGAGCAATTCAGGGGCAAACCGGCTCGTAAGGGGGATGGCGAAGGCGGCAGTGATCCTGGAACGAACGGCCCTCTCCCGAAGCGCAGCAACAACGCCCTGTTCTGCAAAACAGAATACCGAAGAAGAGGATATCAGTACAGCATGCTAAATACAGCTAAGTTAAATAAATTTACCGAAAGGGAAGATTTAACCAACCAGGCGTTCCGTTTTCAAACTGCACTGTGGTGGTTGTGTCTGCCCTCTCCCCGGGACCGAACATGAAGTTCCCGGTGACCGACACATAGAGGCCGGCCCACTCCTCGGAGTCGGGCAAGTGATCGATCAGAAATGAGTCGTAACCGGAGCGGCAAGACAGGTAATACCGCTGGTGCTCGCGGTTGACTCCAAGAAGGTAAACCCCGAAGAGCTCCTCCATACCGAAGGTCAGATTATACTGCCTTCTCAGCTCTATGACGCTCGTAATAATTCTATACGAGTTCACCGTGAGCTGGGAGGAGGTAAGGCTGAGGGTTCGGAGAATTCTTCTGACAAATTGGTGGAGGGGGAATCGAATCCCTCCTTCGGTTATGGCCATCAGTGGAAAGATTAGTGCCCCTTCTCGGTGGGGCAGGTCCCTCGGGTCGGTGTTTGGGAGCAGCCGTACCTCAACATCGTGAGGTATGCTGTAGACTCGCTTGAATTCCACATAGGCGGCCGACGTCCCGTCAAAATATTGGTTCCTGTAAGGGCAGGGCCTCATCGGCCTTCTGCGCCCCTGAACCTCTTCCGGCGCGTCGGCGAATGGCCCAGGCGCGTGGTCCGAGGTGCTTGGTTCCGTCATCTTAGGGTCAAAAGCTGTCTTCTGCCGAGGAGTTATCAAAGGATTGCAAGGCTCGATCGAGTCGATTGGGATTCGGAGGAAGGCTCGGGACTGTATCTCCGCAAATATCTCTTCAAGGTCAACCGAACTACTGGAGCTGCCCGAAGAAACCTCAATGACCATTCGCCCCAACCTAACAAAGAAAAGTGCAAAAACCCGTTAGCTATGTGCTCTGGGAAAGCAAGAAGACCTAAACGCTCGGGACAGAATGGTCATTGTTCCTCGGAGTCTTTTGGCCTCGGTTAAGTTCAGGGTACCCTCTTCGGGAGGTCTCGCCTTCTTTGGACTGACCAACCCTGAAGTCTAAGATTGAAGGTAGGGCTCGGGAAGGATGTAGGCCTCGGGAAGAATTTTAGCCTCGGTCACAGCAAGAACAACGCTGGAAACTCTCAGCGCCGCCGCGACCCAGAGGCGGCGCGCGGTGGTACGAATCTAAACCACGCCAAAAACGACTGGAACTTCAAGAGAAGTGATCAAGAAATGAGGATTAAGGTGGAGGGATCAACGTACCTCAAATCCGTGCGATGTTCCACTTCCAAAACGCTTGCAATCGTGGTTGAATGGCGGAGGCAGACGGCGGCGTCGGTTCGACTTCAGAGCAAGAGGGAGAGTGGCCCGTTTCTCTTTCACGCCTTCATTTATACTCAGGTGGGCGGAGCGTTGCGCGGGAAACGAAGCGTCGTGCATCGGTCCTCTCGATCTTTGACACGTGTCCCCATCAGACGGTCATCTTCTGTCAGGTTCTGCACCGAGGCGAGGGCTCCGTATGGCCGAACCACTGGCTTGATGACACGTGTCACCGAAGTGACGCTTCGTACCAATCAGCTGACATGGCACGTGCCGAGGCAGCTTTTTCCTTCCATTATCTCGGCGGTTTCGCCACGTGGATTTCTTTGACAGAAACAGCTGGAGCAAAGACTACCGAGGAATCTTTACTCTTCGGTAACCCTCCTTCAGGAAGGTTGAAAAAGTGCTGATCCACGAGAGTCAAGACCCTGAAGCAGAGGCGTGAAGCTCCAGGGACTTGAGGGGCTATTGTGTGGGCTCCGGTTATCGTTCCGGTAACCGAGCCGTGTGCACCAGCCAATGTCTCCTCAAGCCCGGCCGCCTGGCCGAGGAGTGTTGCTGTCTTCCAGTCCTGGTTCGGTACCGTGCCCGGGGATACGTTTCGGCTTCAGAACTATCCAGGGAAGTAGAGCCAGGCGGTTACAACGGATGGACCCCACGTTAAGTCCATTAATGCAGAAATCGATTCGATCAGGTCATGTGCTCCGTAACCGTTTCGTTCCTTACGTCGTGAATGACGTCACCCGAAGACGGTTACCTGAGCGTGACTTCCACGCCTTGGCTTGAAGGCCAAGCAAACCTAGGTCTATAAATATGAAGGGATACTCATTATGTGAGGTATGCAACTCTTCCCTAACCCTAGACCTACGCTTTTCCCTTGAGATCTAACTTAATCATCGGAGGGTCACTGGGCTATCCAAGCCCTAGTGACTTGATCGCAGGTCCGCCAGAAGGAACGAAGGAGGAAGAAGCCTAATCTCACCCCGTCTAGGTCCTGATAATTCGAACCCCTACACATTCTATACTATATGTAATGGAAGTAAACTGTGTTGAGGTTTCAGGTGAATTCAACATGTCCTGTGCTACTACGTACTACTCTCTTCAGCTTTTGACCCTACTGTCCAAACATCTTGGCTTTCATCATATTGTGCCCAGAAGCTCACAAAAAACACCAACAAACATGTTCCGAGGTTGGGCAATCAACTACGGTACCAATCGAAAAGACATCGAATTTTAATATGTGAGACCTTACAAGAGTTTGTACCAAATTGAAAAGACATTGAATTTTAATACGTGAGACCTTACAAGAGTTTCGCACTAAATCAAAAAGAACCGAAACCCGCTCAGTCTTTCTCTCGCTACATCTTACCACACAACTGAGCAATTCAATATTACGCGATAGGTTTGCCAATCATCCAAGTCAAGTTTGTGAGATGGTTTCATGCTTCTAGAGAATGCTCCAATGACCTGAGTTATTTTTCCAAGTTTGGAGAGGCTATGTGTTGATTGAGGAAGATCTGAGGGTGAGACCAGTCTATCTTCAACACCCCGTGCACAATGTCTTAATTGGGTTCTCGTTTACAAAGGCTCGATTCATAAATGAATCGGGCTCGGCTTATTAATAGACGAGTTGAGTTCAAACTCGAATTTTTGGCTCGTTTAATACACTGTCTTAATTGGGTACTCGTTTAAAGAGGCTCAATTAGTAAATGAATTGAACTCGGCACGTTAATAGACGAGTCAAGTTCAAGCTCGAATTTTTGACTCGTTTAGTACAATGCGTTAATTGGGTACTCGTTTAAAGAGGCTCGATTAGTACATGAATTGGGCTTGGCTCGTTAATAGACAACCAGCTCGAGTTTGAATTTTTAACTCGTTTTAAATGAGCCAAACTTTGCTGTATTCGAGCTCATTTGGAGCCCTACTCTCTCACTATGGGGCCATTTTATCATGTCACAAGCCCATCGAAACTAATACTCCATTCCAAACCTTAGACAGAAAACCCCAAATCAACTCTCCTCTCTTCTAGAAACAGAGAAACAGGAGAAGAGAGCAGAACACAGAATACACACAGACTGGGCCAGAAATGGAGCTCTCTGCTTCTTCGTCGTCGTCTTCTTCGGCAGCTTCAGAAGCTCTCATACAAACCCTAATTAGTAGAGGCTGGTGTTTTGGGGATGTCGAGCAGGTTAAAGCCATCATCGTCGTTCAATCCGCCTTGCACGGCGGCTCCTGCACCGTTGATTTTGTCGAATCGGAGCTCGTTAACATGGACTTGCGATCCCTCGGTGGGAAATCGTTGCCCGATGCTTCTCTCCTCCGCAAGTCTTCTTATCTTCAAGGCCCCAAAGTCCTTCAGGCAAACCCCACAACTCTCTCTCTCTCTCTCTCTCTCTCTCTCTCTCTCTCTCTGTGAGTATCTACGTGCGGGAGCGAGAGCGTGGAAGCAAATTTGGATAATTTGGAAAATTGTTATGCTATCAACAGCCTATTACCCCGTAGGGCTACGGCTTGACTCGTTTAGTAATCGAGGCGAGCTCGAGTTTGAGTTTTAGACTCTTTTAGTAAACGAACCGAGCCCAACACTGAAAAGCTCAATTCAGCTCGCAAAAGGTCGGTTCGTTTGTATAGGCTCATCTTGTTTAAAGAGCCTTGTTGCGAAAATTGTTGCGGAAATTAACTTGGCTCGGCCTTGAGCTCGAGTTTTCGGTTCGTTTGGTAAACGAGCTTTGAACACTATAGCTCAGCTCGGATCGTTTACACCCCACTGACTTTGGGAGTACTCCCCTTGGTAAGGGTTTCGATTCTCCACGGGGTGAGTACCTTGATAGTAAGTGGGAGGCCGTGACTGGTGTGACCGCAATAGTTCCCCTGAGGTTTGGGTTGTGCATTCGGGTCCGATTATGGCTCGGCGGCTATTCCTCGGTTATTAAAAAAAAGATAAGTATTTCAGATTGAAAGCTTGAAATTCAAGGTAAGCAAAGAAGAGAAGTTCGAATGTTCACCTCTAACAGGCCTTGGAGACTAGTAATTCCTATTATCTTTTCCTTTACTTTCATCAGGCTAACAACAGGCCGCTGGAGGTGGTTAATGTTCTGAAAGAATGTTTTGTTAAGTGGAAGTACATTTATACTTGTGCAAAATGTAGTGAAGTTCTAGCTTTTTGGCATTATGTCCACCTTTGGGGTGGGCATGACCAATGTAAGGTAAATGCAAATGGTATCTAAGTTATCTAACCAGTCCATCAAATGTTTTCAACTCCTGAGAGATTAAGAAGTATTTCACCGAATTTGGTGAAAGAAGCTTTTGGAGATAAGTGTGGGATTTCTCAACAAGAGTTGATGAAGTATTCAAACGAGAAGGATACGAGAATTCTATTCTTGTATTGAAAATGGTTTAAAATTTGTTTCTAGGATTAAGTCGGTAGTTTTTTTCTTTTTTGGTTTAAGGATTGATGAAAAAGGAGAGTAGGGATTGGAGATGGCCTAATTTGAATTTTAGGATTCTTGGATCATTCAAATTGAGATCTAAAATTGATGTTTGTCTTTTTGTGCTTTCCTCGTTTTATTGGCAACCTGCATCTTCTTGGTTAAACACTATTGCTCCCCCAAAAGTTTGGGAAAATATTCATTTGAAAATCTATCTATGGCTTCACAATGTTCTTGTTGCTATTGTCTGCAGGTATGAAATAATAAGCTTTATTCATATTATGATTTACTGTAATTAGGTATTTGATTTTTCTGGAAAATATATGGTCCAGCTGAAGCCATGTATGATAGGATTATGCTCAGTTGCGTAGGAGTTTCCGCTTCATTGTCTTAAAACCATGACTTTTAACCATGCTCTGTTTATCCTAAATGAAGACTCCAAATTTGGACACTTGGATGGAAAACGTGATCCATTCCCATTTTGATAATTAGTGAATAACTTGGACAGTTTTTAAATTTGAAGTCCATGAAAACAGAACCACGTATGTTTGAAATGACATCAATAACAGATAAAAGCTCTGCTGTTAAAAAAAAAAACAGATAAAACTCTCCCTTTTTTTATATTCCATTCTTTCTAGTTGATTTGTTCATTCCTATTCTCCTTTCTTTGGAGCCCTACTAGCCTTCTGAAATTCCTTGATCAAGAAGAAAGGAAACCCGGGAAGGAACCTTGATCAAGAAGAAAGGAAACCCCGGAAGGAACATGGGAATGCCCCCTTACCCTGAGATTATGCCATTTGATTGATTCAAGTTTCCCATTTCTTTTTCGATTTCTTCTTTTTCCTTTTTGAAGTCTATATTTATTCAATCTATCAATTTCTAATTGACCTTTGGATACAAATCACGAGAATCTATATTTTTCCTCAAATCGGTCACAAAGGCGAAGGAAGGTGGAATGCCAACATGCGAGAGAAATGAGAGATGTTTTGTTCCACTCCATAAAAATTACTATATGACTTTTCTTTCCAAGAATTTCAGATTAGATCCAGAAAACTCAATATACTTGAGGTCAACCCCTGCCTTTGCTGGTGGTTATGGGTATAGTTTTACCAGAATTTAGAGAAGATAATTGAATTTGCGAGGGAAGGGGAAGATTTTGTCGGAATGCTGAAGAGTGATTGAGTTTCTGAGAGAAATAGAGACATGTTGGTTGGACTGGGTAGCAATAATTTTAACCTTCAACATTGATAAATAAGTTGGAGATGCTCCAAGTACTACTTACCTTTTCTTGGTAACCAAACATCACTTGTTAAAAGAAAAGGAAAACAGACCCAAGGTATCTACTCTATGTGTCTCTCACTGTCTCGCGATCTCTGTAGCTCTCCTCGGTAAGGGACATATCTCGAAGCAGTACTGCTGATACTTCGGCAGGTTCAAATAATCGGCGTCTGTTGAGATTTCTTCTTACAGATGGGCACTCTCAGATAACTGCTATAGAGTACTCTCATATACCATCAATTGCTGACGATGTCATTCCCGGCACTAAGGTATTTGTCTTTTCTTTTTCACTTTTGTTCTCCTACATTGCATGCTCTAAATTGTTCCTTTTGTTTAGTTGTGGCTAGTTAAGTTTGTGTTTTGCGGGTGCTGCACAGAACTGAAATCAACTTATAATTTATGTAATTAAATGGCATGCAGCATGCCTATGCAAACCATGAATGTCGAAGGTAATCATCCCTGCGGATTGGAGTTTTCATGTAATAATAAAAGTTGCAATCTTTATGACCATTGTAACACCCTGGACTCCTAATTATCTTAATTAGTTTTTTTGGTATCAGAGCAAGGTCCCGACCGGAAGTGTGGAGTTCCACATCGCTCGGGGAAGATTGTGTGAGATTTGGAGGTTATAAGAGTTTGTAGCGGAAACGTAGCCATGATCATGAGATTATGATGACACAGATTTGGGTTATTAGAAATGATCAATTTCAAGGATATTTTTTGAGGATGTTGGGAAGGATTATTTATTTTTACCGGAGCACTATTTATGACCACACTCACACGCACCATCAGAGCTATAGAACGAATGCGTATAACTGGTAAATTGCATACTTTGTGATTATGTGTAAATGTAGGGGATTTGTATGTTGAGAACTTGAGGTATGCTACAAGTAAATTCTTATATTTAGTAGTGCTGAGGCATTGAGATTGATACTTTGGTGTAAATAAGATACTTCTTGATGTCGGTAGCATTGGAAAAAAAAAATTATGAAATGGGGATATGGTTAGCATGCAGTAATATATGGCATTAGTTGAATTAAATTATGTAGATTAGTTATTTTGAGGACATGAATCAGAGTTGAAAAAAAAAGAGTCAGAATAGACAACCACATGCATCTCCTATATTAGTCTGAAACAAGTAAATGACATTCATTAGGACTGTAAAAAGGCATTGGAACCAAACTGGAAAAAAGATCGCTTGGGGTGTGTTCTTTGTGGTAAAAAAAAAAAAAAAACTATGTTGAATTCTCTGCGAATTCTCTGCCACTAGAGTTACTGGAGTATGTTAGGTGGTATCAGAGCTTGCACCAACCGGAAGTGTTGGGTAGGTCCTGCAATGAGACGTGCCTGGGTGGGCCCGACAAGTGAGTAGCTTGAGGTGCTTGTCGTGCTTGGGCGGGTTCCACATGAGACGAGTTTGAGGTGCTTGTCGTGCTTAAGCAGGGACTTGTACTACATCACTTGGTGAGTGGAAGTGATGGACCATGTGGTGCAACGGGGATGTTGCAGCCAAGATGGGGATATTGTAAGATCCCACATCGGGAAATTATTGAAAGAGAATTCAATATACTCCCTCCGTCCCATAATGTTTGACACTTTACCTATTCCAGCCTTATGAAAAAATTGACTATATCTTTTAATCCATAATGTTTTTTATAAGCAATATGGATCTTGTTTGATAGAGATTAATTTGTTCTATTAAACAAAGTTCAAAAAATCGCCTAAAATATTTTGGATTGAAAGATATATGCAATTTAAAACTGGCACGCATTCCTGAAAATGCCAAACATTATGGGACGGAGGGAGTATAATGTAAGGCCAACTAGCTACTGTATAACTTGAAGTTAACCTTTTGAGCCACGTGATTAGGTGAATGGTTAAGCAGGTTAGCTGGAGCGGGTCGTGACAACCATCTATGCATGACTTTTGTAATCATAAAGGTCATCGCATTTGCTGAATCACTTTCTTTAGTCTTTATAACTTGTACAGTCAGTTTCTATGCTTTCCTTTAAAATCAAATAAATTTATAATTTATGTGTAATTATTTTCTCTGTTGCTGTTGCTGTTCTCTACTTTGCCAGGTTCGATTGGGAAATAAGGCTCCAGTACACAATGGTATTGTGTGTTTGAATCCTAAAGTGATAACTGTATTAGGCGGTGTCGTTCCGACCCTATACGAAGAATGGCAGATGAACAAAAAATACTCAGGTTTCGACCGCTCATTGATTAAGGCATCGAAGGAAGGTGACACAGGTGGTCCTCCACCATTTGAGAAGTTGCAAATTGATGCAGTCTCGCGTCAAAGGCCTCAAGGCCGATCTTCTCGTTAGTATTACAAACCTTTCCTTGCTCTATATTCTTTCCTTAACAATTACTTTTTTGTTCTATTTTCCCATGCCCCTAAGCACAGCATAAACGGTGGACCATGTGCCCTCTTTCAGTTTGAGTTACATAGATTTGATTTGCCACTTTTCCTTCTATTACTGTAAGGGATCTTTTGGAGATTTACGGGATAATATGTTTAATACTGATCTCATTTTAAGGTGGTTGATATAGTATATTGTATCAATTGTATATACTTTGGATATATAGTAGACACCTTTTTCTTGGCAAAAACAATTTCTGTGTAAGTTGTGCATTGAATGCTCTGTAGCAGTTCAATGGAAAAGTTTGGTATTAGGTCACATTAAAGCATTGTTTATGTAAGGGGAGGTCTATTACCTAGCAAGTGATTGATCTGGAACTGATTAACTATTAAGCTAACTGAAGATCAATTTTTGCGAGTTTCTCCCTTCACCCCGAGTTTCGAGTAAGGATTTTGGAAAATCCATTGTCTTCTGTGAAATTCGCTGAGCTGTTTAAAAATAGATATCGTGACATTTCTTATTTCTTGTTAACTTTAAGTGATGTTTTTAGGTGGATCTTTCTGCCAGTTGCAATTTAGTCTTATCACAGTACAAATCTGGTATAGTGCTTCCAAATTCATTAACAAAAGATGATGCATTGCAGAGTATTCAGGCTCAACCTCTTCTAGCTTTGGCCCAACTGTTCCAGCAGGAGATGAAAATTCAAAATCTACAAAGACCAATGGACTCCACAACTCTGATTCGAAAGCAGATGGCGTGGATAACAGTGCAAAATTGGCTTCTAATGCTGAAAGATCTGAAGAAAAACCGAGTAGCTCTGAAGCAAGACCAAAAGAAGGTATTAACCATATCTTTCTGTATTGGAATGAGAAAGTCAACTATCGTATCACCAGAAATGGTTGCTAGATCAGAGAGACACCACATTATAGGGAGAGGGGGAAAAGTAGAGAGTTCAATTCATGGGTTCTCACTACAGCATAAATGAACCCCTTAGGTGCTGTTTGGTTGACTTGACAAATAGTGAAGGGATGTATAATCCCATAAAATAATTAAAATCCTATGGGATTGAATCAAATGACAGTGAAGGAACTAATGATACTGCCTCCCCGCGGTATCGTGTATCCCATATGAGACATCATATCAGATGGATGTTTAATCCTAGCCACAACAACCCAACGTGGGATATCTTGGATATATTGTGCAATCTGATGCCATACCTGGACAAACAAATGGAGCCTTACGCTGTATTTAGCTTTATTAATTCATTGTCCTATCTGGTTTGTTGGAGTTATCTTCATGTTGGTCATTTACAGTTTTATTGATTAAAATCCTTGATGTGTATCAGTGGCTGAAGCTGTCCCCGTACAAAATCAAGCGGCTGCACAAAAGCTCCTTCAGAAACTGAATCAGCCAAACTGGGATGATCGTCATTCTAGAGGTGGAAAACATAGAGGGAAGGGGAGAGGGAGACAGGAGGAAGTACCAGTTTTCACTTAAGAGGAGTGGGAAAGGAGAAAAGCCGGGGGAAATCTTTCTGTCAGAGATGAGCTTGCAGGTGTTAGCCAAGATGAGGCCCTTGCACTGCAGCTTCAAAACCAATTTGATATGGAAGACCACCAAGTTAGTGCTGCAGTAATAATGCTTTTTTTTTTGTCTCGGCTAAAGTCAGTGTTATTTAGTTTATTGAGTTTCCTTAGTCAAATGCATGGGAGTATATGGTGCCCACTACTAGGTTACCACTCCACTTGCAAGTAATAATGCTAATTACTATATTGCTTCTACTACTACTACTACTGTGGTCACCATTACGATTTGGGCCATATCTAGTAATACTTATATTCTGGCATTCTTACTGTGGTTATAGTTGAACGGTTCTGTAGATTCTTAAATAGTTAATGATACTGGTAAAAAAAAACAAAAAGAAATAATTAATGATGAAATCAGACAGGCAGATGACTGGGTTACAGTAGAGCCTGTTTCTTTACTCGGGTCTGTGTTTTTTTTTTTGTCGATTTCTCGCGGATACCCTTAAAATCACGTTCTGATAAATTGAGCAGCTCGGATCATCAAAATTCGATCAGGAAAGGGGAGGTGCGGATAGGTGTGGACGGGAAGAGGTTTGGACTTGAACAGGACTATATATATATATATATATATATATATATACAGTACCCTTCAAGTAAGGTCGACCTTACATTTAGAAAATGCGGACGTGTAGTGTGAGCCGTTGGATCTCATCCAACGGCTGTGATTTTAAAAAGCCACTCGCGGGTAAAATGCTACCATGGGTCGGGTAAATATGGTCTCGCGGGTACACTCCGGGTCAGCCAAGCAAAACCCTCCCCAGCTTCCACAATACGCTTCCCCTCATATCAAACGGAGAGGGAGAGAGAGAGAGAGAGAGAGAGAGAGAGAGAGAGAGAGAGAGAGAGAGAGAATCAGCAGGCAGCAGCCGATGACGATGACGATCGAACACACACAGCCGTTGAAGACGAAGACGACCGACGAACAGAGGTCTGTCTCTCTTGATCGATCGATCGCAGCAAGGTCTGATTAGGGTTTTTTCCGTTAACATCGATCGAAGAAGAGGAGCGACTGGATTTTCTTTGATTCGTTTCGAACGACGAAGCCCTAACCCACAAGGTATGTCCTTCTCTCTCTCTCTCTCTCTCTCTCTCTCTCTCTCTCTCTCTCCTAATTTGATGACTTATTAAAAACTAGATCTTTCGTTTAGGGAAAAAAAGATTTCCTTTTTTTGTGCTTGTGGATTTGATTGAATAGTTAGCTTTCAGATTACAGCTGGTGCTTATTATCATTGAAAAAGTATAGTCTGGATTAATGGGTTTGGACTTGGATTTGATTGAATGGTGAAACTCTCAGATTACAGCTGGTGTTGTTATCTGTAAACTTTAGTGTGGTTTGGATTTGGGTTAGGATTTCGAGATCTGATATGAAGTTTCTTGGGCTTTTTTACATGCAGTTGAATATATACCTTGTGGGTTTTATGCAGATTCTTTTGAATTTATCTATTGGGTTAGTCTCGTTACTGATTTGAATTGGGTGATTAAGGAACTGTTGCTAGAAATAAACAGTTTTGATTAATAATTTTCACCGAATATATGTATTGAAAAAGGTTTTTTCAGCTGTTCAGTTGCTTGTGAGATGCCCATGAACCATTTTAATAGTAGTCTTTTTTTTGTTTGCTCTTCGCAAGATGTTAAGTTGAGTGATGACGATGATGAGGACAAGGACGACGACAATTAATCTGTAGTATTTCAATTTGTTTAAAAAGATTTCAATCGAAGTTTTGGTCATATAGATTCATCGATGAGAGAGTAAATTTTTTCTAGAGAGCCAATAAGTGCTCTCCTGCAATAGCGAAATCCCAATTGAAAATCGTGGGATTGATTTTTGGCAGGTGGGTTGTGTGCTGATATTCTGCTTGGAGTGGTTGGTTCAAACTCTTGCATTCTTCCTCAAGTACTATGCATATGTGGAAGATGGTGATCTTTCTAAGAGGAGTGCAAAGGTACAGCAAGTGGAGGAGAACATGAAGAATTGGCCATGGCCCTTCCAAGTCTGGACATGATGGGAACTGAATTTGTATTTGTGTTGGCATTTGTAAGAGCACTCGATGGCGACTTTTTTTGTTTACCTTCCAATATGCTTGAAGAATATTTGATTTTCGAAGCAGGTCTTGTTAGAAGTTGGCACATGTAAAATTGTTAGAGCATCTTCAATGGGTTTGGTTTATTGAACTGCCTACTTTTAACCAAATTCAGACATCCATTTGGTTGGTTTTTTGTATAATATCCTCTCAGCTTTCGATAAACAGAGTATACTGGTGATGGGGCAGTTTCTTGATTGCCAATGAACTTTACTGATCTGCTTGGGCTCGGGGCAGTTAAAACTAAAGCTTCGGACAAGAAGAAATGAAGTTAAAACCAGTAAACACAATGATCCAATGATCTATAAAACTTGGTATTTGACAAGATGATCAATGAGAATGAAAGTGGTAGTGGCCAATTTACCTCAGCAAAAAGAAACCACAACAGTTACGATACAGAACATTGTTTGTGCGAACCAATCGTTCTGAACTAGATCTGTACGTGGTGTATTAGTCCAACATACCACGTTGGTAACCCCTAAACTTTGCTGTCATGTCTCTGTTTGTTAAATCAATCCATTAACCCACAACCTCGTCTCAGCTTGTTAGAAGCCGCAAGGCTATAACTTTTTCTTTTTTTTTTTTCATCCGCGCAAGACTATAACTCATTCACTCTTAAAACCAGCATCACATTTCAAGTTCACTTTATGAGCACCATTCCAAGTTAAACGACGGTGACACAGTCATATTTAGGTGGAGCAATGCACGATTCTTTGATAGATACACCCAATCTGGTATTGAACGAAATAAAAAGAACAATCAATGTTGAACACGAAGGACTGCAACTGATATTTCAATTTGATCAAGAGCACTCTCAATTCCAGTCATCTCATTCAACTTTTCACTACTAGTTTGAACATGAAGGACTGCAACTTTTACAATTGAAGGGAACCTCGTTGAAAAGCAAACCAGTAACAGGAAAGGTACTATAGCATTACAATTTACACGAAGCTTAACAACGAGAGTTACATTAACAATTTCCTTGGGTAATTAGACGGACAAGGATTTACAAAGTAATCAAAATTCCTTTCTATTTTTCTTCACTGAGAACAATCAATGTTCTTCAATATCTACAGTTCTAATATGAATCACCGGAGTAGAAAACACGGACTTCCTCAACCCCTCAAGCCTCTTCGAATCCCTTTTTTTGCTGATTCGACCTTAACACCAAGAGAGAGGAGGAGTTATCTTCTGTGATCCGCAAGCTACAAAGAAAATACCCATTTTATTTTTTTAAAACATATTTCTAAAATACCCTTTTTCTCAAAAATCCCAACTCGAAAAAAAAATTAAAATTGTGTGGATTCGAACAGAGAGAGACCTCTGTTTGGGCTTCGTCGTTCCTCTTCTTCGACGATCTTCGTGGATCTGTTCGCCGGTCGTCGTCGTGAC
This sequence comes from Rhododendron mucronatum var. ripense, assembly GCA_019656295.1. NCBI lineage: Eukaryota > Viridiplantae > Streptophyta > Magnoliopsida > Ericales > Ericaceae > Rhododendron > Rhododendron mucronatum. Next base: position 320,342 of record BPLT01000255.1, read on the forward strand.
CTTGCTGCGATCGAGAGAGAGAGACCTCTGTTTGTCGGTCGTCTTCGTCGTCAACGGCTATGTGGGTTCGATCATCATTTTAACGGCTGTGTGGGTTCGATCGTCATCGGCTGCTGCTTTCTGCTTCTCTCTCTCTCTCTCTCCGTTTGATATGAGGGGAAGCGTATTGTGGAAGCTGGGGAGGGTTTTGCTTGGCTGACCCGGAGTGTAACCGCGAGACCATCTTTACCTGACCCATGGTAGCATTTTACCCGCGAGTGGCTTTTTAAAATCACAGCCGTTGGATGAGATCCAACGGCTCACACTACACGTCCGCATTTTCTAAATGTAAGGTCGACCTTACTTGAAGGGTAGTATATATATATATATATATATATATGCGCTAGGGGACCACATCCTTTGTCCAGTTAAAAAAATTTGCGTCAAGGTTTAAATATCATCGGATATGAAATCCAAGTAAACACGTTTCTTTACTCGGGTTTACTTATCGCCTTCACTGTTAGTCAGTCCTATGAAGGACCAACACCTCTAGAGGTCGAAGTATCGCAGTGTCGGACACGGGAACAAGGTGGGGACACGTTTGGGACATGTGGCGTGTCCCATAATTTAATTTAAATTTTTTTCTGGGACACGGCTGGGGATACTGATGGAGACATGGCAGGGACCAAACTGTAAGTTTTTAAAAATTTGGGGGTCAAACTATATTTTTTTTAAAAGTTGGGGCCAAATTGTAATTTTTTAAAAATTTATGGGTGTCAAACTATAATTATTTATTTATATAAATAAATACACGTCGCGTGTCCCCCGCCGTGTCCGTGTTCCCATTTTTTTAAAATTCCCGTATCCGTGTCCCTGCATCATAAGTCCAGTCAAACAAATCAGCCCTGGTGAATAGTTGTAGATGTGCAGCTCTAAACAAAAATCAGGGTTGTATAGGATTTTTACAAACACTTACACATCTAAAGGAGCCTCCATTTGCCCTCTGAAGTCTGAACTACGAAATACTTGACAAAAATAACAGTCCCACTTTTACCTCTTTTGTCATGTGAGACCCTTTTATAATATCTCCAATGGAGATGCTCCTACCCAAATGCAATCCCAAATATCTCATGATAAGACTCCCCAGTTCATAACATGAACAATGTTGGTAGTTAAGAAACCTTGATATTGTCGAACCCATGAACTTGAGCCGCCCGTCCATGGTTTAAGGTCCAAGAATCATTTAGTAGGAGGCTCACTTTTGCCTTTGTTTTTGTTATCTTTCTTTTGCTGAAGATATGTTTTAAAGGGTTCAACACAAGTTGAAATTCTCAAACCTGATTCTTTCAGGTGGATATCCTTTGAAGTGTGTCCATTTCAAATTACTTATCAAAAAAAAAAGTGTCCATTTCAAATTGGGTCATCTTCCTCGGTAGATGTGTTTTCATCATAATCGTACTACTATGATTCATAACTTTTTGTAGCCTTTTAAGAGTCATGTAATTTATTTATCCAGATACAAAGGGCTCCTCACAACTCGGATGCAGAGAACATAAGAATGAGAATGTTCAGTTTTCAAAGAGATAATGCCGGGTCACACGATGGGACGGGTTTCAGAGGGAGAGGGAGAGGGAGAGGAAGGACCAGAGGAGGGAGAGGCAGAGGGAGATTTTAGTTGAATGCTTGGCTTCCCCCTCTTGTCTTTTCACGTATTCTGCAGGTAACTCCTTTTTCTCTGTTTGGATTTTCTACATGTTCATGGGAGGCTTGGAGCTTCAAAGTTCTAAAGAATTTAAGAGACGCGCCTTGCTTTTCTGCATTTATCTTGATTTCCATTCCTCAGCAGTTTCATGGGAGGCTTGAATGTCATCCACAACTGAGAGCAGTTTTGCAGGCTGGACTTGTTTTTTGGTTCCTTTCAGCATAGGTACTTATTAACTGCAACTTATGTTTGAACATGAATAATAAGGTTTGCAACAATAGGAAATCTAATATGAAGTCGTGTATTACAGTTTCCTTGCCTTCGATCCTTTCTTTTTATCTTCTTTTTTTGTTAACATTTCACTTTCGATGCTGCTTTAACGTTATTGTGTTGATCAATAATTTTAAACTGATGAGGGAAACCTTTTCAGGAAAACCTTCTGAGATAGTTGTGTCAGTGCGATGTAGCATGATTGGAGCATTTGAATTGCTTACGAGTAATGGTTGTGAATGGGTGGATTTGGACAGCTTTAATTAGCCATTTTGCTATGCGAATACTATACTATACCCAATTGAACCCATTTATCTACATTTAGCGATTTATTTGTGCACCTTCAGAAGAAACCAATTTTGAGGTTCCGTTATCGTAGCAGGAGTCCTTTACAAGACTGAACGGAGACTGCCAGCAGCAGAAGCATGTTTGCGACTTGATGCTAGAAAAATGTGGTGGAAACAACTTGAATTGGATCTTCAAGATTAGATTTCTCCTCCTGTAGTAATATATGAACTTCTACAATGAACTTGGCTTACGAACATTTCCAGATGTCTTTTCTTTTCATTATTTCCCCCCTGGGTAATGGATTTGTTTTATGACTTGGTTAATTACGTAACGCCTTTAATTGGAGTTATCCTCGCCACCCTACTTTGTGCAAGTCCAGTAAGTTAGACAGCTTATGCAATCATGTCAATAACTTGTAAAGGTCGATTTTTATGGTAATTACTTGGAGTGGTTCTTTTCTGAAGATTGGACAAGTTGCAGATGTGTTGAAAACTCAGGGAGCACAGTTGTTACTTCCTGTGGCCCTCCTACATGCTGCGGCTTTCGCTCTTGGGTACTGGATTTCAAAATTATCATTTGGTGAATCAACTTCTCGTACGATCTCCATAGAATGTGGAATGCAGGTAATTATGTGTCTTCTCAGTAGATACTAGATACATATTCCCTTTTCCAAAATCTTGTCTGGTCTAGTTATAATCAATTCCTTGTTTTGTATATACCATGTAGGAATTAGTAAATAACTGCCAAGCTCTGCACTTATTGTTTGTTCTCATTAATCTTTTTCTGCAGAGCTCCGCACTTGGATTTCTACTTGCACAAAAGCATTTCACCAACCCTTTAGTGGCTGTCCCTTCTGCTGTAAGCGTGGTTTGCATGGCGGTAAGACTCTTGTTTGCATGCACTTGAATCTTTTCTGGTTTCTACCCTGTATGGTTGCAGTTTCCAAATCCTTTCTGCAAAACCCTGTTTCGAAAACAAAAGCTTTCCTCATTGTCATCTCTTATTCATTTTTAGTTGGATGGTTTTCGAGAAAATTGAAACATCGTTTCTATATTTTGTAAAGAGTGGGCTCTCTTCCAAAAGATTTCCGGAAAACAAGTTCAAAAAACAGGCAACTTTTCAAGTTTTCTTTGGTTGTGGTGAAATGAATCCAAAAAACAGATTCTCAAAACAAATTGTCATGCATTTTCATCTTCATTGCAGCTTGGTGGGAGTGCTCTTGCTGTATGCTGGAGGAACATGCCAATCCCTGCCTGTGACAAGGATGACTTCAAGGAATGAAAACAAAGTCTAAGGCTCCGTTTGTTTGGACGTAAAATATTTTACCTATTTTCCGGTGTTTGGCTGTGTAAAAAATAAGAAAAATATTTTACATGTAAAACATTTTCAATCAATTTGATCTGTAAGTTATTTTCTGAAATGAACCCGTTGCCTTCTACTGCAATTCTTACTGCTCAGTTTTCTCGATCATCAATCCTGACCCACGTTCAATTCCAATAATCTCATATCTCTCCACCGTTTAAGCTCCCCATCTCTCTCTACGCTATTTTGTTGATTTCTGAAAATATTTTCAAGTGCCAACCAAACACCGAAAATAAAAGTTTGAAGTTTGTTTTTTGAAAAAACATAATACATCGAACAAACGGAGCCTAAATCTTTCCTGTTTTCTGGTAGTATCGTTTTCTCTAACCTGTTGCTAGTTTCAGTGATGGATTTTCCGTCATTTCGCTAGTTTGGAAAAAATACTTATCATGCACAATCTTCACCTATTTTGCCTCCAGTGCAGAAGGGTATTTTTGGGTCTAGGTATTTGATTAAAAATTTACAAGTGAGCCATAGAGCATTGCAGATACGTTGGAGAATTCAGCGCTGTTTGAAATTTGAGAAATAAAATAAAATAAAATAAAATTATAGTGACCGAGTCGCCTGTTTGTATTGTCTTGCAATATATTTTTTCGAACTAAATGGTTGTGTTTATATTTTGATCAAGGATTTGTAAAGGGATTCATCTTCAATTGGATATCTTGTGATAGTTTTTCTTATTTATGTGTCCCCCATTGAATCCTTCACCGCGCAAGGGCGTTAGATTGGATTGTCATTCACGAAGACCGCATTTGAATGCAACAATTAGTGAAGAGATTACCCTTCCGTTGGACTACGAATCCACAAAATCAATAAGTCTAGAAATACTCCTACCAAGCACATGATACCTACGGTCCTGCGGAATGAAACAAACACGAGTCTTTCCTATTAGCGTGGGGGTAACTCTAGCTATTGAAATCCATATTCTTATGTCCCAAGGGAAGCCTATGTCCCCTTAACTTTTTGATATTTGAGTTTTTTTGTCAGCCTATGTTTGAAGGCATGCCAACAGTCCCACACTGATCAACAAATTTTCACAAAAAAAAAAATTGACTTTTAATTTTGGTTCACGAGGAAGTGTTTGAAAGTCTTTTGCGTCGCGGGGCGGGTGCTGTGCACCGCGCGCTACAACAAATTCGGTCTTTGACGATGAATAAAATTCGTCTCCGGAAACGCAAAATTCGTCGCTAAAGTTTCTGGCGACGAGAAATTTCTTCGTCTTTTGTTTCACGCCAAAGGGGTGGCAGTTATGGGCAATGAAATTTTTTTCTGTCACCAAATGAATCACTTTGGTATAAACCGTTGGAGACCTGATTTAGAGATTCCGAAAATAGTTGAGGCGCGCACAAGTTAATCCATCTATCTGATTATCAAAAAAAAATATCGGTACACCTGTCGGCAAGGGGTAGTTTCGCCACCATGTGGAATGCCTATCAACATACATTCATTCTTTGCACTAAAACAAAAGGGAAGGGGCCCCTTCGTACGCGCGGTCCATATCGGATAAATTGTATATTTACTGAGTGTAGCAAGTCAATGAACGGTAAAGAGAAAAAAATACATTTGATTCGAGCCCATTTCAATGATCGAGACCGATTACTTTTTACACCTTAAAGAGAATACTACTATAAGAGTAAAAAATTATCTATATCGATATGTTTTCAAAATACATTTATCTTTAGAATTCAAAAACATTGCAATACTAGATCGAATTTTTTTTAACGATAAATTTATTCAGAAAATATATCAAACGATATCCGAATGATTAACATGGTTCATGGCATAACAAATGTTCTCGATGCAATCCACAACGTGAACAATCCTCATCATCAAAATGAGCTCCAAAAGAACCCGAAAATAGACTACACCAGAAGGTCGAGTCCCTTTCCGGGTGAAAAAGACGGTCTAGTCCCTTTCAATCCCTAGTTTTTTTCTTTAGGTGAGCCCAAAAAAAAAAAACTCCTAAAAAATATCTGATCCTATCCATATAGAAGCTAGCCCCAGATGGGTTCTACCTGTCCTCTCTGCTACGCCGCCTACCGCTCATCTTTTATCGTTGTCCGTCTTGAGCCTCGGCAATCAATGGTCCGAATTTTAAAATCTGAAAGAGTTTTTTCGAACTATCCAAAACACTTTTGATGACGAAAAAATTTCATAGCCCATTTTTCGTTGTCTTTTGTTTCATGCCGAAGGGGTGATAGTTATTGGTGAGATGGAATATTTTTTCGCTGCCGAGTGAAACACTTTTTGGTATAAACAATTAGAGACATGATTTAGGGTCCTAGAAATAGTTGAAATGCACACAAGCTAACCCGACAATGCGATTATTAAAAGAAAAAAAATTGTTACACCTGTCGGCAAGGGGTAGTATCACCATCATGTGGTTGATGCATTAGATTGGTATTTAGAATTTCTTGTTCAATACTTGAGTTCAAGTGTTCATAACTACTTGGTGAGAGACTCTTTAGTGCTCGTAGCACGTTGTAAGACCTTGGCTTCGCCCGGCATTGATGCAATGAGTTCCATGCATATGCGTGAAATACCTATTGTTACCAAATTTTCTAGTTTCTATCCGATCGACAAAGGAATGCCAATCGACAGAGAAATGTTTTGTGATTGCCGGAATGTGGGTAAATTGTGAGATGGTATTTGGTTCATTGCCGTATTTCAGGACTTTTTTGGAAGCAAACGTATTAATATGGCATGAATGAGGACGGAAATTGAAGACTAATAAAAGTAACTTTTATTGATCTCCAAGTAGAAGCACAAAATTGACAGGGTATAACCAAATCAACAAAATACAATTTGTTAACAATTATTCCTACTATTAGAAAAAAAAAGATAATAGCCTATTGACGTTGTAAGTGTGTCCTTAAAACTGCCTCTACCTCTTGCTTAAATAGGCACCCCTTAATTTTGAATTTAAACCTTTCCCTCTATTCTAAAGTGGCGGTTTTCCTTCCCTTCATTCCTTTGCAAATAACTTCCACGAAGGAACATGCATACATGTTGCATAACTGCTCCTTTAATCATGGAACAACTGGATACACCTTCTGCCACGTGTAACTCGATCAACAGAGGAAACATGCTATTTAATCAATCGACAGAGGAGACAAGCTATCTGTTAGTCATTGACAGTTAAATAATTCGAAAAGCCTTATTATGGCTTTATCATAATTAACTGGATTATTAACCAAAAGTACCTTTTATTCACTTGGGTTATGGGTTAGCCCTTCACCCAAATAAATAAGGGGGCATTGTTTACACCATATATTCACCGCCTGTCGATGATCGACCGAAAGGTGACGATTATGGAAATGCAATCTATTTTATTATTATTAAGTATTCGTTTTAATATTAGTATTTCTTTTATTATTGTTATTTGCATGTAGGACACTAGCATGCTCCTACACTTTTGGAAGGACACTTAGCATACTTCTACACACTTTGAAGTTGAAGGGAAGTTATTTGGACACTTAGAAACAAATTAGAAGAATGAAGAGTAGTGGGAAATTAGGAAGTTATTTCCTACACATTTATTGTTTCCTATAAATAGTTTTGTTTAGATTTCATTGAAAATCCTCTCCAACAAATAAAGTCTTTACTCTGTTCTTAATTTTTGGCACTAGTAACTCATTCGGGTTATAATTAGGAGTCGGAGTAGGATTTCATATTCTAAGCTTAACTTAGGATCTTCGATGTGTCTCTCACAGCGATAGATCGATCATTGAAGATTAATGGAAGTCTCTTCCATTTGTCTTCAATTTTGTTCTTAATTTCACATTTAACTCAACTGCCCATATCGATGTCTAATCAGTGTGATTTTATACACTTGCGCAACAAACCAAACAAAATGAACGACTTGACTCACTTTTTTAGATCCAAAATTGGGCCCATTTGTGCCGCTGTTCAGAAAAGACCCAGGTCAACTCACAAAAATCTAATTCAATAATTCATTGCTTGACTCTCAGGTCGATTCTGGTTGGTCACAGCTGCCTGCTTGAATCCAATCTCAAACAAAGCCAAACGGTACTGGGAATAAAATTCACAAAACAGAGACGTCCAAAAACGTATACATGTGAAGGATTCATACAGGGTCCACAATCCACCCCAAACAACACGGTATGCGTTTCTCTCTTTCCATGAGGGAAAAAATTATCTCTTTCTTGTCAGACTAATTTGTGGTCTCTATTTTCTTATCTTAGAATATAAATGCATGATATAGAAGTTCAATTGTAAGACTACGTCCACCCCAAACAACACGGTATGCATTTCTCTCTTTCCATGCATGAGGGGGAAAAAGTATATACCTCTTTCTTGTCAGACTAATTTGTGGCCTTAATTTTCTTAGAATATATAGTTTCACAATCCATTTCTGCTCTATATGAGCGCTGGGAAAGGAGTGACGGTGGGTGAGATATTTTTGGGATTGGTGATGGTCGCATACTCGCATATGAATGGACGCGGGGCTCTGTTGCCCTCCATGGCATAGCACCGGCGCCCTAGCCACTCCCATAAACTACAGCGTTTTGTAAATAAAAATAAAAATTCTTGTCATTCTATTTGCGATCATATAGAGAAGAAACGTGATTATGAGAATCTTAAAGATAAAATTAAATTATGTCTCTTTAGAATAATATGATCAGAATAATAAAATCTTCCCACCGGTTTAAACAGATTGAAAATTGGAGTACTTAATTTTTTAACCATATTTTTTAATATATAAACTGCCTAAAAAATTAAGTGCTCAAATTTTCAATATGTTTGAACATATATAAAGATGTTATTATTCTGATCATATTGTTTTAAAGGATCATAATTAACTTTTGTCTCTAAAACTCTTATAATCACGTTTCTGCTTTACAGAATCCTAAATAAAGAGAAGATACTTAATTATGAGTGCTCTAAAGACAAAAATTAATTATGACCCTTTAAAATAATATGATCAAAATAATAATATTTTTGCACTGGTTCAAACGAATTAAAATTTTGAGCACTTATTTTTTTTGAGATTGTTTATATATTAAAATATGGTTAAAAAATTAAGTACTCCAATTTTTAATTCGTTTGAACTGGTGCGAATTTTTTTTATTCTAATCATATTATTCTAAAGAGATATAATTTAATTTTGTCTTTAGAGCTCTAATAATCACGTTTCTGCTCTATAGGATCACAAATAGATTGGCAAGAATTTTTTCCTTTACCAAACGTTGTCCTTTATGAGGGTTGGTAGGGGCTGCTGTGCCATAGAGGTAGCAGAGCCCCAAGATCCTAAACGGACGATGAAGTGGGGGTATTTTTGGTAGTCTACTCAAAACAGGGTTAATGCAGGATGGATTGGACATGTAGTGGACTTGGATGGGTGGACCATGACAAAAGGGGATAGGCCAGTCAGAACCCCTTTTTTTTTGTGCCATCCTCTGGCCCAATTGTAGTTCAACTTTTGGGTCCAAAAAAAATCAAAAAGTCTATCAACACAGATAAAGCATGCATAGATCATGCACTAATCTCAATGTGGGGCCCATTACAGGTCTCACAAAAATGATCCGATCTGTACATTAAATTTAAAATATTTTTTCGAGAGCCCCTACAAAAAATTAGCTCAATCCGATATTTAAAAGTACTCGATTTAATCATCTAATTTTTCATTCAGTTCTGAACCTAAATGAAAAATTAGATGATTAAATCGAGTATTTATAGATATCCGATTGATTTGATTTTTCATAAGGCCTCCTGAAAAAATATTTTAAATTTAATGGACGGATCAGATCGGTTGTGTAAGACCCGTAGTGCGCCCCACAAAGAGATCAGTACACGATCTGTGCATATTTTATCTGTGTCAATAGCAAAGTTGAAAAAAAATCAAGCTACTTAAATTTCTAACTGGAGACCTGCTGTACGATGCATACATAAGCCCCATCTCGAATTCGTAATAGTCGTGCCAAAAATCACTCTGATCCGAGATAGGGTAGTGACATGAAAAACACATGATTGATTATCTTGATCGAAGTTTTGTCTCAAATGCATAATAGTTTTTAAAAAATTCTCAAGACAAACATGGTTCGTTCATGCCTATATCGATGTCTAATCAGTGAGATTTTACACACTTGCGCAACAAACCAAACAAAATGAACGGCTTGACTCACTTTTTCAGATGCAGAATTGGGTCCATTTGTACCATGCTCAGAAAAGATCCAGGGGAGCCCCCGCAAAAAATTAGCTCAATTCGATATCTAAAAGTACTCGATTTAATCATCTAATTTTTCATTCAGTTCCGAACCTAAATGAAAAATTGGATGATTAAATCGAGTATTTATAGATATCGGGTTGATCTGATTTTTCATAAGGCCTCCTGAAAAAATATTTTAAATTTAATGGACGGATTAGATCGTTTGTGTAAGTCCCGTAGTGGGCCCCACATAGAGATCAGTGCACGATCTGTGCATGTTTTATCTGTCTCAATAGCAAAGTTGAAAAAAAAAATCAAGCTACTTAAATTTCTAACTGGGGACCTGCTGTATGATGCATACATGAGCCCCATCTCGAATTCGTAATAGCCATACCAAAAATCACTTTGATCTGAGATAGGGTAGGGACATGAACGACACATGATTGATTATCTTGATCGAAGTTTTGTCTCAAATGCATAAGAGTCTTTAAAAAATTCTCAAGACAAACATGGTTCATTCATGCCTATATCGATGTCTAATCAGTGTGATTTTACACACTTGCGCAACAAACCAAACAAAATGAACGGCTTGACTCACTTTTTCAGATGCAGAATTGGGTCCATTTGTACCGTGCTTAGAAAAGACCCAGGTCAACTCACAAAAACCTAATTCAATAATTCATTGCTTGACTCTCGGGTTGATTCTAGTAGTTCACAGCTGCTTGCTTGAATCCAATCTCCAACAAAGCCAAACGGTACTGGGAAAAAAATTCACAAAACAAAGACGTCCAAAAACGTATACATGTGAAGGATTCATATAGGGTTCACAATCCACCCCAAAACAACACGATATGCATTTCTCTCTTTCCATGAGGGAAAAAATATCTCTTTCTTGTCAGACTAATTTGTGGTCTCTATGTTCTTATCTTAGAATATAAATGCATGATATAGAAGTTCAATTGTAAGACTAAGTCCACCCCAAACAATACGGTATGCATTTCATTTCTATCTTTCCATGCATGAGGGGAAAAAAATATACCTCTTTCTTGTCAGACTAATTTGTGGCCTTAATTTTCTTAGAATATATAGTTTCACAATCATTTTTCCTCAATGAAAAAGTGTAACATTTTCTACAATATTGCTTATGATCATGAGAATAATTTCGTTGTATTTAATTAATTGTTTGTTTCCTTAAAAAAAATATGTTCTCCGAACACTTGGTGGGTGAAAGTTGACTAGAATACCTAATTGTTGATAAAAAGAAGAGTTATCCAACAAGCAATATTGGACAGTGGGGGTACAATTTATATTTGTCCGCTGCGCAAAACGCATTGCTATGTAATGCATTAAATTTGGTAAGGAACTAAATTGAAACTTTTTTCCGCACATTAGTAGATAATACCGAGTTCTTTTAATTTGTAGATAAAATTTGAAATCTTTTTTGCCAAAAGTATATTATTTATTAGTCATAAATTTGCCAGTCATAGACATGGACAATCAATTAGATGTACCATTCCGGAAAAGAACCAAACATACCATGGACAACCACCATACTTTGGATGTACTATTGGGAAAGACCCTAAACTAGGAGGGATTATATATTGAGTGCTTTTGGAGCAATGTTCCACACTAATAATAACAAACTAGATGTCATTTTGTTTCCCAATCAAAACACATGTGGCATACTACATGTAATTGCTTCAAGACCAAAATTATGATCCGAACCGTTAATCTTGTAAAATGTAAGGTTAAACTTTAGAATATAATCATCGTTCATTTTGCATGACAACTTAATTTCCATGTGTTTGTGCGTCTATAAACATCAAATCACACTCATATTTTGTAAACTCGTATATTTTTGTGTGTTCTACTAGTTGAATAGTTCAAATCCTAGTTCTGGGCTCAAAATATGGTCAAAAATTGAGAGTTTGGAGGAATACGGAGGAATGTAGTGTGGAGGAGAGTTGGTCCCTGATGGAAATGATAAAATTATCTTTTTCCGTGGCCAAGAATTTTTGACATATTGACTTGACTTGTAAGTCTGAGTCAATGAGGGGTAATGCTAGAGTACTTCGTTATAAAGAGCAAAATATTATTATTTTATTAATAATATTATTAAGAAACATGTTTTGTCATCACAAATAATATGAGTGAGGAAAAATAATTTGTCGACTAAAGGTTGTCAAGGATTCTCACCAAAGTGACGAAATTTATTTTTCGTTACTAATAGTGCTTTTTGATGACGAAATATTTCGTCACGAAAAATGAATAATTGGTGACAACAAAATTTCCCTTGCCTATTGATGTTTTTTGACAACGAAATTTTTTGTCACCAATTATTACTTCTGGCAATGAAGCGACAACAAATTCATCACCAAAAGTGATCCATCAATGAAAAAAAATTATGTCGCCAATATAAGGAATCAGTGACGAATTTTTTTGTCGCAATAGACATTTTCATATGAGAAAAAATCCCAATTTCTTGCTCTTGCTGCGTTTCGAATCCAAGTCAGTGCAAGCTTCGACCAATTGCCAATATTCTATACGTCAACGGGAGTTAGCGAGGTGTTAGGTACACACACTTTTCAATATATATTTCGAATATCTAATATATAGTAACATATACGTTTAACATTAAAATGTATTCCAAACGTCATTTTGAGCCTTTAATAAATTAATAGTATAACATATACGTCATTATGGTAGAACGTAGACAATATATCCATAAAGATAGGTTTTTTTTTTTTTTTGGACGGAAATTTGTCTTCTCAGCAGCTCCCTTCAAATCGAAATGCTAGCTCCATTTCCTGATTTTTGAACTCTAATAAGTTGAGTCATAAATGAGTGATGCGGAAGAGTAATTTCAAGTTTTTTAAGGTATATTTTTTTTTTATTGTTTTTGAAAAAGGAAAACACTTATTCAGAAAAGTCATAAATGATTGTGAACAGACTATTTTTCTTGGTCGAGTGTCAAGTGTCATTATATAAAGGGATCGATGACTTCAATCTAACAATTCCATAACCAAAAACCAAATGGAGAGGTTGATATGGCTCTTCCATTTTCTCTTCCTTTTCTTCCAGTATCAATCTGCTTCTTCATCATCCCCTCTCTCTTCATCTCCTTCGTCCAATCATTCGTGTTCTCTCAATGAGAGATCTTCACTGCTGCAATTTAAGCAAATGTTTACCATAAAAAGTTCTGCTTCTTCCCGGTGTGATGAACTTGGTTCTCCTTCATACCCGAAGACACTGTCTTGGAACGAGACTACTGATTCTGATTGTTGCTCATGGGACGGGGTCACGTGCGATGTGTCCACCGGTCACGTGACCGGGCTCGACCTCAGTTGTAGCAAACTCTATGGCACCATCCATCCGAATACCACTCTTTTCCAACTCTCACACCTCCAGCAACTCAACCTCGCCTTCAATGACTTCAACTTCTCCCCCTTTCCACCCTCTTTTAGCCGCTTCACGAGCTTATCCCATCTCAACCTATCCTATTCCTTTCTCTCAGGCTCAATCCCATCAGATATTGCCCACCTATCCAATCTCGTTTCACTCGATCTCAGTTATTCCTTTGCTTTGGAAATTCGGGATTATGCGGATTACCATTGCCAAAGAAATGTGGAGATAGTGAGGCACAACCACAGCCGAAATCCCCAGATGATGATGATGACGACGACTTTGTGAGTGGATTTACTTGGAGGATCGTGCTGATGGGGTATGGATGCGGATTGGTAATAGGAGTGACCATGGGATTTGTTATGTTCTTGACTGGAAGACCTAGATGGTTTACGAGGATAGTCGTTGGAGGAGAACCACGCCGGAAGGTGGTAAGAGTAAGGCAGATTGGTTGGAGAAGAAGTCATCGAAGTTAGATGCAGTTTTCTAGTAAGTGCTTTGATGTTATATTTGATGATTGTAATCTTGTTGCTAAGTTATTATTATTTTAATATATTAGTTGGGTTCGAATCGTTAACTTGCTAGTTACAGGAAAGGTTCACCTCAAACAAATGAGTTTTCGTTAATCAATATTATGACTATATATCTCATCTCAAATCCGAACATTGAGTAATGCAAAAAGCAACATATTTTACATTGATAGGAAACCAAACATATTTTCTTTGTTCATGCTATAATCAATTTGACAATTTTATTGGTTGGAGGTAGTCTTTTTCCTAGCCGATTATTGGATGACTCAACGCTCAAAAAGCTGGAAGTTCTTCGCGTTAAGGATATGGATTTGTTTCACTTATTTTTGGCAGAATTGAGATATGCGACCAAACGAACCAATCCAAACCAACAATGGAGAGATAGAGTTGAAATTGATTCTCTGATGGTGTTTAACGTTTTTCTTTTTCAGAAATTCTGTATCCCTTATATTTTTTATTGCACCACGAAAAATCTTATAGAGTGGCTGATTCAACTCTTTTACCAGTTAGAAATTCACACAACCCCAGACTGTATCCACAAGGAACAAACAAATAAAAACTTTCGAGAAAAAACAGAAACAGAGTATTAGCTTCTTTTTCCAGAAGAGGAAAGCAACCTCAGACTGTATTCCGTGCTTGTCTATGAACATAAGGTGTATTAGTTTGTTTCTTTTTCGACATTTTGTTGTTGGACAATGGTTTTGGTGTCTTTGAGCCTATTGTACGTTTAATAGTGTTTCCTTCGAAAAAAAGAAAAGTGAAACAAATGCCATGGCCGTGTGATAGATTGAGAGGCGCAGGCATGTCAGGACCGTGACATGACCCAAACGTGAATTAGGCTAGAGAGCCTGATTTGACTTCTGAACAGGCGAGTTGCGTGCGGTAAATAAAATCTACCGCCGGTTCTTTTTTGCCTCAGCGGAGGAGGACTTTACCATTTTCTCTAAGTGATGTAGAGAGAGGAACGAGCGCGGTACTCGAACCTTGCTAACGCCATTGGAATAAAAAACACGCGGGGTTTTCTATTATTGAAGAGATGAGCGCGGTGTTCGAATGTAGAGAACGTCGTTGAGATGGAAATGCTCGGGATCTGCATTGCCGAAAATAATAAATGTTACAATCAACTACGAAGTTACCGAAATTGAAATTTGTAGAAACAAACAAAACCGTAATTTTTGAACCCACGTTTTCAAATTCTGGAAAGCAATTCACTGCAACCTTGGCGGGGAAAATTCATGCTCTGCTCCCCCTTTTTTACCAAGTACCCGCATGTGGCACGTTTTATTGGACGATCATTTTTGGATACAAACAAATAGTGCATTAGTTTGTTGGCTTTTTTTGGATACTAGTAGATGTACACGTGCTTTGCACGTGGAGTCCTTCCATTAATTAAAAGAAATTCTACTTTCAAACAGAAAGGACAATTTGCTCTTCGTTGGTGTCATATAGACGTCCACTTAAATATTGTATTATTTTTCACATAATAGGGTTCAAATCTTCATATGAGTTTTTGGACGGATGTACCATATTGATCATGACCATCTTTTTAAATTTTGAGGATAAAGTGCAAGATTGAGAACATATTTTAAACACATGCTGCAAATAAAACACTCAATATCTTTCACTTGATACTCCAGAAAATTAAAACAAAATAGAAACACATAAAGAACAAACTTAGCTAGGGGATGATCCCTGACAACTGCTACTCCTGAACATCTGTGGTTAACTTGTCTAGAACCTCGATCGGGGTAGAGTCATCAGCGTCGCCAACCAAGTCTCTTGCTTGATTACCATTTTAGCAAAACATTCAACTATTTGATTTCCTTCTCCAAGAGTATTGGGATTTTTCTGGAGGTCCTTCATTGATGAGAGTTACCGCCATCTAAGAATTTGATTCTTGATCAACAGCATGCAATTCATGTCCAAATCGCCAAAAGTCTTGCTTCTAGGCTGGTACAATCTTCGAGAAGCCCATAAAATCCCAACACCCATAGACCTCACTCCTCTCGGATGACCCCTTCGAAACCTGCTTGGCTTGAGCAACCTGGGTAGGTCTAAATAATCAATTTCAAGCAAGGTAAACCTTAACCACAGATTTAGAGGATTCAGAAATTTATGATGTGTGATTCTGGATATTTCTAGCAGTCATGAAAACTGGGAGCTCAATGTTATAAAAGACTTTTTTACTTTTGCTAATCCAAAAGAACCATAAAAAACCAAAACCTAACATTCCAGGAACATCCAACGTTGTCCGTAACATTTATTGTACTATTCTTCAGTAATCCAATCGAAACAATGAAAATCATACTCATCCTATACCTGAAGATTAGGAAAATGCGCCCATAGCTCAAGACTATGTGAACAACTAACAAACAAATGATCAAGATCCTCAACCTCCATATTGCATATGGGACAGCAATTATGACACATAACGATATGAATAACTTAAAGTGAAGGCAAAGCAATAAAAAAAATCTTATAGTTTGTAAGAGATGGAGCTTCCAAAGTTAGCTACATGTCAAAGGATCTTGTTCACAAGAGGTATAGGCTGAATTGAGGTTGAATTGTCCATTCCCATTATCAACCTGGCAAGGAGCATCATTTGGTGAGAAAATTGATGTAAAAGAACATTAGTAACAAGGTCCAATACCGCCGGGTGAAGAATACATTCAAAGCCACATCCTAGACCTTCTCAGTAGTAATGTAATGTACATACTGAGCTTGTCAATATTCCCATGAAGCTCTATACAAGCATCCTCTCAAGATTTCTCACCGCACAACAACCCATTGAATACCCTTAAGATAATATCACTTGTGAGGATAATGGTGTTCCACACATGAGAGGCTTTCTTATTCAGAGGCCAACTTGGAAAAGAGTGGTTACTCAAATGTTTCTTCCAAATAAGTTGGATCCACAGGGTTTATTTTCCTCATTATCAATCCTCCAACCGAGTTTACACAAAAAAGAAAGGTTAGCCTTATTAAATCCAAGCCCACCATTATTTTTAGGTTTGCAAACAGTCTTTCATTCAACCAGGTGGACTTTCTTCTTATCATTGGTGTCTCGCCAACAAAAAATCTTAATAAGCTTATTAATTTTGTCCAAACAAGGATTCAAAGAGCTGTCCAGACTCCAGAGTTAGCCTTGAAGCCAACTATATCCCAACCATTGTTTGTCGAAACGGACGGGGCAGATTGCGAGCCTTTGTGAATAGTTTATTCAAGGCTCCTGCGTGAATATGTTTCTCTCTATCACCAAAACACAAATGGCTACCACTCCACAACTCCAGTATCAATACAGTAGTAAAGAACCATTATTAATTGCTATAGTCTTGGTAATTGCAAATCAACAAATGCATGACTCTCTAGATAAATAGTGATTCCCACATTGAAGTTAATTTCACAATTGCGATTTATACCTCCCTTACCCTATTTTCTATCACCAATTTGAAGAGAGAAAACGTCAAGCCTAAATAAGACCTTTTCGTACCTAATACACTATTAAGACAATCCCAAAGAGCATGATGGTTATTTTGTTTCCACTCATCTTAGCTATCCAAAATGCCGTACAAAGTTGAGGGTGTCAACCAAGATATAACCAGATGATTACTAATGTGAAACTCATGTTTTTCGGTAAGCACAAAGTCCAAGTTTTTTCTGGCTCAGAATATCGAGCGAAAAAGAAAGAAAAATTCAAACACGACCTAATAGATAAGTTTCGCAATAGTTTTCAGATGATAATGATCCACCCACCCAACAAAGACCACAAGGCTTAACAACACCACATACTTGAACTAAAAATCACGCAGTAATCGACAAATATGTACAAATTAATAGATAGTGCTAATTAGAAACTCTTTCACGCAACAGAGGGTTACCAAGATGAACTCCTAGGTCAGAGGTGAGAGAGAAGCTACATTTGCTACTTAAAGCCTTAGCTCCTCTCCTATTAACTTTAGGAGAAATAAACATTTTAGAATTATGGTAATTAATGATTAGATCAGAAGCGTCCAAAAAGTTGACAAATTTCAAGTACAGAATCGTATCTTTTATCATCAGTTGTAGCAAAAAATAATGCATTATCAGCAACGAAAATTTTTATTTACGGAGGCTCTGTAAATAAAATTTACGGAGGCCAATCTCGTGTGTCCAAAAATATTTCGGACGATCCGGATCAAAAACAAAGTATTAACAGTCAGAGATATTTATTACCAGTCAAAGTTTGAAAACATATCCCAACCATTGTTTGCCAAAATGGATGGGAGAGATTGCGCGCCTCTGTTAATAGTTTCTCTCTATCAGCAAAACACAAATGGCTAACACTCCACAACTCCAATATCAACTCTAGTGTTGGTAATTGCAAATCAACATATGCATGACTCTCTAGACAAAAAGTGATTCCCACATTGAAGTTAATTTCACAATTGTGATTTATAACTCCCTTACCCTATTTCCCATCACCAATTTGAAGAGCGAAGACATCAGTCAATGGCAAATAAGACCTTTCCGTAGCTAACACTATTAAGACAATCTCAAAGAGCATGATAGTTATTTCGTTTCCACCCATCTTAGTTATCCAAAATGCCTTACAAAGCTGAGGGTGTCAACCCAAATATAACCAGATGGTTACTGGTAAGCACAAAGTCCAAGCTTTTTCTGGCTCGAAATATCAAGAGAAAAAGAAAGAAAAATTCAAACACGACCTAATAGATAAGTTCCGCAATAGTTTTCAGAGGATAATGATCCACCCACCCAATGAAGACCACAAGGCTTAACAACACCACATACTTGAACTTAAAACCACGCATTAATCGACAAATACATACAAATACGATATGATCGAAGCAATTTTGGTCAAAGAAGAAGAAGTCTGAAGTTTTATGTTCTCTATGAGAAAATATGAGAAGAATACATGAAGTTCCAACTTCCAACACAAAATATACGACCAAAATCCAATTCTGTATCCAATCCTTAAAGAATCAATCTGTCAAACACCTTACTTGCAACAATATGTCCACGGATCAAAGAGGTGCATTTGCATAAGAGGCCAATATTTCAGAACAATGATATGTTCATATGATGGAGTAGCTATTTTTTCCCTCTTCGGAACATTTTGTCAAACATGTTTCAAGCACCTATCATGTGTTGATCTCAACAGTCCAAATTAATTTTCTTTGTAACCGACCAGAGAAAATGAATACAGATATTTCCAATGCTATTTACGTTTCTTATGTTTGTTGGAAACAAAGGACATAAGTTTCATGAATTTTAGTTCTAACTGATTCATTACCGTATCTCAATCATTAACAACTTTAAATCACCTCGACAATGTTGGTTGGCAATGTGGTTGTGGAACTTCTACGGTGGGATCCTCGATCGACAGCTATGCGTGTAGACGTAGTAGGAGATTTGGAATCAGAGGTCGAAGGCAATTTGTTAGGAAAGCTCTGGATGCCGACGTTTGAAATTTCTGGCAGTGTGGTTTTTGAAATTTTGGTTTGTTTGTGTATGGGATGGGGAATGGGGGCGTCGTCTTGGCCTTCTGTTTGAATATACTTGAGTTCAGTCCGCCGAGTCCGCTCATTGACGGTGGAGTTGAGCGGATGAGGAGAACAGGCTGACGGAGGGAGGCTGAAATGCGTTTTTCGGAGGCCAGGGGAGGCCGTTGCTGTTTTGTATCTTTTTCGTTGGAACGTTGCATTGTTTCGGCTGCGGGGGTGTTCGGCTAAATAAGCCAAGTGGCTTATTTTTTTGTCTTTGTTCAAATTTTTTGGAGATTATTACATCTTCATAACAAGATAAATCTAAAAAGTAAAAAATTTTGAGTGAAATCCAATTTTTTTTGAATAAAGACGAAAAAATTGGCTTATTGACTTAATTTCGTCTTTATTAAAAAAAATTAGATTTCGGTCAAAAAATTTTACTTTTTAGATTCCTCTTGTCGTGAAAATGCAATAATCCCAAAAAAATTTATAATAAGCCAAGTGATACCAAAAAAATTTGAATAAAAACAAAAAATAAGCCAAAATGGCTTTTTTAGCCGAACATAGCCTGCGATTAGTCGTAGGATGGGATAGGGATTAATTGCAAATGCAAGGGGCATTTGTGGAAAGAAAATGTAGGAAACAACTTGGGTTCTACATTTAAAAGAAGTAGTATAGATTTTGTCGTAGGATATATACAATTTTGCGTCTTTTAACTCTAGTAAAAACTTTGACCACTGGTTTTGGGGAAAAATCATACCGAATCAGTAATTGTGGTTTTGGTCAAGATAAAATGAAAATTGCCGCCGATTTTGGTTGGTGTTTTGGTTTTAGGTATATGTTTCGGTTGTCTCAATAACTGAACCGCACCGTTTCCATCCCTATCGTCAGTTCGTGTATGACACCGTTGGACAAATAGTTAATTGGGACTAGGCTTTATTGTATCCTAGTGGCAAATTCATTGTTAAATCGGTGCAAACCAAATTCAGTTGATAGGTTGATGCAAATGTTGTTTTAATGAAAGCATTTTCTAACGTGCCTTCCAGCGACCATTAATTTATTTCCTTTATTTTTATCCATTTCCATCAAATATACAGTATTCAAGATACCGTACACCCCGTACAAGGAGTTTATTGAAGCATTAATTTCCCAGTGCATAGAAATCATCAAACAAAAGTAGAGGAAATGTTGTGGTATGTATATATCGAGGGAAATTGCTTCTCCCCCCTCCTGACACACGCACCCCGAGCCCATCCCCCTCTTTCGAAATACAACTTCTTAAATATTTTTTTTAAAATAAAAAATTTAATGTTTTTTAAAAAAAAATTTAAAAAAATAAAAAATAATAAAGTTCGGATTCAGATTGATAATGGATGTAATCCGATCCGATCCGTATTTGGATTACTGGATTCGAATTATCGGATCGGATCGGATCCAGTCCGTTGACAGGCCTAATGACAACCTCAGTTTGTCCTTGAGAAACTGAAAATGCCCAACAGTGAAAGACTTGGTAAAGATGTCTGTTGTTTGTAAGTGGGAAGGAACAAACTTAATAACCAACTGTTTTGCTCAACACCTTTTCTCTCATGAAGTGAAAATCTACTTCAACATGATTAGTACGAGCATGGAAAACGGGATATGAAGCCAATGCAATCGCAGAAATATTGTCACACCACAGGATAGGTGTTGAACGAAGCCAGACATGCAAATCTTTTAACAGTTGAGTAAACCACATGATCTCAGCAGTAGTATTAGCCAAAGCCTTACATTCTGCTTGGGTAGATGAACGAGTCACTGTGGCTTGCTTTTTAGCAGACCAAGAAATTAGGTTAGGTCCTAAGAACACACAATAGCCACCAGTGGATCGTCTGTCAATGGAATCCCCTTCCCAATCTGCATCTGCAAAGGCAGAAAGGTGCAGAGATCCTTTGGTAAAGAGAAGACCTTGAGATAGAGAGCCCTTAACGTCAATCGAAAATCTCGTTGCAGTACATGGGAGATACGGTCTATCGAGATTTGTGGGGTTGGTCCTAAAGGGGGTCGTAATCGAACTGAAATATATCCGCACTATCTTCACAATCGACTTCTCAAACAACCATTTCAGATGAGAGATCCCAAATGATGTTGGAAAGCTATAGGGACTTCGGCTACTGAATTTATTTCAGAATAGCCTTTCTGGTTATCTTCAGTCATTGTTACAAAATATGACAATGTTGGAATCGTTAGACCTCTCTTCCAACCAACTAACTGGGGAGATTCCGGGAGAACTCAAAAGTTTGGCATTTCTTGCAGTTTTAAACCTTTCAAAGAACTATCTAGTTGGTCCCATACCTCAAGGAAATCAATTTGATACATTTTAGAATGATTCTTACATTGAAAATTAGGGATTGTGTGGATTACCATTGTCAAAGAAATGTGGAGACAGTGAGACACAACCACAGGCCCCATCCCAAGATGGTGATGGTGATGATGAAGATGACGGCTTTGTGAGTGGATTTACTTGGAGGATCGTGCTAATGGGGTATGGATCGATGCGGATTTGTAATAGGATTGAGTATGGGATTTGTTATGTTCTTGACTGGAAGACCGAAATGGTATACGAGATTAGTAACGCAAAAGTGAATACTGCACTTACCAAAGTCAATTCGATCCACAGTGATTGAAAACCAAACATGTTTCATTGTTACCTCAATGATGCTGATATTATGGATTCCCACATGTTTTGGTGTTTTATGTTTTTCTTTCTTCTGAAATTTTGCAGGAAGAAATAAAAAGTGGGATGGCTACAATAATGTCTCGCCCCATAGTACACATGTTTCAAATAACTTGTCGTACAATGAGGCCAATTGGTCATTAATTGATCTTTTGGCAGAGAATGAATATTGTCATGAGGTCCCCGAACCCCAATTCATTAGCATGTAATTTCATGTCTTAATGCAAATACTTTTGCTTCTGGTTTCAAAGACCAAACCATGTATTCCTTATTAGTCAGTATTAATTGCACCACGAAAAAGAGTGGCTGGTTTCACTCTTTTTTGAAAAAAATAAACATAAGAAATTCAGTTAGATACTTTATATTGAAAGATTCATATAAGCCAATGGCTCAGGGCTAGGTCCTCGAAAAAATAAAACCTAGTACTACTAGATAGATCCTTCAAACAGTTGAAAACATTCAGTAGTCGTGATCTTCATTTACGCGGATTTTTTTCCCACTAGTGCTAGAAACTACCACCATCTCCTAAATGGATTACTGTTCTAGCACTTGACAAACATAATAATATGCATGAAACTAAACCCTGTTGTACTACAACAGAAATATTTCGTGGAATTTAACCATGAATGAAAATAGTACATTTTTCGGTAAGCCTTGTTTATTGCAATACACCACTGTACATTAAGTCTACGAGACGGACCAAATGGTCCAGTGCGTCGTTACAAGTCCTCCTAAACCTAAAACTACTTCATTACCGGTTCAAGTTACAATATTACGTCTATAAGAGGATGAGTTAGATCACTAATAGCATTACTATATACCCAATTTTTTGGCTGGGATCTCATCCAGATCTACAAGTTCTTATTCCGCATTACAACCTTTTCCATCACCCTATATGCCCTCGAATGACTAAAGTTCACTTCCCTAAACATCGAATCATATAGACCTCTCTCTTGCAATGAGTCCACTTGGTCTTTGCCTGCAAGATATTCTCGGAATTTCAAAGCAATGAGGGCTGGGTATCGAACTAAAATGGACTTGAAATATATGGGGCAAAGTTGTTATGGAGATTCTGCGCCAATCGTCATCAAAGGAGTGTTGATTGAACAAATGAACAACCTCAACCTTCTTCACATCAATCTACTTCTCAGAAAATCAGCCACTAGAAATGAAATTACACGAAGTAACTAGGTAATGTCTAACTTATACGTAAAAAACTAATTTGGAGTTCGTCGGTGTCCAGTAGAGTGGGATCAGGAAATAGCCTGGGTGCTTCGTTATTACTTCCGTGTATATAGAAGAATATTGCCCCAAGCGTAGGGTTAATAAGTCGGTTGAAGCATAATAAACCGGAGAAGTCCGGGATCGTACCCAAGGGAATTAGTTCATGGCTTGCCTCGGATTGTTAGATGCAAGTAGGGTTTTCGACTTTTAGCCAGTCAACTTGGTTTTACTTTGAACGGTAGAATTAAAATGGCTAAATTGAAAGTTAATTAACTAGGAAAATATAGGGTAGGTCTAGGAATCCTAGCATTCATGACTCGGGTTAAATTGCACTTTTCACCAATTTACGCGATTTAAAATACACAATTGTAGGTATTTAAACCGGGAAAAAGAGATTCGATCATTAAGCTAGCTCTAGAATCTATTCGATAACCACCTCGAGCGTCAGAGCTCTAAGCATCATGTGTGGTGAGTAGGCAAAGCTCTCACCTACACATGATCAAAGAGGTTAACACCTTGGCGGTTAACCAAACAAATCCGAACCCCACTTTGATTTTCAAATCTAAAAATTGAAGCTTTATTGGTGAAAAATCCAATTTTTACCCAAGCCATGGGATGCTAATCATTCCATGACCTAACCCTTGAAACTACTCACACATATCTAGAGAGATATGAGCAAGCAAAAATCTACTAAACATAAATGAAATGCAAGACTAGAAGAATATTAGCTTAAAAGATAGATCGGGAGTAAAGCTACAACTTTAATTAACACGACGATATCAAAAACTAACTAAATAAGGCAGAAATTAAAGTATTCAAAAGCTGGAAATGAAGAACAAGTAAGAACAATACCCAAAAAGCAAATTGAATCTAAGCTAGATCTAGAAAATTGTGCAAAAAACGTTCTGTCATTATCATTACATCATGCCTTTTTATTCCCCGCTCGGAATATGCTCTAAAGATGCTTCCAAGATGCTTCATTAATGGCCTCGGTACCGATAGCCAGGCCTTACATTACTAAGCTAGGCAGTCGGTACCGATTGGAACAAATAGCATCGATCGATCGCGAGGGCTTAGGAGGGAGCCGGGGCAAAACGGTTCGGTACCGATTGAAGCTATGGTGTTCGATCGATCGCCCCGTCTTATCAGTTCTGAAGCTTGAAAGTTGTTCAGCCCTTGGCCACACCTTGGCCACAGCTTGGCCACAGCTTGGCTACGCCTTGGCCACGCTTGAGTTTGCCCGGGCCACAGCTTGGCCACGCCTTGGCTTTGGCTGTCGGCCTGCTTCTGCCTTGGCGATTCTGCTTCTTCCGCCCGGGCTGAACTTCTCGCTTTGGCTCTGCTCAGCCTTGACGTCGGGTAACTTTTGCCTGAGCTCTGCCTGAGCTGCGCCTTGGCCTTTAAAGGCTTTTATTAGGCGATTTACCTACAAAACAAAACAAACACACTCTACGAGACAACTAAGTTAAAAACAACTAATTAAAGAGTAAATTAAACTAAACCTAGACACTAGCGCACCCTCTCATTGCATTCCCGGGTGCTTATCACGCCCCCCCAACTTAGGGTTTGCTAGTCCCTAGCGAACAAAATAAAACGAATAAAATAAAACGAACTTGAAAACAAGCTACTATGCAATCTTTCCGAGCTTCACAACTTAGAACATGCTCCACATTATCACCTAGCAAGAGTTCAATCATTCCGGCTTTTTATTTCATTCCTAAAACTCACAATTTCAGTGTCCGATTAAACAGGCTAAGTAGCAAGCAGGTTAATGAGCAAGCTAAAAAGGCTTGTGTCCTCGAACAAAGGTAGGATACGGGACACAAGACGTTGCGAATTCAGAGTCAAGCCATATCCACCGAAAAAGTGCTTGACAAACAGGCATTAGTGAACAAGAAATACTATGCCTCAGGAAACTACAGCACTTTATTCAACAGAATTAAACACAAGCAGATGAAATTTGGATAACGAAAGGAAAGCATGCCATAATACTAATCATGCAACTATCAAACAGTCAATCAAAAAGGACACCAAGCGCACAAAAGATCAACTAAGGTCTTTTTAAGCTTTTAATGACCGTGGTTTCAAAGAACAAGTTAGCCAAAATAGGCGACGGTCTTTTTTCTAGCTTGGTTAATCTACCCTAGTGACCGCCGCCAACAATTAAAAGAACCAAGTCAAGGCCAAACCGGCCAAACCAATAAACCAACTTCTACTAACTATCAATGTACCAACTATGCTACGAAATGAAATGACAAAAAACAAAATAAACTAAAGGATAGGATAGTTGGCATGTCAACCAACCAAGACCCCGACCAAGTAAGGGGAATTTCTAAAGCCACCGACCCAGCAGCACATCACCACCACATGTCATCACCTCATCCTTCCTCCTCATCATCATCCAGCTCCTCTTCCTCCCCGAAATCATCACTCACTTCTGGCACAATGTCTTGTTCTGGTACGAACTTCTCCCCATATTGACGTTCAAGAACCGAAGATTGCCAAGCCACCTCTTTCTTAAGCTGTGATTGCTCCCTCAGAATCTGTCTCCTTTCCACTTTCCCTTTCCTCAAGCTCTTGATAATAGAGATGTTTTGGCAACAGAGTAGCCTAATCCATGTACTCTGTTTGGATTTCTTTGAAGGCACAGTAGTCCAATAGCTGCCAGAACCCAAAATTTTAGCCTCGGTTGCTCGAGCTTGCGAAATACTCTTCATGTCAAAAGTGTCGGTCATTGGTCCCGGCTCAAGCTCCTCCAACTTTTCATATTCCGCTCCCCTCACCCCTTGTTCCTTACACAGAGCCGTAATCATACATGGAAATGGCATACGGGCTGTAGACAGAGTATCATTTTTGAAATCTACCAACTGAGTAAAAATAAAGAACGCCCAATCTACTACCACATCTTTCGCAACGAAAGCATACAACAGCTCCCCACTCTTCCTAGTTGGCTTATGCTCAGCCCCTCTCGGATAAATATTGTAGTGAAGCACTTTGTTCAAAAAACGATACGACCCTTTAAACTTCCCGGGCACATGGGGGAGTTCAGCCTCAGACATATCCAAATACAGCTCTTTGTTTATCACTCCTAAATCAATTTGCATGCCTTCAATCGGATAAGTAACAGATTCGGGAGTTGGACGAGTGATTTTCAAATAACGGGCTATAGCATTGGGCGTGATCACAATATCTACATTTGCAACCCTAAAAGTAATAGCAGCATTGGGATCATTCTCCCACTCACCAACAGGCACTTTCAATTTCTTATAAAATTCAATAACTAGCTTTTTATTGTAACCCTCTAATTTTTCAGTCCAGAAAGTAAAACCTTTTCGCATGATAATGCGGAGCCCGAGATGTTCCTTCCCCAAAGCTTCAGCAGCCACCTGCCTCTCATTCTTGAATTTCCGTTTGTCCATGCTTGCTTCCCAATTCCTTTGTTTATCCGCTGCCATTTCCTGTGGAGTTCGTCTCCTTTTCCGAGTTCGAACACCCGCCATTCCCCCGGCCTGATTTCCCTCCTCATCTGACTCAGGCAAGAAATCATCATCCTCCTCTTCAATTTCGGGTTGAGAAGAGGTTGCGCGATGCGCGGTCTTTTTGATTCTCGGCATTGAAAGCAAAAAGGGTTTGGGTTTATTTTTTTGGTATTTTTTTTTCGGATCTTGGCTAGGGTTTATGGGGTTTATGGATTTTTGAGTGGAATGGGTGAATGCATGGTCAAAATATGGTGGGGGTTGAATAAACTAGTGAAAAACAAGAACAAAAATTCGGAATTTTTGGTGGGGTATGAAAGTTTTCGGATTTAAGAGAGAAGTAGTGGGTTTACCTTGATTTTTGCTTGAAACCTCGAAATTGGTGGAGAACACTTGAAGAATACTTGAAGATGTTGAAGGATTTGGTGGTTTTGTGGAAGAATATGGGGGATTTGGTGGAGGAATTGAATGGTTGGGGTTAGGGTTTGAGAGGAATAATGGGAAAAGAGAGAGAGGCTGTCGGGTTCAGAAGTTTGGAATGGAGAATGAAGTTTGGTCGTGCTTTGATCTGAACCTTCAGTTCTGATAAGACTTCGGTACCGATTGGAACCCTTAACTTCAATCGATCTCGAACCTTCTACATGTCCCAGCCGTTAACGCCTCGGTATCGATGGAACAAAATAATCTCAATCGATCTCGAAGCAGCTAACTCGTCCCAGAGGATAAGGGAGTCGGTACCGATTGAAAGATTTTAGTTCGATCGATCGCGAAGCAGGTAACTCAAAAATTCTGCTTTCCTTCAATTTGATCCCCAGAACTTCGGATAACTTCAAATAACCCCCCAAAGCACCTTTGCACAATGAACACTTACCCACAACAACCCTCCAAACACCGGTTACCTAGGTTAAACAAAGAACGGAGAGACAACAGGCTGCAACATAGGACTAGGTGACACATATGTGGTATGATCATGCAAAGAATGCCTTGTATCCTTTCCTAAGTGCGCTTTGGATTCCAAAATAATTGAAAGTTGACATTTAAACACAATTAGACATGAACATGCGATTATTCACCTAACTACAAGCAATTTATTGGAAAAGTGGGGATATGGGCCAAAGCTTGCTCAAAAACTTGCTCAAAATTTAACCCATTCAACTTTCAACTAAGCATGCAAATTGAGAAGCACAAAGATTTCTTAGGATTGCCACGAACTCTTGCCAACTAACAATTATTGAGCATGCAACAAGTCATGAACAAAACTAAAAATTATGACAAAAGGAAGGAATTGCAAGTAAAAAGCTTTTATTTATTTTTAAAATTTTCCATTTTCTCATTTTTTTTTTGGAATTTTCAATTTCTATTATTTTTGAATTTTCAAAATTTAACACAAAACACAAAAATCAAACAAATAGCACATAAGCTCATAAATAGCACATAAGCTAACCCCTCCCCCAAACTTAAAGCGATGCTATGCCCTCATAGCATTAGGAACAAGAGCGAAGGAAGGAAGAGTGCGCGAATGTACCGTCCAAGGGGAATGTCAACCCCTAAATACCTCGACCAAGTTGGAGGATTTTATGTCAATGTCTTGCTCCAGCCAGATTAGATGCTTCCAAGGTTTACTCCTTCGGTTCTACCAACTCGGAACCATAGCTAGTCACACAGGGCCATATCCAAAGCTTTATCGGACTAACAACCGCGGCACTTAGCCGCACCCATGCTTAGGGCTCCTGAATGCCTCACTCACTCCGGCTTAAGACCCAATCCACCAAGGCTGGTGTGGTAGCATATAAACCCTGCAGAAGACTTAAGAGAACGACCTTCCACAAAACAGATGACATTAGAACCACCGGCCCGTGTTATCCGGCTTCAAACCAAACAAAAATAAAAAGACAGAACATAAAGACAAATGCAATGAACAAATGAAAACATGCAAAACAAAATGAAATGCACCACCCGATCATCACGCGATCACACGAGTCATACTTTTCTTCCCATTTCCTACCGGAGGGGGTAAGTAATAGGTGGCTATACTAGACCGTTGAACATGTGTTATGCTAGCGCCCGTAATAAAATCTATCGCTTGACCTCGCCAATCAATTAAGTTCAGCGTCCCCTAGGATCAAAAACAAGTAAGGACAAGATACAACCTAGCGTGCACTCCAGGCAATATCAACCCTCACTCACAGACCTAAGTTGCCTCCGATTAGGGGCAATCGCGGAGAGCATGGATCATTAACGATAGACTATTACCAAGAAGAACTAATGAAAGCCCTTGTTACACTAACACATTGGTGATATCTTTTCATGTGATTTATCTCCAAGATTTTATTTGATGCAACATAAAACAAAACATAACTAAAACTAAACAAAACATGCAAAGCTAAGCAAAAGAGAACGAAGAAAGAAAAGCAAATATGTACAGTATATACAAATTTAATATCAGAACTCGGAGCGTCAAAGTCACAGCTAGACTCCGCCAAACAATGAAGTTCAGCGTCCCCTAAGATCGTAACCAGGCAAGCAACAAGATCGAGCCAAGTGCGCTAGCACGGGAGTATCAAGGCCTAACCTAAGGATCCCTATCGCCCCCGTTGGGGCTAATCTGGAAGGCGTGAGTGATTTACTGTGAATTACTCCTATCAGAAGAGCTAACTAAAGCCCTATGTCACTGATATTAAATGATTTGCCCTTCGAACCGGAGCTGGGCACACGATCCTTTTTTTAGTAGCGGCGTGCGGAGCTACATATACCCAAGTCAATGGTGGGTACCCCCTACCCGGGGGCCGGGTCCGACAAACAGTTAAGTTCAGCGGTTACGCTTGCGCTCCCCGTGCAATTTAATTCAAAACAAACTATCGAACAAGGCCATCCGCGTAAGCAGGATCGACCAAATCTTCATCGGGCTCTCCAACTTCAAAACCTCCAAGAAAATGCTTAAGCCTTTGTCCATTCACCTTAAAAGAGGAACCATTGTTCATGTTCTCTACTTCTATTGCCCCATGAGGGAAAACGGTTTTAACAACATACGGACCGGCCCAACGTGACCGCAATTTACCGGGGTGAAGATGCAAACGAGAGTTATACAATAAGACTTTTTGGCCCGGTTCAAAGTTCTTAATCACAATTCTCTTATCATGCTTTTCTTTGATTTTAGATTTATAAGCAATAGAGTGGTCATAAGCATTATACCTCATCTCCTCAAGTTCCGTCAATTGAAGCTTTCGGTGAGCGCCCGCAAGAGGTAGATTGAAATTAAGCTTCTTGATCGCCCAATACGCTTTGTGTTCAAGTTCAACCGGCAAATGGCAAGCTTTCCCATAGACGAGCCGATAAGGAGACATACCCAAGATAGTCTTGTAAGCAGTACGGTAAGCCCACAAAGCATCGACCAAGCGAGTTGACCAATCCTTGCGGGTAGGATTAACCGTCTTCTCCAAGATGTTCTTGATCTCGCGATTCGCTAGCTCCGCTTGACCATTTGTTTGAGGATGATAGGCCATTGAAACCTTATGAATAATTGAATACTTCCTCATCAAAGCAGCAACAGACCGGTTGCAAAAGTGAGACCCTTGATCACTGATTATAGCCCTTGGCATCCCAAATCTCGATAAAATGTTGTCCCTCAGAAATTCAACCACCACTGAATGATCATTCGTGCGTGTAGGAATCGCCTCTACCCATTTGGAAACATAGTCAACCGCTAACAGAATGTAGAGGTAACCGAAAGACGAAGGGAAAGGGCCCATGAAATCAATACCCCAGCAATCGAAGACTTCAATGATGATTATAGGAGTAAGAGGCATCTCATTTCTTTGAGTAACACACCCTAAGAGTTGACAACGAGCACAACTCCGACAAAAGGCAAACGTATCCTTGTACAAGTGCGGCCAATAAAATCCACATTGCAAAATCTTGGTTGCGGTCTTCTTAAACGAGAAATGACCCCCGCAAGCCTCCGTATTACAAAATTTAATCACGCTTTGTTGCTCAGAATCGGGAACACAACGACGAATAAGTTGGTCGGCGCAATACTTAAAAAGGTATGGATCATCAAAGGAGAACCTCTTCACCTCGGATAGAAAACGGCGCCTTTCTTGAGTATTCCAATGAGGCGGAGTCAAACCCGTCACCAAATAATTCACGATATCCGCATACCATGGAGTTGTAGAGATTCCAAACAATTGCTCATCGGGAAAAGAGTCCACGATAGGAAGATTCGGTGTAGGATCCTCAAACTGTAGCCTCGACAAATGATCGGCTACCACATTCTCAACACCCTTCTTGTCTTTGATAGTCAGATTGAACTCTTGAAGAAGGAGGATCCATCGGATCAAGCGGGCTTTAGCATCTTGCTTCGTAAGGAGATATTTGAGAGCGGAGTGATCCGTGTACACAATAATAGGAGCGCCACCAATTAGATAAGACCGGAATTTATCCAGAGCGAACACCACCGCAAGTAACTCTTTCTCCGTGGTTGTATAATTCACTTGAGCGTCATTCAAGGTTTTGCTCGCATAATGAATCACATAAGGATGCTTGTCCTTTCTTTGCCCCAAAACGGCTCCCACGGCATAATCACTTGCATCACACATAAGCTCAAAAGGTAAGCTCCAATCCGGTGGTTGCACAATAGGAGGGGTGGTAAGACTAGCCTTCAATTTAACAAACGCTTGCTCGCATGCGGGGGACCACTCGAAAGGTACGTCTTTAGCAAGAAGTTGGCACAAGGGTCGAGAAATAGCACTAAAATCCTTGATGAATCGGCGGTAGAATCCGGCGTGCCCGAGAAATGAACGGATGTCCTTCACACACTTTGGAGTCGGGAGATTGGAAATGAGATCGATCTTTGCCTTATCCACCGCGATACCATCCGATGATACAATATGACCCAGAACAATTCCTTGAGTGACCATGAAATGACACTTTTCCTAATTCAGCACCAAATTCTTCTCTTCACATCTTATCAAAACTTTTTCTAAGTTGGCCAAACATGACTCGAACGAGTCGCCAAACACAGAAAAATCATCCATGAAAACCTCTAATATCTTCTCGACCATATCACTAAAAATCCCCATCATGCATCGTGAGAAAGTCCCCGGAGCGTTGCATAACCCAAACGGCATCCGACGATAAGCAAAAGTTCCGAAGGGGCAAGTGAATGTCGTCTTCTCTTGGTCTTCTAGGGCAACTTCGATTTGATTGTACCCAGAGTATCCATCCAAGAAACAATAGAATGCATGTCCAGCTATTCTCTCCAAGATCTGATCGATAAAAGGCAAGGGAAAGTGATCTTTTCTGGTGCTTGCGTTGAGCTTTCAATAGTCAATACACACCCTCCATCCCGTCTGAACACGAGTTGGCACAAGCTCATTCTCCTCATTGCGCACAACGGTTACCCCAGATTTCTTTGGTACGACCTGAACTGGACTCACCCATTTACTATCAGCAATAGGATAAATGATACCCACATCGAGCAACTTTAAGACTTCCGCTCGGACCACATCTTTCATAATCGGATTCAAACGACGTTGGGGTTGACGAGACGGCTTGACATTATCCTCCAAAGCAATATGATGAGAGCACAAAGTAGCATCAATCCCTTTAATATCCGCAATGGTCCACCCGATGGCCTTCTTATGCTTCCTTAATGAATCAAGCAATTTTTCCTCCCGAGAATTCCCAAGAGAGGAAGAAATAACCACAGGATAAGTCTCGTGATCTCCAAGAAAAGCATATTTCAACGTGTCGGGCAAAGGTTTCAATTCCAGCTTCGGTGGCTCAATACTCGATGGTAGAACTTTCTTCTCAAGTGGGGGAAACTCTTCGAATTCATCGCACTTTGGGACCCAAGAATGCATAGCACACGCTTCATCTTCCTCATTGAGCAATGATAATAAATAATTCACTTCAAAAGACTCAAGAAATTCGGCCTCTTCGGTGGTAAGAGCAACTTCCAAAGGATCGCTGTAAAGCAGCGCATCCACGTGTTCCTCTACAAGAGTATCAATAAAGCTCACTTCATTCACGTTCTCATCATCCCCCATTTGACTGCCCACATTAAAAACATTGACTTCCATCTTCATGTTACCGAAAGTCATATTAAGAAGTCCATTTTGACAATTAATGATAGCATCCGCCGTGGCTAAGAAGGGCCTCCCGAGAATAACCGGAGTAGAAGTAGCCAAAGAATCATTTGGATTAGTGTCAAGAATCACAAAATCCACCGGATAGACAAACTGACCAACTTGAACTAGAACGTCTTCCACTACTCCCCTTGGTGTACGAACACTCCGATCGGCCAACTGTAGCGTAACTCGAGTAGGTCTCATCTCCCCCAACCCGAGTTCTTGATAAACAGAAAACGGAAGCAGATTGACACTTGCACCAAGATCAAGTAGAGCTTGCTCGATACGCTTCCCTCCAATGGTGACAGCAATGGTGGGACTCCCTGGATCCTTGTATTTCGGAGCAATACTTGTCTGAATAATTGAACTCACTTGCTCGGTCAAAAAGATCTTCTTTTGAACATTCAACTTGCGCTTTCGAGTGCATAGATCTTTAAGAAACTTGGCATATGACGGAATTTGCTTAATCGCATCCATTAGCGGGATGTTGATCTTCACTTGATTGAACAGCTCATGCAACTCCGCATTCAAATTGGGTTTTGCCAAAGCCCTCAAACGGTTGGGAAATGGAGCTGGTGTTGGAATGACTTTAGGATCCGCATCACTTTGTTCTTTCGCCTTACCCTTGCCATTTTCCTTTGAAACCTCTTCGCTTGCCTCCTTGGGGGATTCCCCAAGAGACGGTGTAGGACTTGAACGATCAATAGGAGGGGGCAAATAAGATGGTTCCGGAGGCATCTCTACTTGGTTATCCACCACCTTCCCACTCCGAAGAGAAATAATCGCCTTTGCTTGCTCGGGGAAAGTCACCGAAGAGCTAGCAAAGTGAAGACCTTGAGAATTAGGTGGAGTGGACATCGT
This sequence comes from Rhododendron mucronatum var. ripense, assembly GCA_019656295.1. Lineage (NCBI taxonomy): Eukaryota > Viridiplantae > Streptophyta > Magnoliopsida > Ericales > Ericaceae > Rhododendron > Rhododendron mucronatum. Next base: position 353,929 of record BPLT01000255.1, read on the forward strand.
TTGCGGATTAGGTTGAGGTTGTGTTGGAAACTTCCCTTTCTCTTGTTGAAGCATACCCACAGTAGTTGTCAACTTCCCCAACTGATTTCTGATATCATTCATCATCTGAGTTTGTTGCTCATTGATTGCGGTTTGACTTTGCAAAAGAGCACTAAATTGATCTTCCCAAGAACGCTTTGGTGGTTGTTGAAACTGAGCAGGTGGTTGCTGAAATTGATTAGCATGCGGGAACGAACTAGATTGAGCAAATCCCGGTGGGCCTTGAGCTTGAGAAAAACGGAAAGCATTTTGAGGTTGCTTCCAAGGCATTTGAGGAGCGGGAGGAACTTGAGAAGGACCCCCTTCATTAGATTGATTCCAACGGAAAGCCGGATGTTGACGTGTACCCGGATTATAAGATTGAGCATAAGGATCAAAACGTTGCACGGCCTGAACTTCCTCCGGAGGGAGCCCATTAATCACATTCTTCAAAGCCGGAATATTTGGACAAGTCTCGGTAGAATGACCCACCATCTCGCAAATAACACAAACGTCCTCTACTTGGCGTACCACTTTGACCTCTTGAGATTGAGCACTTTTGAGTTCCAACTTGTCAAGCTTTCGAGCGATTTCCTCCAAGCGAGTTTCAAAAGCACTTTGCTCCGAGATAGAAAATTTCCCCGTACCAGTGGGACCTTGATTGAACATAGCTCTCTCCCCCGGATCTGTAAACTGCCACGCTTGAGTTTTCTCAGCCAAAGACTCATAATAATCCCAAGCATCCTCCGGTGTCTTTCCCATAAAATCACTTCCACCCAAAGTATCGAGAAGCTTCTTACTCTCTTGAGAACACCCCATATAGAAATAGTTGACTTGAAGATACAACGGGAAATTGTGATGAGGAACCACCATGAGTAGGTCCTTGTACCGTTCCCAATACTTGTGAAAAGTCTCGTTCTCCCTTTGCTTGAAATTCTGAATCTGATCCATAAGCAATTTCGTTCGACTTGCCGGAAAGAACTTTGTAGTGAAAGCATCTTGAACCTCCCTCCAAGTACGCAATGAACGAGGCTTCAAGGAATTAAACCATTGTTTCGCCTTATCCTTTAAAGTGAACGGAAATAGCTTAAGACGAGCTTGATCAAGTTGATTCTGAGCAGGGACCAAAGAATGCAAAACAGACTCAAACTCCCGGATATGAGAATACGGATCCTCCAACTCTCGACCCCGAAATTTTGGAATTACCCGAAGATACTCAGCTTTGAATTCAAATACATTCCCAGCAGCTGGAGTCGGAATAACGATAGGCGATATTTGAGGACCCCTTTCTGGATTGAGATATTCGCGAAGAGTACGAACAACAGCTTCTTCGGCCATTGGGCCTTTGCGAATAAGCTTACGATTTACTTTGCGAGGCGGAGAATGCGCAGGATAAGCCTGAGTGATACTCCGGATTTTAGGCGGAGAAGAAGAACGATGAAGCCGATTGGAAGTCGGGCTTCGGAACACATGCATACACAAAAAGAGATACTACTAACTAACTAACTACCAACAAGCTATCAGACTGGAGGGGCTAGGCCGCCACCTCAACTCAACAAACAGAATATGCGAGGGGGTATGCCACCACCTCGGCTAAGCAATGCAATCAAATTAAGCTAAGTAAACTAACAAATTAAACTAAACTAACTAAGCACACACTCCATATTTAGCTTGGTTTCGTTACACCTCAGGTCAGACATCACAGCCAGGTTAGAGGTATCCACCAAACTAAACACGAGCCACTAACACATAAACTACTAAACTACTACTACTACTAAAAGACGAAAGCGGGATACTTACAGTGGTTTGTCGAACCTCCAAGAAAGCCATAATAAGAAATCCCCGGCAACGGCGCCAAAAATGCTTCGTTATTACTTCCGTGTATATAGAAGAATATTGCCCCAAGCGTAGGGTTAATAAGTCGGTTGAAGCATAATAAACCGGAGAAGTCCGGGATCGTACCCAAGGGAATTAGTTCATGGCTTGCCTCGGATTGTTAGATGCAAGTAGGGTTTTCGACTTTTAGCCAGTCAACTTGGTTTTACTTTGAACGGTAGAATTAAAATGGCTAAATTGAAAGTTAATTAACTAGGAAAATATAGGGTAGGTCTAGGAATCCTAGCATTCATGACTCGGGTTAAATTGCACTTTTCACCAATTTACGCGATTTAAAATACACAATTGTAGGTATTTAAACCGGGAAAAAGAGATTCGATCATTAAGCTTGCTCTAGAATCTATTCGATAACCACCTCGAGCGTCAGAGCTCTAAGCATCATGTGTGGTGAGTAGGCAAAGCTCTCACCTACACATGATCAAAGAGGTTAACACCTTGGCGGTTAACCAAACAAATCCGAACCCCACTTTGATTTTCAAATCTAAAAATTGAAGCTTTATTGGTGAAAAATCCAATTTTTACCCAAGCCATGGGATGCTAATCATTCCATGACCTAACCCTTGAAACTACTCACACATATCTAGAGAGATATGAGCAAGCAAAAATCTACTAAACATAAATGAAATGCAAGACTAGAAGAATATTAGCTTAAAAGATAGATCGGGAGTAAAGCTACAACTTTAATTAACACGACGATATCAAAAACTAACTAAATAAGGCAGAAATTAAAGTATTCAAAAGCTGGAAATGAAGAACAAGTAAGAACAATACCCAAAAAGCAAATTGAATCTAAGCTAGATCTAGAAAATTGTGCAAAAAACGTTCTGTCATTATCATTACATCATGCCTTTTTATTCCCCGCTCGGAATATGCTCTAAAGATGCTTCCAAGATGCTTCATTAATGGCCTCGGTACCGATAGCCAGGCCTTACATTACTAAGCTAGGCAGTCGGTACCGATTGGAACAAATAGCATCGATCGATCGCGAGGGCTTAGGAGGGAGCCGGGGCAAAACGGTTCGGTACCGATTGAAGCTATGGTGTTCGATCGATCGCCCCGTCTTATCAGTTCTGAAGCTTGAAAGTTGTTCAGCCCTTGGCCACACCTTGGCCACAGCTTGGCCACAGCTTGGCTACGCCTTGGCCACGCTTGAGTTTGCCCGGGCCACAGCTTGGCCACGCCTTGGCTTTGGCTGTCGGCCTGCTTCTGCCTTGGCGATTCTGCTTCTTCCGCCCGGGCTGAACTTCTCGCTTTGGCTCTGCTCAGCCTTGACGTCGGGTAACTTTTGCCTGAGCTCTGCCTGAGCTGCGCCTTGGCCTTTAAAGGCTTTTATTAGGCGATTTACCTACAAAACAAAACAAACACACTCTACGAGACAACTAAGTTAAAAACAACTAATTAAAGAGTAAATTAAACTAAACCTAGACACTAGCGCACCCTCTCATTGCATTCCCGGGTGCTTATCACTGGGCAATCCATATTCCATCATATGAAGAAAAAGGGTTTTCCTTCAGCGCTGTACATGTTAGCCATGGCTGGTTCTCTGTATTACATATGGAAGGCTAGAAATGAGTGCATTTTGGCAACAAACACCCTAATCTTGAAGGCACTATGGAGCAGCTTGTTCTTGATGTTCGGGATAGGGTCTGTTCTTGGCAAAAAGTGGGCAGCAATAGTGTTAATCGAGACCTTTGTAAAGCATGGAATATTTCTCGAAAAATTTTGTTTTGAGCTGTTTGTATAGCCCAGGTTTCTGTTTTTTTTTTTTTTTTGTTGTTGTGTAGTTTGGGTCGGTTTTTTGTGATGTAGTCAGGGGTATGCCCCTTTGTTTTCCTTTGTATCTTGTCTCCCTTTTTGGTAATAAAATCTCTTCTACCAAAAACAAAAAGTACGTAAATCAGAAATCTCTATTTGTAAAATTTTCGAAAATTATTTGAAAAAAGCAAACTCCGAAAGTAATAAATCTCAGAGGTTCAAATAAAGCAAACGCGCTTTCAACTGAAATTGGTAGGTCGATCGTTCAGCGTATCTGAGCGGGATAGTGTGACCATAATCTTAGATATCACTAAAAGATAAAAACATTGAGAGGAGGGGAGAAAAATCAAAAGTAAAGTCAGACAACTCAGACTTGTGAGAATGCAACCAATAGAACATCGATAGAAATGAGAAAAAATTATTACTCCTCGTTTGCTTGCTTGCTAAAAGAGACGAATCAATTCGTGTGGATGGTTAAAAGAGTGTGTGAAAATCAATTCATTTTCTCAAAATATTTAGGTAAAAGTAAAAATATATATATTATTTTGAGACGAATCAATAATCCAAAAATGTTTGATAGCAAAACTAACAAAGGCGAAAAAAAATCAAATAAGGACAAAAAGTGCTAAAAGTTAAACGAAACTATGCTTTGACCTCACTACAACAAAGATGGCTTTTTGTAGCATTATCTCACAACGTTCTTTTAAGAATGCTAGAAAAGAAAACCAATTACAGGGTTCAGTGTTAAGGAGCGGCGGAAAAACTCGCGCCGAGATTACTATAGCGTTCATTAGAGTAAATAATAGCGTTCCACAAAAATTACTTTACTAAGGATGGATAGCGTGAGTTGCGTCGCAAACAAACGCCAACACCAAATTAGGGCATGTACCGCCAAAAGAGCAAAAACCCCATTTATAGCTATTTTACCTAATCAATGGCACCAAAACCGCTTGCAACGTTCTTGGTGCATCATTATGGGGATACAAATTACAATTGCTAGAAGTTGATATTTTCTTCAATTTGATTGTCATTGACATCTTATACGAAATGAGATTGAAAATCTTTCGCGTTTTATCCTGCAGTTTTCTGATAGAAATTATGTAGCCTAGACAGCATATTGGATTCTTGTCCAAGTTTGTGGTTGTTGGACTTTTTTTACATACCATTTAGGTTGGGGTATCACAAGATTGGAGTGATATAATTGAACACTATCATGTTTTCTAAAATGGAATTGGAGTTTACGCGTTTGGATTTTGTGAATAATCGCCTTATGGGAAACTAACTTCTGTGATCTTCTCTTTGATCGCCTTATCAGAGTTCTTGATTTTTAGTCTGATAATCCTACTCTATCCATTCCTTTGGAAGCTTTAGAATTTGAGATAGTCTTTGCTAACCAGGAAATTGACGATGCGAATCAGTGCGGTAAGCTCTACTTCTGTAAGTTGTATTGCTTGCAAGATTATGTATTTATGTGGATGTTTGCAGATCACAGGAATCTATCCTTGATTTTTTCTCTAATTTATTGGATTCTCACATTTAAATACTTAGCGAAGCTTAATTGCACGTTTAGTTCTCTTTTTTTTTTTTTTTTGTGGCACAATTTGGCAGTTCAGGATGCTAAACTCTCTGCTTGTGTTTTACTTGAACTTTGCTTTCCACATTTGGTGCTTGAAGTATGAGCACACAGTGTTGCTAGAATTGCTCAAAAAGGGTCATCTGGAGCCGGAGAAAAAGATTGGCGAAGGGATCCTTGCTTTCCAAGTCTGTTACCATCCACAGTGGAAAAGCCGCTGCTTCTTCCTCGTAGGGAATGATGAAACTGTTGATGAATGATGATTTCAGCTTCAGGAAGTGCGTGGATCACATTCTTCCCTTGCCAGTAAACATGCAAATAAAATATGATGTCAACAAGGCATTGGGAGGTGGTGGTAGATGACCGCGTCGTACCATGTCAAAAATATATTTATAAAACCTTAGAGTTAACTATTACTCCGTAGAATAGTGGTCAAGACCGAGTGTCCATCCGCAGGGACAGATTGGCTAAGTTACCAATAATTTGATTAACTTTCAGATTAGTTAGGAAGGGAAAAGATTGATTGATTTGGATTGCTTTGAGTAAGCTAATTAAACTAGAGCAATTAATTAAAAGGTTTGAAAACTGATGAGGAAAGGTATAGGGTTTAGAATCCACCCCAACCGCATAACCATGTATCGCATAGATCGGGTTACCACTCGAATCGCAAATCACTATCGCTAGGGCTTGCAATCCCTACCGATAGTGGCCAAGCAAATTTCTACAATCCGCCAATCGGCATGGATTATCCCACGGCACGAACTGTCTCACTAGCGCGGTTTAGCCGCTTAACGGCACGGTCCGTCTCACGAGCATAACACATCTCAATCACCCGGATTGCGAAGAATAAAAATCATAATTATATGAACGGTATTTGAAAACCATGGATACAAATACTCAACCAATAAAAAGAATTAAAACTATTCCATTGGTATCATAGAATGATTTCTTGAACATATAATCCGATTCGAATAAAAACCCAAATCTATGCAAATACAAGGTTACTCAGTACGAGGCTTCATCTTCCCCCTAGAGAATGGAGTTAGCCGGCCATCGAAACCGGAGTTCTTGTCCGTGAAGTCAAGGATAGGCGCAGCTTCTGTCCTCTGTTCTTCGATAAGTTCCCAATAACAAAACCTTCTTTTTTTCTTTTATAATGCCACTGCCCACCGTATCTTGTAGGAAATTCTTGTTCTAGTCAAACTCCTTCCTTTTTCTTGACCGAATATCCATCCTCTTGATAGGAAGGAAAAGTCCCCATTTTTGATGAAAAACCATTACAGCTGGGGCCCACCAAGACATGTTTAAATTGTAATGTTTGCTACCAATTTCAATTGTGAAACGACGTGGACAGCAGCAGTCCAATAATTGTGAGGCCCAATCCTATTGCTTTGTGCCGAATAATTGCTATCCTTTCCAGTTAACACGTTTTCGCACCATTGATCTCAAATACCTACAAGCACCACAATACGTTAAAATATGTCAAGTAACAATGTAAACGGACCGACAAAGCATAGATTAAACGGATTGAATGGGTGCTTTTCGGCACCTATCACACCTCCCAACTTACACTTTGCTAGTCTCTTAGCAAAGAAAAATTATTAAACAATTAATGAAAACAAATTAAATGGATAGTTCTTTTAAATTCCCAGGTGGCCCTGGTAGGACGAGTGAAGTCTCGTGAGGGTTTTTAGCTGTGATCACCCACAAAATACCGTGAATCTTCTTACACATAACCCACAACCTGTAAGTACTTCATTGATCTTTTAAGCCACGACACAAAGTCATTGCATTAATATAATGGGTACAACCAGTTCGAAATGCTATCAAGACATGCATATAAACCATGGCACCTGGTTAGCATGTGTGTGGGAGCTCGGACTTAGTCGCAAGTGAAATGCCACCCAAAGCTCTCTCCAGACCAAGCTTCAACTTCAATTTCTCACTGTGTCATGCACTCACAAAGAAACTCGCTTGAAACAAGGTGCTTATAAACTGGCAAGCGTGCGGTTTGGAAGTTATGTTAATGAGAACAAATACTTCGCACAATACGACAGGAAAAGAACGCTTTACACAGTGGACACACGTTCTCATGAATGGAACACCAAGCATTGAAACTCGCTCGCATATCCATCAATCCACTCCCCATCACCCCAAGGATCAAATAGGACTTTATTTCTGGTTGTACAGTTAGGTGATTGGTAAAGTTTCAAGGCAAGGGTAAAATAAATTTGTGCGTCCGAGAAGAGGCAAGTATTTCAAGACAACAACTGGGCGAGTATGCAATGTGTGCGCCTTGGCATTAAATCAATTCCACCCTATCTCTCCTTCTAACCTTGCAACATTTTTCAACCATAAAGCAATAATTCCTCCTTGTCAACTATATCGGAGCCCCTTTTGTTTTCATTTTTTTTTACTGTGTTTTCTTTTCTATTTTTTTTAGAGGGGACATCACTAATTCAAGCACAAAATTTCATAATCCATCCAAAAGTTACACCCTTATATTTTTGCCTTTCTCCAAACACAATATGGAAGGTGGAGCTAACCAAGAGAAAACTAAATATATAAGGCTCAAAAGGGCTTGCAAGGGATAAATATGAACACAAAGGAACGAACCGGCCCAAACATCAAGAAAATGCCCATCATCTTTTGCCAGGGGTGCAACATCCATGTGACAAACCAAAACCAAGAGATATTATCATGTGTTCAAGTACCAATACTCAGCAATCAAGAATAATGAGACCATTAACGAGTGTATCCTTTTCATTGACAAACTGAGAAGTTATGTGACACCACTCCAACAAAAAGCTAAGGCATGAAAGCTCACTAGGGCATCAGTCTCCACCAATCTAGCCATCGAGAATGTTCAAACGACACTCACAAGCAAACTAAGTCCAAATAGACGTGAAGTGCAAAGATGCAAGTGCCATAGCTACATGCATTAACAAGATAGCATAAAGAACTAACAGTCCACAAAATACACAACAATGCCAACATGCCTTAACTCAAGCAACCAATAAATACCTCGCATATTTCAAGTTCCACGCAAGAAAGATCCCACTATTTTTGAACTTTTCAAAATTTTCAATTCAATTTTTTTTGGATTTTAAAGACTCTAAACTTAAACAAGCACCAAAGGGTTCACTCCCCCCAACTTAAAATGGTTCAATGTCCTCATTGAATGCAAGAACACTAAAAGATAAGATATCAGCGGACAAGAGAGGAAAGAGGTCACCGTAGGTAGGGAGACATGGAAGCGAAAGGTACCGGGACCGGAGGAGTGAGGCTCCACCCAACTTAAGCATAGCAACCTGCAAAGTGTTAGTCTCCACCAAACAAGACAACAAAAAAACAATGACAAAAACTAAAGAAAATACAAGAAATATTAACAACATCGCAAAAATTAAGGGAAAAAATAAATAAATAAATAAATCCACCGACTTTCTTCACGCGAAAGACACGGGTACTACTTTTCTCCCTTGTCAAAGACTATGGTTCCCTACTTGTTGGAAGAGCAATATACATAGGATTCAATGATATCTTGAGAAGTGGTGCCATCATCTAATAGGCTGTCACTCCCTCTGGGGCTGCCAGATTCCTTACCCACCACTTGGCTTATGAAGCAATCTCCGCCAAGTTGGACACTAAAGTCTGATGGTTCAGACAGATTTCTCACTGCTAACTACATGCCTGCAGCCAGACCCAACCTCCTAAGTGCTACATACATAGCTTTGACAACGTGGCTATATCAGACCACTGGAAACCGTTCGAGCACGACAAACACTAGTGGTATCTCACCCTCCATGGATTTAAAGTCTCCTAGACCTCTATTGAAAACACGAGACCAAAAGAAGCTTGGGTTGCCTCCCAAGAAGCGCTGAGTTTTATGTCTTCAGCCAGACATCAATCACTCCAAAAACCATCATTCAACGAAGCATTACAATCCAACCCCGCATATGAACACGCTGTCGAGACCAAAGGAGGTCTCTATACCAATTCTGGTGAGTACACACTACACAGACCTAAAGGTACGTTAGAAGGCAAAATAGGTGGCCGTTTTAAATCACTTTTCAAAGGAGGGCCAATCATAAGTGGAACAACATCACAAAAAATTGGACCTTCATGTATAGACCGATCGATAAGAACCTCAGAGTCAACCTCACTCACCTTAGACAGATCATTAGCAGTAAGAGGTGGATGTACCTCATCATTTGAGTAGTGTTTTGCAGTGTTGTAAACATTCAGCTTAAGGGTCATATTCCCAAAATTCACCTCCATCTCTCCACTCCTCACATGAATATTAGCATTGGCCGTCGCTAAGAAGGGGCGACCAAGAATGACGGGAGTTTGCTTTTTGAGGGTTTGCACCGGTTCTGTGTCAAGTACTATAAAATCAGCTGGAAAATAAAAATCATTAACCTTAACAAGAACATCCTCAACTACCCCACGCGGTACCTTAATGAATCGGTCTACTAACTGAAGGGTGGCTGACGTGGGTTTCAACTCCCCAAGCCCCAATTGTTCGTGCACAGAGTAAGGTATCAAATTGACACTAGCCCCTAAGTCTAGCAATGCTCGCTCAATGACATGGTTCCCTATTCCTATGGAAATAGTAGGAGTGCCTGGATCTTGTAACTTAGGAGGTGCAATCGATTGGAACACTGAGCTCACTTGCTCGGTGAGAAGGACCTTTTTCGGTACATTGGTTTTACATTTCCTCTTTTGAGTACAGAGGTCCTTCAAAAACTTAGCATAAGGGGGGACTTGTTTGATCGCATCTAGGAGAGGAATGTTTACTTTGACTTGCTTAAAAACATCAAGAATATCCTCCATAGCCGCGCCCTTCTTGGGGAAGGGAGATGGGGCATTGAGACATTGTGGGAACGGGGCCTTAGGCACATAGGGTGGTACCTTAGAGCCCCTTGGAATGGAGGTGGATGGTGAAGGTGTGACTAGAGGGGTTCCTTCTGTACTCTGTGAACTCTCCTCCCCAAAGTTATCGGGATCGGAGGGAGCCAAATTCTCCTTCGGCTTTGCTTTCTCTGGTCGGGTTTCGACCTCTCTTTTATTACGCAATGTCATGACTACCTTAACATTAGGAGGGGGTGCTTCATGAGCCACAAACTGCCCTTTAAGGGGCTGGACAAGTTGACTGGGCAACCTAACTTCTTCCCTACGACTAAGTGCATTGGCTATTTGACCCACTTGGGTCTCTAACCTCGCGATGGATTGTGTGTTGGAGCGCACTTGCTATTGGATGTCAATTAGTCTATCAAGTGCTTGCAGCACATTTTCCTCAAAGGATGGGTCCCTCGAGGATTGGGAAGGTGCTTGCTGGAAGTTCTGTGAGCGATAGGCCATAGGATTGAACTGAGTGTTGAATGGCCTAGGCTGCTGGGCAAAATTGTTGCCCTGTTGTTCCGTCTTCCACGAGAAACCTTGTGCATTGTTGTACCCTTGTGCAACGTTAACCTATTCCTGTACAAACAAGGGGAATTGTGGTGCTGCGGGGCATTCAGTTATATAATGGGCTGGACTAGCACATAAAGAACATGCCTCCTTATAAGGTGGAGGTTGGGGGGTGGTCATGCCCATACTAAGAAGCTTATCAACCTTCTCAGTTAGGGCATCTACTTTAGACTAGAGGTCATGAGATGGTTTAATCTCATACATACCTCGTGGCTTATCAGAACCAGTAGTGGCTAACTTAACTCTCCTTTCAAAAGAAACATTTTGCAGGGACCCTTCGTTCATAGTTTCGAACAATTGCTAGGCTTCCTGTTCACTCTTAACCGTCACAGAGCCTCCACATGAGGCATCAACCATCACACGATGCGACAGAAGCAGCCCGGAATAAAAACTCTGTACTAATTGCGACTTAGGTATGTCATGGTGCAGACACTTACGAATGAGATCCCCATATCTCTCCCAAGCCTCATAGAACTGTTCGTTCTCAGCTTGTTGGAAAGTGGTAATCTCCTGCCGAAGCCTAAGTATTTTTCCTATGGGAAAGAATTTCTTAAGGAATGCCGCACTCATTTGCACCCAAGATGTTATAGAATTAGCTGGCAAAGTACTAAGCCAATGTTTGGCATTCCCTATCAAAGTGAATTGAAACAAAATCAATCTCAATGCATCCATTGGAATATTATGAATTAAAAGCGTGGAACTGAGGGCTTCAAATTCAGTGATGTGTTGATATGGATCCTCTTGAGATTGCCCTTGAAACTTAGGGAGCATTTGAAGTGTACCGGGCTTAATCTCATAGTTGTTAGCCGTGATCGTGGGTAATCGTACACATTATGGTGTAGTGTACGCTGTGGGGGCGAAGTGGGAGTTGAGAGGGAGGGGGTTAGGTATCACAACCCTCCTCTCTCCATTAGGATCATCATCTGCCATTGTGACTAAGTTGGTCTTTTTGTTAACCCTACGTCTCCTGTCTAAATCCAAATTAAGAGGAATGAGAAGTTTGGGTTCCAAAGATCGACGACCAAGCATGCAAGTTCAATACCCCACAAGTAACGGGGTACTCCAAACAGAGACACTAATTAGCTAAAAAGAAAAGCAAAACTCACAGTGGGTCAACGAAATCGCTTTATATCACGGCACCGCTGATCCATAATAATTTTTGCTCGTTTTGTTGCCTCGTAACCTATAGCTAAGAGTACCAAAACTAACAAACAAAATTAAAATAAATAACAATGAACTAAAATAAAAACTAATCGAATTAATACAACCGTGCAAATTATCCCCGGCAACGGCACCAAAATTTGACCGCGTCGTACCGTGTCAAAAATATATTTATAAAACCTTGGAGTTAGCTACTACTCCGTAGAATAGTGGTCAAGACTGAGTGTCGATCCGCAAGGACAGATTGGCTAAGTTACCAATAATTCGATTAACTTTCAGATTAATTAGGAAGGGAAAAGATTGATTGATTTGGATTGCTTTGAGTAAGCTAATTAAACTAGAGCAATTAATTAAAAGGTTTGAAAATTGATGAGGAAAGGTCTAGGGTTTAGAATCCACCCCAACTGCATAACCATGTATCGCATAGATCGGGTTACCACTTGAATCGCAAATCACTATCGCTAGGGCTTGCAATCCCTACCGATAGTGGCCAAGTAAATTTCTACAATCCGCCAATCGGCATGGATTATCCCACGGCACGAACCGTCTCACTAGCGCGGTTTAGCCGCCTAACGGCACGATCCGTCTCACGAGCATAACCCATCTCAATCACCCGGATTGCGAACAATGAAAACCATTATATGAACGATATTTGAAAACCATGGATACAAATACTCAACCGATAAAAGGAATTAAAACTATTCCATTGATATTATAGAATGAGTTCTTGAACATATAATCCGATTCGAATAAAAACCCTAATCTATGCAAATACAAAATTATTCAGTACGAGGCTTCATCTTCCCCCTAGAGAATGGAGTTAGCCGGCCATCAAAGCCGGAGTTCTTGTCCGTGAAGTCAAGGATAGGTGCGCTGCTTCTGTCCTCTGTTCTTCGATAAGTTCCCACCGCATCTTGTAGGAAATTCTTGTTCTAGTCAAACTCCTTCCTTTTTCTTGACCGAATATCCATCCTCTTGATAGGAAGGAAAAGTCCACCTTTTTGATGAAAAACCATTAGAGCTGGGGCCCACCAAGACATGTTTAAATTGTAATGTTTGCTACCAATTTCAATTGTGAAACGACGTGGACAGCAGCAGTCCAATAATTGTGAGGCCCAATCCTATTGCTTTGTGCCGAATAATTGCTATCCTTTCCAATTAACACGTTTTCGCACCATTGATCTCAAATACCTACAAGCACCACAATACGTTAAAATATGTCAAGTAACAATGTAAACGAACCGACAAAGCATAGATTAAACAGATTGAATGGGTGCTTTTCAGCACCTATCAGTAGAGGTCATGGAGGAAGGGGTGTTGGAGGAAGGGGAAGTGGGCATGGCCGTGGCCGAGGAGGCTGTGGAAGGGGGGCAGGTCAAGGAACTGAGGTGTTGTCCCTGTTCTAGCTGCGATGGACTTGGATTTTTGAGTTTTATCTGATGTCTTGAAGAATGAACAATACCTTGTGTAATTGTTCTACTTTATCTATCCGAACTACTACTTTATCCAATTTTGACTATTAATGGCTTGTGTTTTTGAAGTTATTGGAAGGAATGAATGTGGCTTTGTCATTCCTTACAATAGGTTTCTGGTTCTGGGTGGACTCAAAAAAATTATTAAGTGCTCTTAGAGCATTGCCTTGTGGTGCTTAAGGGACCTTCGCCACTCCATATCGACATGGTGACATTACAAATTATATTAATGTGTGGTGAGGAAGGGCTCTGAAACATCCCGTGGTGGTGCTCTAACTGTGGAAACTAGTGTACTCTTATTGTATTTCTTATAATAGTTTAGGGGCTCTTATGTAAATATAGAACTCTTGTACCCTAGATATAAGTTTGACGTTATTTGGTGGCTAATAATAATTGATTATACTTTCTGCAAACTTCTTCTCGCTGTTTCTGCTGTATACTAGTATTTACATGGTATCGGAGCATACTCCGATCCAAACCTCTTCAAAGGATTAGGTTTTGTTTGAGACCTCAGGTAGGAGTATTTTCGTTTCTTGTCCTAGTTTTGATCTGTATCCAGAACCTCCTCAAAGGTTTAGGTTTTCTTTGTTCGAGTTTCGATCTCAGGTTTATTTGGTATTTTCGAACGGCTTCTGATAGAGGGGAAACCTTGGTTGTAAAGTTAGATGGGAAAAATTATTCAATTTGGCGATTCCACTTTCAGTTCTGAAGCAGAGTATAGGGCAATGTCCTCATCATGTAGTGAGATCACCTGGCTTCGGGGTCTTATGCGAGAATTAGGTGTCCATATTCAGTCTCCGATGCCACTCTTTGGAGATAATATCAGTGCTATCCGTATCGCGTCCAATCCGGTATTTCATGAGCGTACGAAGCACATTGAAGTAGATTGCCATTTTATCCGTGACAAATATTTGGATGGTGAGATTACATTACCCCATGTTGCCTCTGAACACCAACTTGCTGATATTTTTACCAAGGCAATGACTCGGGCTCGACATGAATATCTTGTTGACAAACTGATGCTAGTGAAACAGCCTCAATTTGAGGGGGAGTGTGGAAACTAGTGTACTCTTATTGTATTTCTTGTAATAGTTTAGGGGCTCTTATGTAAATATACAACTCTTGTACCCTAGATATAAGTTTGACGTTATTTGGTGGCTAATAATAATTGATTATACTTTCTGCAGACTTCTTCTCGCTGCTGCTGTATACTAATATTTACATTAACAACACTTAATAATTGCTTGGAGAGACTCTCGTGTTGCGTTTCAAGATAGACGACTCAAAATTGGTTCATATCTTGGATTGTTTTCTGGGATTCGGAAAACCAAACTGATGAAATAAAAAATACTGTAGTTAGTCTGCCAAAAACAGAATTTTTTGGAGTATTTTGAACATAGAACGATATCAAACATGCTTCCCTCCCTCCCCCAGGTAATGACGGAAATAATCAACGTTGAAGAGTTATAAATAAGAGCAAAAACAAAGGATTGTGATACCCGTGGTAAACAATTTCTTGGGGGAAATAAGGTACTACCGCCATTGGCGAGTCTACGACTAGATTTACCCACATTATTTGCAAAAATATGACCAAAATCTATGAAATATCTCGTATCCCGTGGCGACGAATTGATCTTGAGAGAAAGCTTCAAAAAGAAACAAGAAATGAGATGTAGATAGAGATGGAAGAGTGGTGCCATTTTCTTCTGATCGCCAGGACTCTCGTGCAATCAATATTTGAAATCAAAGGAACACGTACTTCTACTGGCTTCCTTAGTTCACTTTCAATTCATCACAGCAGCATTAATGAGGAAAGAAGAAGTCTCACGATCATGAAGGAATAGCTCGACCCGTCACAGCTACTCCTCTGAGTAGCTGGAAACTTTGAAGGAAGTTATATCGATTTGGAGTCCAGATTGTGAACGACGTTGTGGGCAAAGATGCCTTATTAGAAACGTTGGTTTTAAACAAAAGGTTTATTACAAAAACAACGTAGTTTTATGTCTCCAAATAAGTGCCCTATTAAACCCAGCTTTTCGAGGCACTTTCAACTACCCTATCATATTAAATTAAAATAATAATAAAAATGTTAAATTTAAACGTTGGTTTTAAAGGCTGATTAAAAAAAACATTGGTTTTAAAGAAATAAGTTTATTATAAAAACGGCGTAGTTTTATGTCTCCAAATAAGTGCCCTATTAAACCCAGCTTTTCAAGGCACTTTCAACTACCCCACCATATTAAATTAAAATAATAAAAAATATTAAATTCGGTGTTTAGGCTGACTGTCGCAATAGGTAGAATCAAATGGGGCACTTTACGAGATAGTGCCTCGTTAGTAACTTGATAAGAAAAAAAATCAAGCTAGTTAAATACTAACTGGGCGACCTGTTGTGATGCATATATGAGCCCCATCTCAAATTCGTAATAGCCGTATCAAAAATCACTCTGATTCGAGATAGGGTAGGGAAACGAACAACACATGATTGATTATCTCGAAGTTTTGTCTCACATGCATAATAGTCTTTAAAAAATGTTTAAAGACAACCATGGTTCATTCATGCCTATATCGATGTCTAATCAATGTGACTTTACACACTTGCGTGACAAACCAAACAAAAATGAACAACTTGACTCACTTTTTCGAATCCAGAATAGGCTGGCCCATTTATTCCGCTTCTCCAGAAAAGACCCAAGTCAACTCACAAAATCCTTTTTTTTCGTTAAACAAAACTCACAAAAACCTAATTCAATAATTCATTGCTTGACTCTCGGGTCGATTTCGGTCGTTCACAACTGCCTGGTTGAATCCAATCTCCAACAAAGCCAAAGGGTACTGGGAAAAAAATTCACGAAACAGAGACGTCCAAAAAACTTATACATGTGAAGAATTCATACAGGGTCCACAATCCACCCCAAACAACACATTATGCATGTGAATGATTCATACAGGGTCCACAATCCACCCCAAACAACAAAGTATGCATTTCTCTCTTTCCATGAGGGAAAAAAATATCTCTTTCTTCTCAAACTAATTTGTGATCTCTATTTTCTTATCTTACAATATAAATGCATGATATAGAAGTTCAATTGTAAGACTAAGTCAACCCCAAACAACACGGTATGCATTTCTCTCTTTCCATGGACAAGGGAAAAAAAATATGCCGCTTTCTTGTCAGACTAATTTGTTGCCTTAATTTTCTTAGAATATATAGTTTCACAATCCATTTTCCTCAATGAAAAGTGTAACATTTTCTACAATAGTGCTTATTATGAGAATAATTTCGTTGTATTAATTTTTTGTTTCCTTAGAAAAATATGTTCTCCGAACACCTAGTGGGCAAAAGTACCTAATTGTCAATAAAAAGAACAGTTGTCCAACAAGCAATATTGGACGGAGAGGGTACAATTTATATTTATCCGCTCCGCAAAACACTTTATTTTTTTATAGGCAAAAAATTGGAACTTTTTTCCGCACGTTTGTCCACTCCGCAAAACGCATTGGTATGTGATGCATTAAATTTGGTAAGAAACTAAATTGGAACTTTTTTCCGCACGTTAGTAGATAATACCGAGTTCTTTTAATTTGTAGATAAAATTTGAAATCTTTTTTGCCGAAAGTACATATTTATTAGTCATAAATTTGCCTGTAATAGACTTGGACAATCAATTAGACATACCCCTCCGGAAAAGAACCAAACATGGCATGGACAACCACCATACTTTGGATGTACTGTTGGGAAAGACTCTAAACGTGGAGGGATTATACATTGCGTGCTTTTGGAGCAATGTTCCACCCTATTAATAGCAAACTAGATGTCATTTTGTTTCCTAGTTTATCAATATAATAGTTATGGGTATGCAGTATATTACCAATCAAAACACATGTGGCATACCACAGGTTATTGCTCAAGACCAAAATTATGATCCGAACCATTAATCTTGTAAAATGTAAGGTTAAACTTTAGAATATATTTACCATTCATTTTGCATGACAACTTAATTTCCATGTGTTCGCGTGTCTATAAACATCAAATCACACTCATATTTTGTAAACTCATATTTTTTTGTGTGTTCTACTAGATGAATGGTTCAGATCAAAGTTATGGGCTCAATATATGGTCAAAAATTGAGAGTTTGGAGGAATACGGAGGAATGTAGTGTGGAGGGGACCTAGTCCCTGATGAAAGTGACAAAAATATCTTTTTGCGTGGCCAAGAATTTTCCACATATTGACTTGACTTGGAACTCTGAGTCAATGAGGGGTAATGCCAGAGTACTTTGTTATAAAGAGCAAAATATTATTATTTTACTAATATTATTATTAAGAAACATGTTTTTTCGTCACAAATAATATGAGTGAGGAAAAATTATTTGTCGACTAAATTAAGGTTGTCAAGGATTCTCACCTAGTGACGAATTTTATTTTTCGTCGCCAATAGTGCCGTTTGATAACGAAATATTTCATCGCAAAAAATGAATAATTGGTGACAACATTTTTTCCTTCACCTATTAATATTTTTTGAAAACAAATTTTTTTGTCACAAATTATTACTTTTGGCGATGACAAAATTCATCGCCAAAGGTGATCCATCAGTGAAAAAAATTTATGTCGCCAATATAAGGAATTGGTGATGAATTTTTTCATCACAATAGACATTTTCATATGAGAAAAAAATCCTAGTTTCTTGCTCTTGCAGCGTTTTGAACCCAGGTCAGTGCAAGCTTCGACCAATTGTCAATATTCTATACATCAACGGGAGTTAGCGGGGTGTTAGGTACACACACTTTTCAGTATATATTTTGAATATCTAATATATAGTTACATATACGTTTAACATTAAAATGCATTCCAAACGTCATTTTGAGCCTTTAATAAATTAATAGTATAACTTATACTCCATTATGGTAGAACGTAGACAATATAACCATAAAGATAGTTTTTTTTTTTAAGAAATTAAATAGCCATTCTGCTTTGTAAACTTATTTAAGTGTTCATCCTACTAGAATTGAATACTTAAGTTGACATCCTGAATTTTAAATAATATCTAAAACACCCTCTACTAATGTTGACCCATATATTATTTTTTATTTTTTAATATTATATACTGTAGATCATTTTGAGATTTACGCAGGACTATTCTTTTGAAATTATTAGACCATGATCTCGTCGTCATCCCGAAAATTCCTCATCATATACCCACCTCAGGATTGAACATATCCATTACGTCATATAATTAGGAATAAAGCTCTGAGAAAAAAACCCAAAAATGGAAAATCCCCATGGTCGACGGTGAACTGATTAAGAAGAATGGCGATCCGCCAGAGCAGCCACCAACAATATCGTCCCGCCGCTGCTTGACGATCCATGCTCGCCACCGGCCTGTCTCCCACCTCCGCCTCGAACACCCACCTTCCTCTCACTCTTTCTCCTTTAATTTAGGCGCCGTCAATCCATGCTCGCCGCTGGCCTGTCTCCCTCTCCTCCTCCAACACCCACCGTCCTCTCTCACTCCTTCTCATCTAGCTGCCGTCGCCGTTGCTGCGATTCCAGATTCAAGCTTAGAATGGCGATGTGCTTTACCCCACCTTTAACTCCGGCGTTCCATGCTCAGATCGATCCATCGCGGTGGAGACGGGATACCACCACAAAAGCGCTACCCACTCTCTCGTTCTCCTAAAATATCAGTTTTTGGTATTATGTTTTTCGATTTTTGTCATGTTTGTGAATTAATGATGTTTTGTTCATCTACCTCGATTGAAACCTACACATCTCAAAACTTGTCATGTTTTCTTATTTTTGTCATATTTTTTATCTGATTATGTTTTGTTCATCTACCTCGATCAAAACCTACACTTCTTGAAACTTGCCATGTTTTTCGATTTTGTCATATTTTTTAATTGATCTTATTTTGTTCATCCACCTCGATCAGGTTTTGTCATGTTTTGTGAATTGATCATGTTTTACCATGTTTTCCGGTTTACACATTAGTTTTTGTAGGAGTCGTGTTTTCTTTTTAGATTTTAGGGAAATGAAAATATGAGAGAGAAGATTAGGAGAGAGAGAAAAAATTTAAAAGATTAGGTGAGAAAAATGTTTGAAAGAGGAGAGAGAATTGAGATAATTAGAAAAGATAAAAAAAAATAGACAGATTTGAAAAATTAGGAGAATTAAAGGGTAGTTTAGGATTTAATTGAATTTGAGGATGAAAAGATAAATATTTAAATACATTAAGATGAGCACCTAAATAAGTAGGATAAAAATAATGGCTAATTAACTTTCCTTTTTTTTTTTTTCCGGACGGAAATTTGTCTTCTCAGCAGCTCCCTTCAAATCGAAATGCTAGCTCCATTTTCTGATTTTTGAACTCAAGTTGAGTCATAAATGAGTGATGCGGAAGAGTAATTTCAAGTTTTTTAAGTCAAGTCAACTTTGAAAAACCAATTTGAAGGGTTTTTATTTTTATTTTTATTTTTTTTATTGTTTTTGAAAAAGGAAAACACTAATTCAGAAGTAGTACGTCATTATCTCATTATATAAAGGGATCGATGACTTCAATCTAACAATATTCCATAACCAAAAACCAAATGGAGAGGTTGATATGGCTCTTCCATTTTCTCTTCCTTTTCTTCCAGTATCAATCTGCTTCTTCATCATCCCCTCTCTCTTCATCTCCTTCGTCCAATCATTCGTGTTCTCTCAATGAGAGATCTTCACTGCTGCAATTTAAGCAAATGTTTACCGTAAACACTTCTGCTTCTTCCTTGTGTGATGAACTTGGTTCTCCTTCATACCCGAAGACACTGTCTTGGAACGAGACTAGTGATTTTGATTGTTGCTCGTGGGATGGGGTCACGTGCGATGTGTCCACTGGTCACGTGACCAGGCTCGACCTCAGTTGTAGCCAACTCTATGGCACCATCCATCCAAATACCACTCTTTTCCAACTCTCATACCTCCAGCAACTCAATCTCGCCTTCAATCACTTCAACTTCTCCCCCTTTCCACCCTCTTTTAGCCGCTTCACGAGCTTATCCCATCTCAACCTATCCTTTTCCATTCAGTTATGCTCAATCCCATCGGAAATCGCCCACCTATCCAAA
The DNA here is from genome assembly GCA_019656295.1 of Rhododendron mucronatum var. ripense. Lineage (NCBI taxonomy): Eukaryota > Viridiplantae > Streptophyta > Magnoliopsida > Ericales > Ericaceae > Rhododendron > Rhododendron mucronatum. The sequence goes on from BPLT01000255.1 coordinate 374,376, forward strand.
CTCGTTTCACTCGATCTCAGTTATTCCTTTGCTTGTAGATTTGAACCGCACAATTTCAAAACCCTGCTCATGAACCTGACCCGACTAGAAAACCTGGAGCTTGCCGGAGTAAACATTTCTTCGGGTCTACCCGATTCCTTGCTAAATTTGTCTGCTTTGGTCACTCTCAACCTTGCTCAGACTGGCCTAAATGGAGAACTGCCCGATTCAATTAGCTATTTTGGGTTTTTAAAGTACCTGGATCTCTCTTTCAACGAATTCTCCGGGCCTCTTCCCGAGTCGCTTGGAAACCTCACGAGGATTACTGTATTACGTTTATCGGATAACAATTTGAACGGTCAGGTCCCGTCTACTCTCTCAAATCTTGAGCAACTCACCAAATTCAACATTGATGGCAACAATCTCGACGGTACAATTCCCGAGTTCTTTTCTAAGCTTACAAAGTTGGAGTTCATTGACTTGAGCTTCAATAAACTGCATGGTCCCACTCCGAAGTCAATTGGCTATCTTGGGTTTTTAAAGTACCTGGATCTCTCTTCCAACAAACACTCTGGGGTTCTTCCCGAGTCGCTTGGAAACCTCACGAGGATTACTGTATTATGTTTATCGGAAAACAATTTGAACG